>CM038219.1:104596661-104964087 GCA_021442155.1 Cymbidium sinense | reverse complement strand
CAAGTAATTTTATTCAATATGAAAAGACATCTTAGGATTAATATATTTTAATTACTATCACATCACATATATCAAGTCATTCTTTTCCATCACATATAACATGCATATGACTTTAACACTTAACATATCTATACATATGATATATTTCGACACATTTAAATGATGATGAATACTTATGTTTTATATTTTATTCAATTGAATTATTTATGTGTATTTTAAACCTCTATCAAAATTCTAATACCAAAATACATAGGAATGAAATCAAACAAGTATGTGTCATTGTTAACCAGGGAAGTGAGTTAATCAAATGACCTCCTTGGGGTTATTTAAAAGCCTCGTATTCCCGGGATGTCTAGACAATATACATATTAACATTCAAACTTATGTAAATCTATATATGAATCATAAGAAAGAGAGCACTAACTTACATGTAATGTATGCCAATGACTTAGATGATTATGGATGCATGTATTTTTGATAACAAAGGGGAACTTTTATCATTTAATTAGGCACACATACACATGTATAAAAGATATAAGCAAGTATATTCCATTGTTAACCATGGAAGTGAGATAATCAAATGAGCTCCTTGGGGCAACTTAAAGCCTCATATTCTTGGGATGTCCAGACTAAACACTTGCTATCTCAAATACACATAAATGTATACACAATTATAAAGATGAATATCATGCAAAGATTGTATTTTCTCTAATTGAATTATTTATGCATATGAATTAAAGCTATATCCAAATTCTAATGCTAAAATACAAAGGAATGAAATCAAACAAGTATGTATCATTGTTAACCAGGGAAGTGAGATAATCAAATGGCCTCATTGGGGCTACTTAAAACCTCGTATTCCGGATGTCTCTATATACTTATTAACATTCAAACTTATGTAAATCTATATATGAATCATAAGAAAGTGAGCTTCACATTCATATGACTAAGCTATAAGCACATGCAAATTCTATATGTATTTATAACTATCATCATTCCATATATTAGTATCAATTTATAAGCTTTGGAAAATAGATTTGAATTTATTAGTGATAAAAGCCACACATATAATTAAGTTAAGTCAATACATACTAGCTTATATAAGTAACCTTCATTTGATTCATTTGAATTTGAAAGGATGAATGCATGAAACTGTTGACCTCACTTTTGGAGTGAGTTCTCAATCTCCTCATCATAGATCTAGGACTCTTCTAGACACTAAGAGTTCCTTAGTCTTAAGACACTTCTAGTGATTAGGTGAACATTTAACCTAAGCCTAGAGACTTAGAAGGTCTAGTCATAGGGGTAGGTTATGCCTTAGGGACTTAGGGAGACTTGCCCATCCTGTGGCCTAAACCTAATCCATGTTCTCCTTCCCAAACCAAACCCCAAATTCAAATTCAAAATAAAATTTCCAAAATCTACAATCAATCTCAACCTCAAATCCAAGCTCAAAACCATTCATAAGTCTTATGATTTTACCTTATGGACTTAGCCTTAGCAAAATTCAAATCAATCCAAACTCAATTGATTTTTCCCAAATAGCAATTCAACAATTCAATCACCCTATCAAACTTACAACCAAACCAATTCCAAGTCCAATTTTCCAAAATCTAAAATCAAACCCAAAATCCCTCCTAAGCCATGTGATCCACCTCATAAGCTTAGCCAAAATCCCATTCAAATCAAGTCAAAATCAATTGATTTTCTCATAAATCAATTATATAATCAATTATCTTCCCAAATATAAACTAAATCTACATTCAAATCATCAAAACTAAATCAAACTAAATCAAATTAATTCAAGTTAAATCAAGACCCTTCCTAAGCCATATGAACCTACCTCCATGAGCTTAGCCAAATCTTAATCCAAATTAATCCAAACTCAATTGATTTTCTCATGAATCAATTATATATACAATCATCTTCATAAATAAAAATTAAATCCACACTCACATCACCAAAACTAAATCAAATTCCCTTATAAGCCCTTTTGACCTACCTTGAGCTTTTTGGCTTCAAATCACTTCAAACTCAATTGATTTTCTTATAAATCAATTATTCCTTCAATTATCTTCCTGAATATAATTTAAATCTACATTCAATTAGCCAAAACCAAATCCAAAATCAAATCAAATCCCAATCTAAACCCTTTGAGCTAATTCCTTGGACTTAGACAAATCCTATCTAAATCAAGCCAAAACCCATAAATTTTCTCTTAAATCAATCATTCCTTCAATCACCTATCCAAATATAAATGAAATATACAATCATCAAGCCAAATTAAAATCAACCCAAGTCGAGCCCAACTTAGCCCTTTTGACTTGAAAATTTTAAATGAACAAAAACCTATTATAACCCAAATTGATTACAGTTGATTTTATATTTCAATCCTAAGCTCATATATAAATTCAACTAAACCTTAATCAAACTAAAACCAAGCCAATTGACCCATTTAGGTTCACTTGCAAAGTGCCCTAAAGAACCCATTTGAACCAAGTTCTAATCCAACTCAAATTGGATTGAACCAAGTCCATTCAAACCTCATACCATGATCATTGATCACCCTAGGATAATCAATTGCCTTAAATTGGGTAAAACCAAGTCAACTTGGTCATTTGACCAAGTCAACCCTTTAGCCCACATGAACCCAAACTAGCCAAAACTCATCCTACACTAAATTAATTGAAATCATTGATTCACATCAACCCATGATCAGTGATTGAACATGACTTGACCATTAATTGAGCCAAACCAAACCCAATTGGCCATTTGACCTAAGTTGACCCAAATTGATCTAAAGGGCCAAAATAGGTCAAATCATGATCCAACCCAAATTGATTGCAACCAATGGCTCGGTTTATTCCAAATTGATTATTGAACTTGACCAAAGCCATAATTGAATCCAATTTGGCCAATTGAACCAATTAAGCAACTTAGCCCAAATTGACCTAAAGGGTCAGATTAGCCTAAACCCAAATTAAATCCAAATCAATCCAAACCAAAACCTACAATCATCTTCAATTAACCAATTTAACTTGAACCAACACCTAACCCAAGCCAATTTGACCAATTTGGTCAACTTGACCCATTTGACCCATTTGATTCTAAATGAGCCAAAATCAAACCTAGGCTATATTGATTGAAACCACTTGAACGAAAACACTTCAAATCATCGTTTGAACCTAACGTAAGCTTGGTTTTACCCAATTTGACCAATTGGTCAACCTAACCCAACATGACCTAAATGACCCAAATTGAGCCAAACCCCTTAAAATCAACCCATGACACTTTGGGGGCTGACCTAACCCACCCAAACTCACTTAGGATCAGCCCAAAATTAGAGCCAAACCCAAGGAGATCTCCCCTAGATATGCCACCTCACATGGGATTTTGCCAAATTTGGCAAAGTCCACTCTCTCTTTTCCTTTGGCAACCATCAAGCACCCAATTTGGGGTCTGATCTAGCCACCTAGCCCACCTTAAGTGGGCTAGGCTTGCCATGGACCAAAGGGAGGTGAGTCAACTCACCTCCCTCACAAGCCGAGAACCCCATGGACAAATAGCAACCCACATCTGCCTTGAGCCACCTCCCAAGCCTTCTTCCATTTAAGTCGTGCCATGTGGAGGTGATGGAAAAACTAGTGCTAGTGGCTAAAAAAAAATGATGATCCATGCATTACAAAATCAGGATATACCCCTCAATTTAAATGGGAAACTCACACATTCAATTTATGAGAGCTTCCTAAGGAAATTCTAAGTCCCCTAGTGAGTTCCTAAGCATTCCCAAGGCTTCCCCTCATCGAATTTCTCCTTCCCGAGTGCATCCAAAATAGGGCAAGCCTTCTCCGATCCTAACTTCCTCATATCTCAATCAAAACCAAATTCCTCTTGCATGCACCATCCCTGTACCTCATCGAAGACAAATGAATCTTCCCTTGAGCTCCAAGCCCACCGGAGGTGCCACTTCGATCAAGAGCGGGCCCCCAGAGGACAAATCTTTGGTCTTCTGAGCGAACCACTTGGAATCAACCCAATTGTAGCTTAATAGGGCTTCATCTCAACCAAAAGAAGCTTCCTCAAGTCGGTCTTAGCTTTGGAGGTAATGCCATTAAAATGAGCTCTTTTCAAATTTTTTTGGAGCTTTTCGAAGAGAATGTGCATGTGTGTCGATCATAGTTGATGGATCTTCTTAGATCCTTCACGTGAAGGTGTGGGATCAATTTGCAGTGGATCCAAAATCGTGAGCTTCATCACCAATGGAGACGTCTCTCATTTCGCGGAAGGTAGATCATGCATCGTCCATTTTACGTGATCAGAATGGATGACCATCATTAGATCCCATTAGATCAATCTATTTTAACCATTGTTAACCATGGGATTAATCAAAGATCCACCGCCACCATTTGATGGTGACAACTTAAATATCCAATCCTGCGGTGCCATGTGAAAAGCGTGTCACGTCAGCGGGATTAGAATTAATTAAGGCTAATTAAATGGAATTAATAATTGAAACTTCATAAAATCATAACAAATTTCAAAAAATATAAATAAATACTCATTTTAAAGGTATTTCAGAGAGGAATTTATAAAAAAATTCTTAATTAATTTTGAACAATAATTAAAGCTTAATTATGGTTTAATGAAAATTTTAATTAGCATAATTACTCCCTAATTAATAAATTAATTAACCACTAACTTTCTTAGATTGTTTAAGGGGATGACCTTTGCCTCCCCTAATTTTCTTGGGATGTATTGGTTTAATTAGAAAAGTTGATTAAGCCCTATTACCTTAACTTAGAGTTAATTAACCATGTGAACTATAATTAATTGATTAATTGGGCTCATTTATCATTGCCTAATAGTGGATGGGTAAGGGGAATTGGGTTGGGACCTCTTTCCTATTCCCTTTCCTTGAGCTCCTTTCATTTTTCAAGAAAAAGTTAATTAAGTATTAATTAACTAATTAATTACTTAATTAGTTAAATTAAGGTTCAAATCACATTAGATCTTGCTTAATTAATTTAGGGACTCATGAAAAAGGATTGGGACCTCTTTCCTAACCTTTTCCTTAAGTCCCTAAACTAATTAATGATTTCACTAATCAAATGAAAGATCTCTCATGTCGATCTTGCTTAATTAATTCATGGGTAGATATTTAGTGTTTAATAGCCTAAAGAAAGTTAATGAAATTATGGTTTACCCATATGTGTGGAAAATCATAAAATTAGTTAATCAAGTTCCTTAATCTAATTAATAATTATGAGCTAATTGCATTAAGCCCTTTCATTTCCTAGGACCATTGCTAATTTATGTTTCAATTCATTTGCATATCATGTTGGCTTCAATTATTTGGATATTTACTTTACTATAACATAGGCAAGGGTTAATTAATGAGCTTAATTCATGTGACAACTTAATTAATCCATAAAATCAACTTAATCATATTTCATTAAACCAAATTAACTCACAAACATGGGGATGGGTTAGGATTAGTAAACTCCTTCTTATATTCCTTAAGTCAAAGAACATAAATTAAAATAATGCATAAAGAACTTTGGTTTATTTTAAATGGTGTTATTTGATATGATTGTCCTTACGAATTAATTTGATTGATTGAAACTATATGCTTATGTTTATTTATTCCTTTCCAATCATGTTAAATGTTGTGTGTCACTTGATTCATACATCCATCTCTTTTCAAAATTAATTAAAACAAATGGTTTTCTTTTATGTTAAGCTTGCATGTGTTGATTTAATTTAATATATATGTATTATTATCACTATTAAATCAAAATATATTTTCCAAAAGCTTTTAAATGAAAAATAACATATGTTGTGATACTAATTATAAGTACATAAGAAATACATGTGCTTATAGTTTATGTGTATGAAGTGAAGTCTCTTTCCTTTATTCACATGTTGATTTACATAAGTATGAATATAATATGTATATAGCCTAGACATCCGAGAAATATGAGGCTTTAGCTAGCCCCAAGGAGGTCATTTGAATACCTCACTTCCTTAGTTTAAACAATGGCACATACTCGTTTGATTTCATTCTTATATATCTTTAACATAAGAATTTAGATAGAGCTTTAAATCATATACCTAAATAATTCCATTAAAAAATACAATCTTTGCATGATTTTCATCTTCTTAATTATAAATACATGTGTATGTATTCAAGAAAAATAGGTATATAGTCTAGACATCCCGAGAATGAGGCTTTAAGTATACAGGTCATTTGATTACCTTAGTTTCTATTAATAAAAGATGTACTTGTTTATGCTTATATATATATATATATATATATATATATATATATATATATATATGTGTGTGTGTGTGTGTGTGTGTGTGTGTGTGTGTGTGTGTGTGTGTGTGTGTGTGTGTGTGTTGATTAGAAAATGATAATCTTTTTTGCTATTTAAAAATACATGCATTCATAATTGCCCAGCCATTGGATTAATTAATTATGTAACTTGGAGCTTGCTTTCTTATATTCATACATACAAATTTACATATGTTTGAATGCAAATAGGTATATAGTTTGGACATCCCAGGAATACGAGGCTTTAGCTAGCCCATTTGATTACCTCATACTGTTAACAATGACATGTACCTATTTAATTTCATCCTTATGTATTTTTGTATAAGAAATTAGATAGAGCTTTAAACTAATATGATTAAATAATCCAATCATATAAAAGAGTATAAATTTCATATATATATATATACATACATACATCATTTAAGTGTGTTATATGTATAGATACACTTAAGATCAAATCATATGCATGATATTTGTGATGGAAAGGAATGATTTGACATGTGTCATGTGTTAATAATTCAATTGAATTAATCTTAAGATGCCTTTCATGTTAAATAGGATTATTTAAAGTGAACCTAAACTTAGGATTAATTAAATCATTTAATAAGCCATTCACTAAAAGAAATTAAATTAACATACTTTAGAGTGATTTAGGTAGGAATGGAAGAGGATAATCCTCTTTCTCTTTATAATACTTAGTTGCTAAGTAGGATCATATGAAACAAAAGAAAACATAAATTAAAATTCTCAAATCAATTAAATAACTTAAAGTGAAATCAATCCTTTATGTTAAATTAAGTCTTCCACACTTAGAAAATTATAACACTAATGTTTAGTAAGGACATACCACACAAGCCTTAACACACATATTAAAACTAAGTTACCACTTCTAGCTTTATGTTAGGGCGGTGCATGGTATGATGTATGTTTTATTTTATGATGTAATGTTAGGGTGTATGTTTCGTAGACTGGATGTTAGGTCGATATTAGCCTAATCATGTTTCTGTAGGGGATTGTGCTTATGGGGATGCTTAAAAATAAATGTAAATTGCTCTCTTTGCAGGTTGCTTAAACCCCTAAGCATAACCCAAGTTAGAACAGGTGGGCTTGGTTACCCATGTCCAGGGTGCTACGCTAAAATTATAATATAACTACTTGGGAATGTATGTATGTTCAACTAACCTCTATTTTGTAATTGTAGTTAGATTTATCTTATTTTTAATGTTATTTTGCATTAGGAATTAGGATTAGTGCTATGGGGGTTTAGGATGAGCATTGGCCAAAAGGCTTAGTCCTAGGGTGCCATGTGATGCCTTGAAGCCTACCAAATCAAATGAAGAAAGAAATGGAGAAATGAAGAAATGAAGAATGAAGAAATGAAGACCTCGATAGCATTTATTCATTTGTGACTTCTAATTATTCTTTCATATTCTGGGTTGTATAAGGGTAAAGCTCGGCCACCCATTTTCTCTTTTAGGATTTTACGACAATACCCGACCACACTGGCCTCTTATTCTTTTGCGTTAGTTTTATAAAATATTTGATGTTATGTTTAATTTGTGTATTAGAAATGGTATGCTTTTCATAGTTTCTTAAATGATTGATGCTTTAATGTGTGGCCTAGATACGATTAGGCTCTTAGGATAAAAAATAATTTTTTTCTACCTAACTATAACTCATAACTAAAGTTTTAAATAACTCATAACCTCACCATAAAGCCTAGGCATTAAATAAGATAATTAAAAGATTTAGTAACCCCTTACCTAAATGGCTGAATGTTTCACAACATGCATATCATATTATTTTGCTCTTGAAAATAGGGGATTTCCATCCTTGCACGATAGGGGAATGCTTGACCTGTGAGGGCATCTCTTATGGTGGAAAATACTCCTTCTTGTTGATTTAGCCAATAATTTACTTTCATCACGCATATATGCATCAAAACCCTAAAGCCTTTGTCAAAATGACTTGTCCAAAATGAAATGAAATATGAAAATATTTGCATTTATAGTTTAAGTCATTGCTCATACTACTCATGCTCTAGTCTCTTAGAGAGTGGTTTTAAGGTCTTTAGTCTCTTTCTAAATAATAACAGCCCAACTATCTTGTAAATTCATATGACCAGACCACATGGATTTAAAATGTATGAAGAGTTAGCTAGCTACCACTCCAGGCAATTGTAAGTCCAGCAGTTGGGTGGTTTATCCTCTCTTATGGAGGTAAACCTTATGCCCATCTTAGATTTAAGTCATGCTTTAGCTCTTATGCTAAAGCTCCCTAGATTTAGGATCCGATGTAGCTATTTCCTTTTAGCTACAAGCACAAATGCTCACCTCTTAAGTATTTCCACAACCTTATGTTGATGGATTATAAGTCCTAGTAATCTAATAAAATTTCAACTCAAAAAATATAAATCTCTTCAACTTTTAAATATATAAAGCTCAATTATAGAATAGATTGGAATGCTCACTAGACTTCCTAGTATCATGAGCATTTCTTACCAATTCCTTTGACTTCCAAAATAAGTCTTCTCCTTGAATTTTCCCATTTGATTTTCCAAATATAACCAATTCTTGTAACCTTTGGAGATGATAACTACCTGCTTTAATCGAGAGTATTCTTAGAGAATTTCACTCCGTAGGATGTAATTAACTATAGAGGCTTGCCTCCATAGGGAACTTTAGAACAGTTTAATATAAACCCTACTTTATTCATCCATGTAAAGAAGGGAAAATTCTCATGTACATTCGAAGACCCATCATGCCATAGGAGTCCTTATTAGGTGATTAGGTCAATTGAAGAGTGATGTCTCTATCTCTTGAGATAGTACATCATACCTCAATGTTATACCTGATCACTTCAATAAGTATCTCCTACGATCTGTGTGGTGTCCCCCCATACACATTTCAAAAATAAACACCACAGAAATTATATGACATACAACATTTAAAGTGATTGGAATGGAATAACTAAACATAAGCACATGGTTCATTCAAATACATTAGTTCTTAAGGATAATCATATTAAACAAAATTGTTTAAAGAAAACCAAAGCTTATTATTAATTTGATTTTTAGATTTGAGTTGATTTAAAGAGGAGAGGAATTATTTGTTGTTTTATTCCCATTCCCATGTTGGTAATCTTAATTAGTTCAAGGAAAAATAATTAAATGTATTTTATGAATTAGTTATGTTGAATCATTAATTAAATCACTTAATTACCCTTTTCTATGCTTCATTAATTTGATTAATCATTCAATCATGAGCCACAAATGATATGAACATGTGAGAAAAGTAAAGTTACAATGTTCTTAAAGGATCTAATGCAATTGGCTCATAATTAAAGATTAATTAAGTTAAAGAATCTAATTAAGTACTTTTATAATTTTCCACACTTATGGGTTAATCATAATTTTTTTAAAGGGTCTTTATGTTATTAAACACATAAAGAGGAACCCTTAATTTCATTATTAATTATCTGATATGATTTGCATTTCAATTTGATTTAATTTAATCACTTAATTGATTAATTAAGCATTTAATTAATTACCATCTTAATTAACCCTCTTGAAATAAAATGAAATTGGGAAAGAGACTAGGAAAGAGGTCATCACTCTCCTCATCCACTTACTATTAATCAGTGATTAATGAGCTTAAGTTGATTAATTTTTTGCCATTTTGAATGTCAATTAATCATTAAATTAATTAAATAAGGTAATTAAGGCTCAAAATATCAATTTCCCTAATTACTAAGCAATAAATTCCAAAAAAAATCATGAGAGGTAGAGGTCATCCTATAGAATCAATTACCCAAGTGATTAGGGCTTAATTAAGCTAATGAAGTGTGCATTCAAACCCTAATTAAGCCTTAATTACTTTTCAAAACTAAATTAAATTTTTTTTAAATTAAATCTCCTTTATTTTACCTTTAAAATGAGTATTTATTTATACTTTTCTGATTTTTCTATAATTTGTTATGATTTTTCAAACTTTCAATGATTAAAATGGATAATTAAACCTTAATTAAGCCTAATCTCCACATGGGCCACTGATGTGGCATGCTTTCCATGTGGCACACAGATTGGTTATTTAAAACTGTCTAACTCAGCACTGATGTGGCGACGGTGGATGCGCTTTTGTCCCCACTATCCAAGCTAAGATTGGATGGTGAAGATTAATCTCGTGGTTCCCTTGGGATAAAATAGGATTAAATCTAATAGGAGATCATGGCCATCCATTCTAATCATGCGAAACAGATGGCGGATGATCCATCATCTCTCAAATGATGGAAGACGGACACCGTCTACCTTCCATTAGCCCAAATTGAGCTTGCCGGAGCTTGGGAGGCTCGGGATCGATCCCACCCCTTCACGGGGTTGATCTACAAGGATCCTAAGATTGGATTTGCATAGAATTCACATTTTCTTCAAAAAGGCCTAAAAAATTTTGGAAAGTACTTGGTTTGCCAAAAAATATCTCACCAGAGCTTCAGATCGGCAGCTAACCGATCGAGGTAGCTTCACCTTGAAGAGGTGAAGCCCTATTGCGAAGATGGCACCTTGATTCCTCGTCGGTGGCTTTGTGGATGAACTGTGCTGAAAAACTCACTGGAGTTATGCTTGGAGGGGCTTTTGGTGCTCGAATCACTCAGGGGAAGATTCATTTTGACTCGATGGAGTTTGGTGAACATGTGTATGAAGTTAATTTGGGATTGGTTGGGATTTGGTGGAGTTGGACGGAGTTGGAGCTTGTCCTATTTTGGGTTGGTATTTTTTGACAAGAAGGAAACTTAGGGAACTTGTTAGAAAGCTCTGGCTGCTCGTCTTGAGTTGTAAGGGCTCTGAGGATGCTCAATTGATCGAATTGAATCGAAATGAGAGGGTATACCCCCTCTTCCCTTAGATCGGACGGACGGGATTCCTTTGGCTTCTAGTCGCCGTCCGGCTGCCGCAGGTGGTCGTGGTGGTAGGGAGGTGCTGAGTTGGCTCCATTTGAGTGGGTGAGTGAGGGGGAGTGGCTGCCATGGGAGGAGAAGTAGGATTCCTTGGTTTCCAAGTATTCCAATGGGAGGAAAGGGGTGAACTCACCTCCACTTGGATCATGGCTGACCCAATCACCTTTAGGTCAGGTGAGCTAGTGTCCCTCTTGCTTAGGTGGAGATGAAACCATGTGGAGGAGAGTGAGTTTGGCCATTCAAATGGGTATTTGTCCCATTTGGCAAGCTTTACCCATTGGGTTTTGGGTCAATCAAGCATGGGTTAGGTTGGATTTAAGCTGACCCATGGTGACCTAAGGAGGCCATGCCAAGTTTCATTGGATTTGGGCTTGGTTTGAATGGGTTTGGCTCAATTTAACCCATTATTGGTGTTTTCTCTGGAATAGAGAAAAGAAATGACACCATAGAGTTTAGGAATATTTTATTTAGATGGTCAAATACGGTATTAAGGAATAAACATATTTTCTTGAAAGATAAATATGCTCTCATAATGGATTGATCATTTCAATAAAAGACTAAGGCTAATGGGTCTTTCATGTACAGTATTTTTCCCTGAACTACATGGAAAAGTAGAGCATGGTTTATTTTATCATGGGATCATGGTTCCCTATAAAGGCAAGCCTCTATAGTTAATTACATCTTAGGAAGGGTCTCTTTCTAAGAATACTCTCGATTAAAGAAATAAATGGTTATTCTTAAAGACTACTAAGGTAGCTTTCAAAGGATTGATTTTTGGAAATTCAATTGGGGGAGGTCCAAACTGGAGAGAGTTATTTTCAAGAGTCAAATGGGAAAAAGTAGAAAATGTCTATTGATACTAGGATACCCAGTAGACATTTCAACTATCCTATGATTGGGCTTCAAATTTAGGATTTAATTTTAGATTTTGAGTTATCATTTTCATAGAAATCTAGGGCTTAGATTCTAGCAGCACAAGACTAGAAACACCTAGGGTTGAAGACTTATTCCTAAAAAGGATGCTTCAGAACCTAGTCTATAGGTGCTTCTGACACATGTCAGATGCTCGACCTAGTTCTATCCTTGGGAATCATTAGTCATTCTCCTCACTTGAGGGAACTAGCCTATCCCTGACTCTTACAACCTGCCTGGAGAAGGCTTCCAGCTAACACCACTATGTGCATTTTAAATTCATGAAGTCAAGTCACATGAATGCAAGATGGCTATTGTTGCATTTTAGGAAAGAAGCCTATGAACCTAGACTCACTCCCTAATCCCTAAGATCATATAGGGTATGAAGATGCATCTAACTAATGCATATTTTTCAAATTTTTATGATTTTTACTCAATATTCATTTTTGGCCATAGGTATGTAATTTATGCCTAATGCATGCTATTAGAAAAAGGTTATGGGCCAAATCAGAATAGAAGAAGATGTTCTTCCATCATAGGCTCTCAAAGGTCAAGCCCAGGTTCTCTAGCAAAGATGGAAGCTCTTCCTTAATCAAGAGTGAAACAATATAATTTATGCATGATTTTCAACATCAACTAAGAAGTTGCTACATATTTTATCTTGTTTTAATACCTAGCTTTATATGAGGTTATGAGTTATTTTATTTTATGTTTGATTGATTTAGTTGGGTAGAAAATTTAGTTTATCTATGAGCCTGTCGCATTCATCACAGCATAAACATAGCACAGAAAGAAACCTAAGAAAAGCATGTTATTTCTATTGTGCACCCAAAATAAATCAAACTAAATTAAATTATATAAGAAAAAAGGCTAATCTGGTACAGTACACCCGGAAGAAAGAAAATGAGTAGAGTTCTCTTATACAACCCAGAACTACAAGTTTAGATCTATGGGTCTTCTTTCCGAAAGTCTCCTTCAGGGACATCCATCGGCTCCATAGGGGACCACACCATCTTAGTAGGGTCAACTCCAATCCTAGACCTCATAGATCCTAACCTAATTCTAAGCTCAAATTTACATTTAAAATTCAAAAGAAATCATATGCCCTGCAAAATAGATGTTAGAAAATATACACAACACACAAAGTAATTTATATTTCACAAATATACGGGCTTAGCATTAGTTTCTTGCCAAGCCCACCTGTCCTATAGACTATGTTAAGGGATTTTCAACACCTGCAAGCAAACAACAATTTTATGATTTATTTATTATAGCGATCCCTTTAAGACAGTCCCCTGCAAAAAATAGTGTTAAATCTAGAAAGAACGCCCTTACATCCAGGTATAAAAAACAAATAGGCCTAGGCATCCAGTCTAAAACAATACACCACACAGACATATGAAGCACAACACAACATATCACAAGAGATTAAAAGAAACTCATAGAATGATCTAACCTAGATCTAGAGTCTATGACCTAAGTAATCTAGTGTGTGTAGAAGTTGGGCTTGTGGTAAGTCTTTGTTAGGCCTTTAAGTTCAAGTTTAAATTTGAAATTTGATTTTGTTTAATTTTTACCTTTGGGTGGTTTCAGTTCAAATGGCCTAGTGATTTAATTTCCATTTTTATTCCATTTTATTTTGTTAAAGTTGTATAGGTTTTCAAGAATGAGAAATAGAATGAATTTCATTTTATGTGAAACTCACTTTATTCCACATCCTAAATCCTAATGAAGTTTCCAAAAGTCTAACTAAGATCCTTAAGTATCTTAATTAATCCTTTTGATGTTATTTATATTTGGATTGGTTTTATGTTTCTTTTCTTTTTGAATTTTAGATTTGATTTGAATTATTTCATTTGTTTGATTTATATTAATGTTTTAGATTAAGTTATGTTGATTTCATTTTTGATTTAATTTATGTTAACCTAAAGTAAGGTTAAAGTTTGATTTATTTGATTTGTTTCATTTTGAATTAAGCTATGCGGGTTTCATTTGATTTGGTTTATGTTAATTTAAAGAGTTTAGATTAAAGTTTGATTTCATTCAAATTAACTTAAGTTATTTAAATCATGGATTTGTAAGCTTAAGGTTTAAGTTCAGTAATATGAATTAGTACCTTAAGTTTGTTCATGGATTAGGCTTAACCTAAAAGCAGTTAATTATTTGATCGATTTGACCTAAGTTTTAGATTCATTCTTAAATTCATTAGAGATGAGTGGTTTCATTAAATTTTATTGATTCAAAGTTTACGGTTTAAGTTAATTAATAATTTTATTAACCTAAGGTTTTATTTAATTAACCTAAGATTGAATTTTATCACTTTAAATGACTTAGGATATTTAGAAAAATTCCTTAATATTTTTCTGATATCTAATTGAAATTAATTTGAATTACCATTTAATTTAATAGATTTAATTCTTAACCTAATATTTGATTAACATTGACCTAAGGATTTAGAAATTTAACAACTCCTAATCCAGAGATCAATTAGGATTGAAACTTTTCTAGCAAGTAGGGTTACCAATTTCAAATGTTCAAAGTTTCAACTTGATTGGATTTTTAATTTGGGAGTAATTAAAGTTTTAAGCCAAATTCAATGCAATTCAGTTAAGGGTTTTATTTTTCATAAATTTTTCACTGAAATGCCTTTCTAATGAGGGTTTATTTATAATTTTTGGTTAACTGGTTGATTTACTATGTTTTAATTAAGTTTAGGTTGTTTAATTGAATTATTTAATTTATTTAATTGCCTAATTAATTCAATTTAGGGATTATTGGGTTAAATTGAGTTTAAGTGATGTTTCAATGTTCTTTGAAGTTCATTAGTGTGATTTAAGATAGTTAGATTAAAATTTCCTAATTATTTCATTAAGGATTAATTAATTTGATTAATTTAAAGGTTAAGCATATGAATTTTTAATTTCCTTTGAATTCAGAGAATTAAATCCCCAAAAATTCATCTAAGGTGTGTTTTATGCTTAATTTCATTTTTCTAAAGCTTCAAATTAATTGGATTATTAATTTGAGAATAATTAGGGTTTAATGTTTTCACTTAAACCCAAATTATGGCTAAAATACTCAATAAAAATTGGGAATTTTAATTTTCATGGATTCCTCTCATCAAGAAGAATCCATAGAGCCTTTATTTGCAATTTTTTGATTTTCTATGATTTTTTGAAGTTTCTGTGATTTTTAAATAATTTTAAAACCATTATTTAACTAATTTTAACGGAATTTAAGTGAGGCGGGGTCCACGCAGAACCATGGGCCGCATAGTGCTTGCATGGAGTGTCGCCATGTGGCGTGGTTGGTCGTGGAGCCACATGGCATCCACCGGATAGGTTGAAAACAGATGATCTGGGTGATGGATGGGATAGTTTATCGCTCCTGGCTTTAAATTAGATCATGTGCCTAGATCTAGACCATCTGATCCAAATACATGGATCGGATGGCGTAGAGCTCGTCTCTTTCATTTCTTGCGGGAGCCGAAAACTCCATCTTGTTTTGCTAATATCTTTTGATCTAGGCAACGAAATCACACTATTTCAATTGCTACACGATCGTTGAAGGAAATCCTATGATTTTATATGGTTGGATCAACTTGGGAATCCAACTTCCTTCACAAAGTTCCAAAACTGAAAAGCATAAGAGAAAATGAAGGTAAGTTCATAGCGAACTTGGATTCTGCTGATCTCTAGCAGTGAGGTTGATTCCATTAGCTTTAGATCAATGCAATGAGCTCATGGATGGAGTTTGGTGGCTTGTTTCCATGTGGTTTGCCCCCTTGATCGAGCTTTAGCTTGCAAATTTTAGTTTGGTTGTTCTCCAGCTTCCCATCACCAAACAAGGCGAGTGAGGGCTCGATTTGGATCGCCTCAAGCCATAGAACGTGTGTGTGACTACAATTTGAGGTGAAATTCACTCCCTTGGATTTCACCATTAAAGGGTGCTCGATTTTGCATTATTTATCACCTTGTTGGTGACAAATTGGCCAATGAGAGGTGTTGAGCATCTTCTCTAGCCCTCAAGAGTGTTTTGGGGTCAATTTGGAGAATAATGGAGCTCCCTTCCTTTGTTTCTACCCTTGGCTGAAAACTACTCACCTTCTTTTCCTCTTCTTCTTTTTTTTTGTTTTCCCTTGGTTGGCTAGGATCATGGAGAGAGCTTGGAAGCTTCTCCCTTGCCTTAATTGCCTGCCTTCACTTGAAGGAAGCCATCCTCTTAGGAGGTGGCTTTTGGCTTGAAGTGGGTGAGGTGTTGTTTGCATGGGAAGAAAAGAATTTTGATTTTTTTCTTTCCTTTGAATTTTTAAGTTTATTCTTTAAACCATAATGCAATTGATGGTCAATTGCATTATGATTTGATTAAACTATTTAATTTGAGTTGATTTTAAATTTAATTTCATTTTAACCCATTTAGCTTAAATGGGTTAGGTATGATTCCAAATGAGTTCAAATGATCAATTTGATTCAAATGGAATGGGTTGGATTCTTTCATTCATTTTAATTTGGTTTTAATTTGATTTATTTGGGTTAATCCAAATTAAAAGTTTGAATTGACTCTACCTATACCAAATAGGTTAGAATAAACTCATAAAGATTTTCTAAGGCACTTGGGTGAGATGTCCTAAGCATTGAATTAGAGATTCCTATTTGAGAATTGAAATTCTAATTACTAATTTTAAATTGATGTTAACCTCATTCAAAAATGAGGTCAACACCCATGTAGGTCAAATTAGGCTAGGTTGAGTGAAGTTGACCAATTGGTCAAATTGGATCAAACCAAGGCTTGGGTCAAGTTCAAATGAGTATTTGGAATATTTTGGTGAAATTGGTTTGTTTTAATTTGGCTTGATTTGGATTTGACCTATTTGAGTTCATATGTGTCAAATAGGTCAAGTTGACAATTTGGCCAAATTGGCCAAATCTTGGGTTAGGCATTGCTTTAGGTTCAATTGATCATTTGAAGATGATCGTGCTTTTTTCAATCAATTTGGATTTGGGAATGATTTAGGCCAAATTGACCCTTTAGGTAAATTTGGGCTAAATGGGTCAATTGGGTTCAATTGGTCAAATTAGGTTCAATCAAGGCTTTGATAATGTTCACTAATCAATTTGGAATGAACTTGGGCCATTGGTTGCAATCAATTTGGGTTAGATTTTGATTTGATCCAATTTGGCCTTTTAGGTCAAATTTGGTCAACTTAGGTGAAAGGGCCAATTGGGTTTGGTTTGGCTCAATTGATGGTCAAGTCATGTTTAAGGATTGATTTTAGGTTAGTATGAATCATTGGTTTCAATTGACTTGTCTTAGGATGAGATTTGGTTCATTTGGCTCATGTAGGTTAAGTGGGTTGATTTGGTCAAATGACTAAATTGACTTGGTTTGACCCAATTGATGGCAATTGATCAATCAAGGATGATCAACAATCATCATAGGGGGTTTTGGATGATTTGGTTCAAATAGTTCCTTTAGGTCACTTTGGGTCAAGTGAGCCTAATGGGTCAAATGAATTGATTTTGGGTTGAATTGAGTTTAGTTGAGTTTGGATATTGATTTGTGATTGATTCATAGCTTTAGTACACAATTGATTTGGGTTCAAATAGATTTTGGCTTATTTTAATATTTTAAGTCAAATGGGTTAGGTTAGGTTTGATTGAATTGATTTTGGCTTGGTTGATTTGATTGTAGATTTGATTATGTTTGGAATGATCATTGAAGGATTGAATTAATCCAAGAGAAAATCAATTGAGTTTGATTTGGATTGAAGGAAAATTTGGCTAAGTCTATAAGATTAAATCATGGGCTTAGGTTTGGGTTATGGTAGATTTAATTTTGGCTTGAGGACTTGAATTTGATTATAGACTTGATTTGGAATAATGATTGGAGGATTGATTGATTTATGAGAAAATCAATTGAGTTTGATTTGGATTGAAGGAAAGTTGGCTAAGTACATAGGATTAAATCATGGGCTTAGGTTTGGGTTATTGTGGATTTGATCTTGGTTTGGAGACTTGAATTCGATTGTAGACTTGATTTGGAATTGGGTATATTAGTTTGATGTTGGATTTTGGCTAAGGGGATAAACATAGTTGGTTAGCTATAGGTTAGGTAGGTTTCCTAAGTCCTAAGGCATAGCTTAATCTTATGGCTAACCCTTCTAAGTCTCTAGGTTTAGGTTAAGTGTTGACTATCCACTAGGGGTTGTTTGGCTATGAGCAAGATTTAAGATTTAGAGTGACATATATTACAAGTTAAATCTACCATTATATTCAGTTAAAGCAAATTTATTAATTTGTTTTACCAATTTATATTTATAATTTAACTTAAATCTTAATCATATTTTACAAGTTAAATCAACTTTTTGTAATCATGTTAAAATACTTTTGCATATTAAATCTAGATTTGTTAAATCTTTTTAAAGTGATTTATGAAGATTTAAAATAGAAATTTTGTGATCTTTTATGATTAAATGATCATATAGAACTATTATGGGAGTTATCTTTGTTGAATAAATAAAATTATCCTTCTAGATTGAATTTAATGTCATGGTAAAACTTTACTTTACAAATTATATTGATTGAAAATCTTCAAAATGTGAATGTTGTGGCTCCTTTATGGATGCATCATATGTGTCAAACAAATTAAGAATGATACTCTTCCTCACAGAATTCAAAGTAGGTGCAAAAACTAAAGAAATATAGAGTTCCCTCTGCTTCTTCCAAATTGAATTCTTAATCTTGTTGAAAACTCATCTCAAATGACCTTGCATCCGACTTATAAATTCATATTGTTGTCAACAATTTTACAACAAATTGTTTTATCAATCTAAATCTCAAGAATCTTTGGAATTGTTAATGTGGATCACTAATTATTATAACTCTTTCTCATACTTTGTCAATCTCATATTAAATTTAGTTACATTGACTTTTGTTCTTCCTTCTTGTGATTTTGGATTTTTTTATCCTTGTTCATCTTTTAATCCGGTTTGAGTATTAAGCATTAGACTTTGGGTTCACCAATGCTCATTACTTGCTTAAAGTTAGAAATTATGTACAATTTGTTAATTTATTTCATTGGATGTAATTATGTACAATTTGATAATTTATTTTTGTAATGCTTTATGACTTGTTATAATTTGTCTCCCATAAGCCTTAATGCTTTGTGATTTATATTAGTTAATATTAGAGAAATAGAATGCTTATTTCTCATGATTTTCAATTGATTAAGGTATATGAATATTTTTTTTTATTTTAAAACAAAATGTTTTTATTTTTTGAAAGTTTATTGATTTGTTTCTTAATAAGACTAATATGTGTCTTTACTAAGAAATATTATTGATTATTTTTTTACAAACATTATGTGCCTTTATTTTTGAAAAATTATTATTTTTTTAGAAAAGATCGAAGGTGTGTCTTTTTTTAGTTTTTTTAAATATGATTGAAAGTATGTCTTCTGATTTTTTATGTATATTAATCTTCAAGACTTTACATTAGTATTTTAATTGACTCTTATAATTAGATATTGAGAGATATTTTAAAAGATAGATTGAACAGGATGAATCCAAATATTTATTATTTTGTAAAAGTAATAATACAAAATCTAAATAAGTGCACAATTCAATTGAGAAGATGCTTTTAGATCAGATTAGAAGAAAAATTTGAGTATCATCATAATGATTGTGATAAATTAAAGAGCATATCTTCAAAAGTCATGCCCAATTGATCATGAATTTCTTTAAACAAATGAAATAAATTACATTGATTTAATATGGTTTGATGAATATAAAGGTTGGTTAGAGTATGATATAACAAAATATGATATTCTTTTATTTTGTTATCTTTATAGATTGATATTTTGAACAAGCAAGTGGTGATAGTTTTGATTCTAAGGGATTTAGAAATTGGAAAAAGATAGATTTGAAGTTCATATTAGTCAAGTTAATAGATCTAATATTGCTCAAGAAAGTGTCAAGATTTAATTAAGATCAACACATTGCATTTACTTATGAAAGACATTCGATCAATGAAAGGAAAACAAACATGATTAAGTCTTTGATTGATTGTAAGCTTTCTTTACACTAATTAGCTTTTTTGTGGTCATGATGAATTAGAGGATTCTAAAATCAAGAAATTTTTTTTGAACTAGATTTTTGGTATCATAATGAAAGTATTAAGAAGGTTATTCTTGAAAATACTCAAAATAATAAATTAATTACTAAATTTAGAAGGAAATTACATGTATTCTTTATTGAGACTTAAACACTATTTCAATGATTTGGGTAATGAGTTATTTGCAATTCTTTTATAGATTCTATCTTGTATCAGAAAAGAACAAGTGGCTATTGTTTTGTTATGTTAAGAGAGGTTGTATTATTGAGTGTTTCCTTGGAATTGTACATGTTGGTTAAACAAATGCACCAACACTTAAATATGTTATTGAAGCACTTTTCTAAAATCATGGATTGCGTATATCACAGATACATGGTTAAGATTATTTTGGAGCAAGCAACATGCGTGGTGAGTTTCATGGACTAATAGCTTTAATCTTGAAAGAAAATAAAAAGATTATTACATTCAATTTTGCTCATCAATTGCAATTAGCTAGTTGATGTGGGAAAAATGTGTTCAAATTGCTACATTTTTTTAATAATGTATCTAATTTGATAAATGTTATTGAAAGTTCTTACAAAAGGAGAGAAATTTTATTTGAAATATAACTAAACAAAGTTGTTGACCAAATAAGGAGTGGAGAACTACAATATATATAATAGATGTTTAAATCAAGAAATAACTCTTTGACGAGCTAGAGATATGCGTTGGGGATCACATTATGCTATATTGATTAATATACTTATTTTATTTGGATTTATTGTAGATGTTCTTGATATAATTATAGAAGATGGTTTGAATAGTGAACAAAGAGGTGAAACAAATGCTCTTTGCTTTGATTCAATTTTGAGTTTTCAATCTACACTTGATGAAATTTATATTAGGAATCACAAATGAGTTATCTTAGCTTTTGCAAAAAAAAGGATCAAGATATTACAAATGTCATGGCTTTGGTTAAAGTATCAAAACAAAGACTACAAAATATGAGGGATGATGGCTGGAACATTTTACTTGAAGAAGTTCATGCATTCTATGAGAAAAATAATATAATTGTACCAAATATGAGTGAAATATTTATTATATGTGGGAGGTCAAGAAGTATGCTTAAGGAATCATAAATTTACACTATTATCAGGTTGAGTTATTTTATTCTATTATTAATAT
The DNA here is from genome assembly GCA_021442155.1 of Cymbidium sinense. Classification (NCBI taxonomy): domain Eukaryota; kingdom Viridiplantae; phylum Streptophyta; class Magnoliopsida; order Asparagales; family Orchidaceae; genus Cymbidium; species Cymbidium sinense. The sequence goes on along the minus strand of CM038219.1, from coordinate 104,942,613 downwards.
GCAACTTTGGGAGGTTAATAATATATTTGATGAGGTTGATATTATTATATGTGGCATATACAGAATCCATGTGATTCTTTCCAAGCTTTTGATAAGAGAAAAAATTGATATATTTGGCAAAATTCTATCTTGAATTTCTCAAAGTTGACCTTATTATTTTAGTCAACTTGAAATTATATTATCAACATGAAATGATGTTGCATTTTGAAGTTGAAAGGATTGGAGAACTTGCACAAAGTTAGTAGAGATAAAGAAAAATGATGTTTATCCTGTTGTATATTTACTAATAAAGCTTTCTTTGATATTGCTAATCGATACAACAACTATTGAACAAGCATTTTTTGCAAAGAAGATCATAAAGAATCATTTTTGTAATAGAATGGGAGATTCTTGGATGAATGATTATCTAATTACATTTATTAAAAAAGATATATTTAAGAGTGTTGACAAGAATTGATTGTACAATTCAAAATATGAAGACTTGAGGAGAAGTTATAAATGGTATGTAATGTGAAAAAATTTATGTCATTCTTAGGTTTTATATTTTTATTTTGTTATATGAGATGTTATTTTAATTTTATATAAAGTGAATTATTTTTATCTTATTGTGCCAAAAAAAGTTTTTGATCATGCTCGTAAGAATTCTCTTGACCCTTGATGTCAATGTGAAGCACATCATCATCTTTTATGATGTAGATTTTGAGATATCCTTCACCCATATCTTCCTTCTGCACATTGAAAATTAGGTACTTGCATACAATCATGAATCTTCCTCATGCAGGTATATTTTATATCCGAGTTCTTCCTCCAAGCTTTAGAAGTTGTATGGAATGGATTTTACTAAAAATTTATATCATGTGGTTTCTTTTGAAAGTGATTTTCAATTGTTAAAAGCTGAACATCGTCAGTCATATTGCAAATGTTACTCCCATTTTTAAGCAACTGATCTTTGTCATCGAGTAAAAAAATGAATTTTGTTTCTTCAATGGTGACATTTGCTTAAAGAGTGTAACTTTGATGGGAGAGTTGTGGTTGCATTTGATTGTGATTGTTCTTCCCTTTTTTTTGGCTAAAAAGCTATGTTAATCTTATAGGGTAATAATGGACAATACTTCTTTCTTAGATCTAGATAGTTTTCTTCCATTTATGTTTCATGATTGCTAAGTTAAAAAATATGTGGTTTGTGATCAATTTAATTAATTATTTCATTTGAAAGTCAACATTTCTTTTATGGATTAGAGTGTGAGTGATCGATGTGTATTTATGGTGGCATAAAGTCAACAAAACTATGAACTTTCATTTCCACATATTTGTTAGTTTCATTTAAACACATGGTTTCAATTTCATTGATAAATCACCTTAATTTGAGTATGCATTAGTTTTGAACTACTAGTAACAAATTCTGCATACACAAATGAAGCATTATAGCTTATTGTCATAATAGTTTAAGAGAAACATTTGTTGTATTCAATACCTTATTATGATGTATCTCATGTATACATATGTATGCACACTTTTATATAGGAAGGAAATAAATGAGGCTTTCTATAGGAAGCTTAAGATAAGGTGTAGCAAGTGCTATAAGGGAGATAGATGGTAAAATGATATTTTGTGATCTTTGTTTGAAGAAGATAGAGTTAGGAAACTGACCCACAACTTTTTTTTTAATAAGGAGGGTAGATAGAATATAATAAAAAATTTTGTGGAGAGAACTAAAATAGAATATAACAGGACACAACTAACGAATAAATGGAATCAATTGAAGAAAGATTGAAAAGTTTGGAAGTAACTAAATGGAGGATCAACGCTTTGGATGTGATCCAAGAAAGAAGATAATTAATGCATCAGATTGGTGGTGAGAGAAGCTACATGTGATGTTCTTATATGTACTTATACTTTCATTTTACTTCACATAAATTCTTGTATGCATAATATGTAATACTTTTTTGATGAATTATAGGTAATGTCAAATATAAGAAAATTTAGATTTTGTGGCATTGATCCTGAACTAGAAAAAAAAAGTTAGGCCTTATGTTTGGTGGTGTGGTTGCTATTGGTGTTCATTCATGGTCTCCAAACCACGAGGCTAATCCAAATTTACTAAACAAAGCAATTTTGTGCAAAGAGAGAGTTCATATGATTTCATTAACAAATCATTGCATGTTGAATCTAATCATTCTCCGTGTCTATTATCTCTAGAGCCTGGAGGTCTTAAGAAGTAGAAGAAATGTGTGCTAGATTTCTAGAAATCAGATTTCACAATACTACATATATCGACATGACATCTAGATCAAATATGCCACATGCATCATCATGCCTTTTGATACTATTATTTTGTTAGATCAATCTGAACTTTTAAAGACATTTATCTTTATTTACACTCAACAAAGGTGCTTGAAGCTGTTAATAAGAGGGATACCTTTATGACAATGGTGCTTGAGTAAATATTTCATTACCTTCATTATTATATTAAAAACTGTGATGTATAATAATAATTATTAAGATGTGTTGTTATCAATTATGCTCAATTTTTTTTTGAAAATGTTAGTAGTTGAACTAGTCTATCTATTTTTAATCTTCATTGAAGTTTTGCTTAGGTTTGTCTTTTTTTTTATGAGAGCTATGTTGTTGTTGCCTTATACTACAATGGAAGCTAGTATACTTTTCATTAATATTAAAAGTTAAGATTTTATTCAATAATTCTTGTAGTTATGAAAAATGATGATATATATAGCAATGTAGAATACTATTATTTAATGTATATATAATAAATAAATAGTATAAGTCATATATTTGTAAGACTCCATATATGACCTCAAAATTAATTAGACAAAAATAGATCAATGAGTTATTCACAAATTATCTTAGGGGATTTCATAACATAACTAGTATGTCACAATCAAATTTTATTGATCTTTTGCAAGAGTTAGAAAATTATCATGGTCTTCATGGATCTTCCAAAATAACAACTAGAGAAGCATTGGCTTTGATGTTATATATTTTATCACATAATGAATCAATAAGGATAATAAGCAAGCAATTTTAAGACTCATTTAAAAAATTAGCAATTATTTTTTATTGGTGTTGATGCTTTGGTGAGTGTATCCCCTAAAGTTATAAAACCAATAAATTTAACTTTTAGAAGTACACGAGTGGTGATATCTTAGAATTATTGATATATGTTGTATTTTAAGTTAAATTTTAATTTTTACTTGCTTTTAATATGCCAATAAAATTTTATCTATTAATATGCAACTACATGATATAGTATTGCATTGAAGTGATTAATAGAACTTGTGTGGATGCTCACATCCCCACAAGTGATAAGGTGGCATACATCATTTGTTGTGGCTCACCTATCTAGAATGTAATTATAGTATATTTCTTCAATATATGCTTCACTTTCATAATGGTTGAATAGAAGAGAAATGTACATGATAGTCGCATTTTCAAGTTTGTCACATGCCATAGACAACATAATTTTCACATGGCTCCTCCAAGTTTATTCTTACATAAATATTTATTAATTTAAGCATACACTTATTTTAGCTCACAATTATAAATTTAAAAAATATTATCTTATTGATGTTGGTTATCTAATGCTAGGTGGTTTTTAAAGCCATTTCCTAATAGAAAATTCCACATCCTTAATTTTGGAAGGAGTAGTCAAGTGGTTAGAGTAAAGAAAGAATTATTTAATAAGCAACACTCATTAGTGCAGGGTGTAATAGAGGGAGCATTTGGAGTTTGGAAGAAAAAATGAGTTATTCTTTGAGACATGCTTGAACTCATTTAATAAGTTATTTAAAATAGTGGTGACTATAATGGCTCTATATAATTACATACAACATTACTCCTTGCATCATGTCATTAAATTTAACATTGTAGATGAAGATCAATCATATATACCATCTAAATCATTTGAGTATCAAATAGGCTAATCAACAATAGAAATTAATCAATATATAATGGACTATGAAGCACATGATGGGGAAGCGGTGAGAAATGAAAGGGTTGTGAGCAGTTATAAATACTTTAGTTAGTAATTAGAGTAAAAGTTATTAGTATTTGTAACTACCTTACATTTATCAATGCTTTTAGTTGATTTTTTAAACTTTGTATGTTGATGTTTTTGCAACTGAAACAAGTATGCTTTGTTATTACTTATTTCACAAATATATTAATATTCTACTTTTGATTTATAGTCCAAATATTTTGTAATGCTACTTTATAACTGTTAATATTTTGATTGATATTAATAATTTATCTCGGGAAATATGAGTTCAAGGATCTCAACTATCTTTAGAATTATTTATTACAACCATGGTTTGTAATACTATGTATTTACTTCACGTTGAGAAAATAACTCTGAGAGAAGATTTTAAGTGTCTTTGAAATAAAACACAAGTTAACTGCAATTTTTCATGTGGCCTAACAAATAAGAAAGAGCACTTAGATAGTGATGGTGGGAGAGTAGCATCACAGAAAGATAAATAAATAATTAGACCATTTTGATAACAAGTTTAAAATATTGATCACATTAACTGCTACAATTATAATTTTAACATTGGTGTTATTTAGTATTAGTGATGGATAATCTCTTGATGTAAATTAGCTGACTTATGGTTATCTATAACATAAATTTGATTTCTTTTCCTTCTGTTTCACATTATTCAACACATAAGAGCATGTGGTGAAAATATTTCTGCCTTCATCTATCCCCTTTTTAGAAAAGGAGATAAAAGAAAATAGAAATATACCTTTTGGTTGGGACACCATGTAGATCCGCAAATGTTCTTATTAGGGTGATCGGGTACTACATTGAGGAGAGGTGTACTATCTCGAAAGATAGAAGTCACCACTTTATAATGGACCTAATCACCTCAATAAGAACTCTGAAATGTACCAGAGATTCTTCCCCTACTTTACATGGAAAAGTAAAGCAGGGTTTATTTTAAGCCAGGTTCATTAAGTTCCCTATAGGGGCAAGCCTCCATAGTTAATTACATCCTAAGGAAGGGGATTCCTTAAGAATACTCTTGATTAGGGTAAATGATCATTGCCTCCAAAGATTTCAATAGGCCGGATTATCAATCAATTAGTTTATTTTTAGCAAATCAAGTGGGATCGATCAAGAGGAGGGAGTTCTTATCGAAGCCAAATGAAGATGAGTAGGGGATGCTTAGGATACTAGGAAGCCTAGTAAGCACCCCAAACTATACTATGGTTGGGCTTTATATTTTTGAAATTAATTTATTTGTTTGAGTTAAATTTTCATTAGAAATTTAGGATTCATTATTTCATGACACAAGATCATGGAAATGCCTAAGAGGTGAGGATTTATACTTATAGCTATAGAAGGGAGAAGCAACATCAGAATCTAAATCTAGGTAGCTTTTGCGAGGGCCAAAAGCATGAACTAAACATATGATGAAAATGAGTATTTGGTTTACCTCCACAAAAGAGGATAAATCATCCTACCATTTAGACTTACAACCACCTGGGGGTGGCCGCCAACTAACTTCTCCTACGATTTTAAATACATGTAGGCAAGTCATATGCTTTATGTATGATAGCTAGGTTGTTATTCATTTTGAAAGAGGCTTAGTCCTTAAACTCACTCCCTAAGAGACTAGATCATGTAAGGGCATGAAGAATGACCTAGATCTAATGCAAATTATATTACATTTTATTTTCATTTTGGACAATCATTTGACTCAGGCTATAGGATTCATATGCCTAATGCAAGAAAAATAAGATTATGGGCCAAAATTAGCAAGATAGGAGGTGTGTTTCCACCATGGCTCTTGAAGGACAAGCCAAGTTCTTTGGCATGGGTGAAAGCCCTACAAATCAAGAGTGAAATAATATGCTTTTATGCATGATGTGAGAAAAGTAATACTCATCCAACTAAGGGGTTGCTAATTCTTTTATCTTGATTTTTAGCCTAAGCTTTAGGCGAGGTTATGAGTTATTTATTTTTAATTTTGAGTTATCTAATTTGGTAGAAGATTTATTTTTCTCTAAGAGTCTAATCATCATCCAAGCCATACATCAAAGCAAGGAAGAAACTAGGAAAATATGTCATCTTAATGCACAAGTTAAAAAATATCAACCAATTTATAAAACTAGTGCAAAAGAATAGAGGTCATTTGTGGTGGACATACAAACCAAAAATAAATTGGGTAGTGCTTCCCTTATACAAGATTATAAATGAATTAATTACAATTAAGCAAGGAATTCATGTTATGGGGTCTTCATTTCTTCTTCTCTTCTTTCTTCTTTCTTATTTCTTCTTTCTTCTTTTGGTTCCTTCTTTTGGATGGTTGGAAGGTGGATGCTCCAAAGGCTTTTCATGGTACATAAGATGAGGTCTTATGACCAATGTTCATCCTAATCCCCATAACAAACATTCCAAAATACTAATTGTAAAATTACATGAAAAGGAAAAGTAAATTTAACTAACACCTGTAAAATAGAGATTAGCTAAAAAAATCATACAAATCCCAAATGTGTATGAGCATATATTGGACTTAGAACCCCACACATGGGTAACCAAGTCCACCTGGCCTATTGGATTATGCTTAGGGGTATATGCACCTGCACAACAAAAAGTATTTATATTTTTATTACAACTCCCCTTAAGCACAATCCCCTGTAGAAGATAATGATTAGACTAAATCATCCTATCATTCAGTCTATGCACATACACCTAACAAATAGACTAAAATATTACACAAAATGAAAGTAAAGCATCAAACCATGCACCGCCCTAACCTAAAGCTAGAAATGGTGACTTAGTCTAATGTTATGTGCTTTTAAAAGGTTTGTGTGGTATGCTTGGCTAGGCTTTAAGGTATAAATTTTCTAAGTATGCAATGTTCAACTTAGATAGGTGGTTTCATTTAAGTTGTTTAATTGATTTAGTTGATTTTTATTTGATGATTTGTTTAGGTTTGAATGAACCTACAATTATTAAGTTATAAAGAGAGGGAAAAGAGAAGAGAACTTCTCTTTCCTTCCCTACTTTAAGTAATTTCTAAAGTAGATTCATGTTTGATTTTATTTAGTAAATATTTTTATGTGTTTTAATTAATCTAAGTTTAGAACAACTCTAAAGAAACCTATCCAAAAAAAATGCATTTTAAGATTAAGTAAAGTGAAACATTATCACAAAACACACATCACTTTATTTCTTTCCCAACAAGTGTAGTATGCATATGGATAAACCCTAAACATATCTATACATGCAAATGGAAATGTTTAACACACTTTATGGTGAATGCTAAGAGAGTTACTTAAGAAAAAATTGGATGTTTTATGATGCATGGTTTTGTTAAGTAAAAAAAAAGTGGGATTCTTTTATCCATTTTTCATATGCACACACACATGTATAAAAGGCATAAGTGAGTACAGTGTCATTGTTAGCACTAGGGGTGTAAGGTACAAGACCTACTTAGGGCTACCTAAAGCCTCGCAACCTCGGGGTTGTCCAGACTAATATTCCACTTTCCTTAAATACATATGCATGAATAAAAGAAATGAATGGAAAAAGAAAGATGGAAAGTTTATGTTTATTTGATTTTGGTTTGATTGTTTAGTTTATATGTGTAAGTGTGGATGTCCTTCTTAGTTGATAACATAGGGATGAATAAGGATGGATTTAAGCAACTATTATGTTCTTTTCAAATGAACTATACACTTTGCAAATCCTATTCAAAGCTATGTTAAAAGTGAGGAGAAAGAAAGCCACACAATGCACATCTTTATATTTTACTCACATGCAAACTCATAAATAATTATAAGTAGCATACCTTTCAATTTTAATGTTTAATTTATAAGTTTTCAAAATAATTTTAGATTTAATAGTGATAATAGTCATTCATATTTTTTTACTTTAGCCAAAAATGCAATTTCAAATAAAGAAAATATTTCATTTTTAATTTGATTTTTAGAAGGGATGAATGCAAGATTTTCATATGACATACACATTTAGCATGCTAAGAAAGAAATAAAGTGATGAAAGTATGCAAATTCATTCACCCTAATTAATTCCTAAAGACAATCCTATGGATTTAGATTATTTAAAGTAAATCACATTTCATTTAAGGAAAGTTTGATTTTGTTTTGAGTTTGATTTCAATTTGAGAAATGTATGAAGGTTTGTTGGTCCTAACCCATTCTCCCATGTGTGAGTTATTTAAGTACAATTTTTAGGTAATTAGATTGATTTTCATATTTTGTTTAGGTTAAGGTGTGAATTAAGTATGTTAATTACCCCTTTCATATACCACCTTAGCATATTTAATCAAATAATTATGAACCAATGTATTATATAAAACCACACAAGGAATTTAAATCAATGCACCTAGAAAAGAAAGAGGCCTAATACAATTGGCTCATGATTAATGATTAATTAAACTAAAGAGTTTAATTTAAGTACTTTCATAACCCTCCCCACACATGTGAGTTAGATTTTTATTTCCTTAAGCTACTTAGGTTATTGAACACCTAGAACTTACCCAAGATAAATTAGTTAAGTTATGGAATGTTTTGATTTTAAAATTTTGATTAATTAATCCATTTTATTAAGTGATTACATTATTTAATTAATTTTGTACCTTAATTAGATTTTAATCCAAATGAAATAAACTTAAGGAAAAAGATATGGGAGAGAACCCCTAATCTCATTCCTTAAGTTCACTCACTATCCTAAGGTAATTAGCCAAATTAATTAGTGAATTTATCACTATTTAAAAGTTTAATTAATCATTTAATGGATTAGGAGAATAATTAGGAATGAGCTAGCATTACCCCTAATTAAGCCATTAATAATTCCAAGAAAATTATGAGAGGCAAAGGTTATCCCATAAATTAACCTTAAGAAGTTTGGAATTAATCAATGAAATAATTAGGGAGTAATTAATGTAATTACATTCCCAATAAAACCCTAATTCAGAAAATATCATTGTTCAAAATCAATTGAATTTAATTTTAGAATATTCCTCTTTGAATTATCTTTCCAATACTTTTTGTTTTGTATTTTTCTAATTTTTCTGCAATTAGTTATGAATATTTGAAGTTTTCATGATTATTGGATTAATCCCTAATTATGTGACTAATCACAGCCGGCGCCGGAGGCGACCATGCTTTCCATGTGGCATGACAAGAATGGTCACTTAAGTTATCACATCATAGCATTGCGTCAGCGGTGGCGCTACGCGCTTTCTGCTCACCCACTCAATCTAAGATCAGACGGCTATGATCGAGCCCGCGGTATTAAAGGATTAAATCGGATATTCCTATGCATCTTGATCATGGCCATCCATCCAAAACATGTGGATGGACGGCTCATGATCCATCCCTAGCTCGCCTGCGGGAGATGGCCACCATCCATCTACCATGGCATGATCCGAGCTCGATTGAGCTTGAATTGAGCTCAAACTCAACCCACACCATCATCATGCAAGGGGATGAAGATCTAATGGTCCATTTCACATGGGGTGAAACTTTCCTTCACAAAGGACCAAAGAAAATTGAAATTATGCTCAGTTTTGAATAGTACCTCACTGGAGGCTATCACCGACACTCGAATCCGATGAGGTAGCTTCGTCTAGTGGAGATGAAGCTCTGTTGAAAGTTTCAAGCCTTCGTGTTGAGTAGATCTCTCTATGGACCAAACTCACCTTCAAATCCTTGCAACCTTGATCAAATTCCCACTACCCTTGCTTGAGAACTTGGATTAAGCTTTAAGCAAGTTCGATTGAGTCCCCTGATGAAGCTTGCAAGAGGAATTGGCTTGATGTGTAGTGTTGATTGTGATGGAAAAGTGGTGGAGCTCTCTTATTTTTGGCTTGAAGAAATCGAAAATGGAGAAATGGAATTAGGCTAAGGAAGCTTGGAAAAACCCTTGGGGTGCTTGCTCTGAGTTCCCTAAGGTTAATCGAGTGTGAGTCATGTGAATTCAAGTGGAATTAGGGGGAGTATATCTCCCCCTAGGTGAATCGAAAGCAAGGCTTTGCCATTTTGATCCAATTCACCTCCTTGAGTGGGTTTGTTAGGCCGTTTAGGGTGGCATTGCATTCGGTTTGGCCAGAGAGAGGTAGTGGAGGAGTGTCATGTGCTTGAAATGGGTGGAGGAATAATTCTCGTGTCCCTATGTTAAGTGAGGTGGTCAATTTTAGCCTTAGGTAGGGTTGCTAACCCAAACCAGTGGATCATGTGCACCATATCCATTAGTGACCATTTGGTCCACTAAGAGAATTTCAAGTGTCCATGAAAAGGAATTGAACAAATTCTAGTGATTTTGATTTTAGGTTACCCTATGGACTAGGGGTAAAATGATCATTTGGCTTGGATTTCAGTTTGAGTATGTTTGGTATGATTGAAAATGGGTTGGGACAAGTTTCAATAAATTTGGAGTTGATTTGATGTGATTTGGCTCATGTTGACCCATTTAGGTCAAAATGGGTCAACTTGGGTCAAGTTGACCAATTGGTCAAATTAGGTCAAACCAAGGGTTGGGCCAAGTTCATATGACCATTTGAAATGTTTTGGTGGCTTTAGTTTGATCCAATTTAGTTTATATTTAGTTTTGGCTCATTTGATTTCATTTAGGTCAAATGGGTCAAGTTGACCAATTTAACCCATTTGACCTATTTTGGTTAGGTCATAGGTTGGTTTAGGTCTATTTGGTCATTTGAAATGTATTGGTATCTTCATCTCCAATCAATTTTAGTGTAATTTGATTTTGGCTAAATATGACCTTTTAGGTCAAGTTGGGTTCATGGTCAAATGGGCTGGGTTGTTGGGGGCTTTGGTCAAGTTCAACAATCATTTTAGAATGAATTTGACCCATCGGTTTCAATCAATTTGGCTTAGATCAAGTTTTGACACATTTTGACTTTTTAGGTCAAGTTGGGTCAACTTGGGTCAAGTGGCCAATTGGCTAGGTTAGCTCAAATGATGACTTGGTGAAGTTCAAACATTGATCATGAATGAGTTTTGATCAATGGTTTCAATCAATTTGGCCTATGGTGGATTTTGGCTAAGTTGGGTTTCATTTTGGCTAAGTGTTGACTAAGGTTTAATTTAGTTTGAACCAATTTGAGTGATTGATCATCTCATGATGATTGCTGATCATGATGAGAGGCTTATATGGGCTTAGTTCAATCCAATTTGGCTAGGATTAGAATTTGGCTCATAAGGGCTACTTTAGGTCACTTTGGGTCAAGTGAGCCTAAGCGGGTCAAATGGCTTGGTCAAAGCTTGATTTATGTTTGATTGAACTCACATATAGGTTTATGATTGAAATATAAATCCATTTGCAAGGATTTGGAGTCAAATCAGTTTTGATTCATTTGACAATTTCAAGTTCAAAAGGTGAACATAAGTTTGACTTGGGTTTGATTTTTGAATTTAGTTTTGATTTGATGATTGAAGTTTATGCTTATATTTGGATTCATGATTGAAGGATTGATTGAATTATGAAGAAAAATCAAGGGTTTGGCTTAATTTGAGTTTGATTTGGCTAAGTTCAAGAATTTGACTTGAAAGGCTTAGGTTGAACTTTGATGGAATTTGAGTATGAGTTTTTGAATTGGATTTTGGTTGCTTGAATTTATATTTTATTTACATTTGTGAATATAAATGAGAATATAAATGGGTTATGAGAAAATTTCATGAATTTGAAGTGATTTTGATTTGATGAGTTATAAAATATAAATGAGAATATAAATGAGTTGTTAGAAAATTTCTTGAGTTTGAAGTGATTTTGATTTGACTAAGGCTAAGTCCATAAGAAGGGATCCAAGGGCTTAGGAAAGATTTTTGGAATTTAGATTTTCAATCATAAGCTTCAATCATTTGGAATTGATTTGAGTTTGAGAAAATCCATTGAATTGATTTGAGATTTGATTTGGAATTGGCTTGATATGAGTTTGAAGTTTGACTTGAAAGAAGGAAGTGAGGATTTGGTTCAAGCTATAGGGTAGGCAAATTTTCCTAACACCCCTAAGGCATAACCTATTTCTATGGCTAACTCTTTTAAGTCTCTAAGGTTATGTTGAGTGTTCTCCTAATCACTAGAAGTGTCTTAAGACTAAGGAGCTCTTAATGTTTAAGAGGAATCATATGTCTAAGATGGAGGGGTTGAGAGCTCATTCTAAAAATGAGGTCACAAACTTTTATGTATAAATATCAGTAGCACTATAGATTCACAGTTGAGTTTTTCAAATAAAATCATAATTTTAGCAACAACAATTTTCTAACATCGTTTTTCTATAACAACTACACAACTGCTTTTCAAAGAACTACAGCTACCCTAAACAAGTCCCCTAAGTGTTGATCTATTTACACAAGAAATAATGATGTTATCGGAAGAAGGGATCTTTTGCATTTTGATGGAATTCAAGTAATCATAAAATTAATCTACTTAATTTTATTAGTATCATTATTTCTTTAGGTAACCTCTAAAAAAACATGCAACCTTTAAGCGTTATATTCTATTAATTCATCAAGATGATCGAACCTCTTGAGAATCATTATCTTAGATTTACATTTTCTCTTATTGATGCTAGTTTTGTTCTATTATTATTATTATTATTATTTTGTGAGAAAAATTAATAAAAATTAATCCAACCATATGGCACCAATATAATTGAGGAATACACAAATTGAAATTTTTTTTTCAATAGCAATAGAAGAAATTTTAAGACAAAATGTGCTAAATAACATTATATATGAGGACCTATTTGACATCATTTTTTATTTTTTTTAAAACATATTTAGTTATTATGCTTATCTTATATGTCAAATCTTCAATTGTTTCAATTACATATATATATATATATATATTGACAACACATAAATGGCATATATATAGTCCCAAACATATATAAATATATTTTTAAGAAAATAAAAAATATTGCCAAACAGTCCTTCCAACAACGTTTATATGTAATTTTCTTTATTCTTTTTCTGTTTTTAATTATATTTATTGTTACTAAAAAAATTCAACTAGTCAATTCCTTATATAGATTGACGCCATACTAAATATTTTATAAATTTCCTAAAAAAATTTACCAAGATAATTAAAAACTTTAAAAAATAAGGTCGACTGATTATAATATTCTTATGAAATTTAAGAGATATATATAGTTTTTATATACTTATCTTATACTTATTTTTAATTTATTTGCATAATATTTTAATCATTAAATCACATAAAATATTATTAAGATAAACTTATTACTGTAAAATATATCTTTTCATATATCTATTTTGATTTGATTTAGATATAAAATGCATGTCTCAAAATGTGCATATTTGGACAAATATTCTCTTATATATTTATTTTGATAAATATATTCAAAACTTAATTTTAATTAAAATTACTTTTAATACATGCCTCTTATTTTGTATACTACAAGTCAAAACTTTCTAAAAAAATTTCAATTTTATTTGAATCGGGTTTGAACTTGGTTCAAAATTTTATTTGACATTTGGTTCAAACCTTTGTTCAAACTTTGGTTCGAATCGGGATTTGAACCTTGGTTTGAATCGTTGGGGCATCTACTGGACCAAGAAATATAGGAGAAGAAGAGCTCACTTAGGCATCTTAAGATCAATGAGTATCTTCATGTGAAAGAGAATAAATTCTAAATTAATGGGAGCTTGCTAAGATCAGGTATTTATTATTACTTGTAAAGGAGAAGAGGAGCTATCTAGGGCCAAATATTGACAAATAATGATTGTGTGATGGATTGAAAGCTTTCGTATTAGAGATATGAGCTTAGGGCTGGAATGTTAAGGTTGAAACAAATCATGATTCGAGGTAACTAGGACTAAGATGATTCAAATGATGAGTATTCTAATTCAAACTAGTTCAATAAAGTTTCATAAGGTTTGGAGTAAATGTTGAGAGTAATCTCATTCAAAATGAATTTTTAGGTACATTTTATCAAGAAAATATGAAAAGGGGATGTTTGCCAATCATGTGTGTTATAAACATATATTGCCAAAAGTTTTCTTAATTACATAGGAGTATTATGTAAAATCTATAAATACATATAACTTATATATATGTAACACCTAAAGTTTGATATTTGTTGTGAAAAGTTTTATTTCATTTTAAAAAGTTAATGATTTTGGTATCTTTGATGTGAAATTAAAATAATTGGGGCATTTACTTACAAGACATAATTTTATATTTGCATATCTAACACCTAAACTTTGATATTTACACACAATATCTCATAAAAAATGTCACTATTATTACTATTTTAAAAGTGCATCATCGTGTCATGTATAGGTATAGGTAAAGTATATATCAAACTTTACCATTATATATGTAAATATGTAAGAATTGTGGTATGTGTACAAATCTTTCTTAAGAATTAAATGTTATATGCATAAATATTAAAATCTAAGTGTTAGATATACATAAATAGATAAGAATTATGTGGTATGTATGAAAATTCTCTTTTTCAAATAATTTATTTTCAATATGAAAAGAAATGACTTTAAGGGTGCGTTTGGAGCAGTGGTACTGGTGCAGTGCGGAGCCGCACCACACCACAATGCCATTGAGGGTGTTGTGGTCTACATGCATTTTGAAGAATCTATTGTCATAAAACTATATTTTTTAGACTTGACACCTCGTGGCGCTTCTGATTTGACTTTTGAAAATAAAAAAAAAATTGTAGGTTCAACCGCAGCTTCTTAATCATCAAATTCTTTGCGGCACTTGTTTTTTTAGACATTTGTAGATCCCAAACATACCCTAAGTGTTGATCTATTTACCCATGAAATAATGACGTTATGGAAAGAAGGGATCTTGATATTGTGGTGCCTTATAGATATCACTATCCCGAATGAGTTAAGAAGAGGACTTTTGAAAATGCAATTGCATCCTGATGAAATTCTAATAATAATGAAATTAATATGCCCAATTTTATTAGTAACAATATTTTTCTTGATGGCCTTTAGAAAACGAATGCAACCCTAATTTTATTTCTCTATTGTAAACTATAAATATTCTATTCTTTGAACTCATCAAGAAGATCAGACCTCTTGAGAATCGTTATCACAGATTTGCATATTCTCTTATTGATGTCATTTTTGTTTCATTATTAAATTTCTTTTATGAGATAAATTTTAATATATATATATATATATGAAGAATAAATTAGTTAAATTTTTTCAGTAGTAATAAAAGATAAATGAAGACAAAAAGTGCTAAATAACATTGTATATGATGAAAGCTATTGGAGGATCTATTTGACATCATTTTTTATTGTGGTGCCTAATAAATATCACTATCCCGAATGAGTTAAGAAGAGGCCTTTTGAAAATGCAATTGCATCTTGATGAAATTCAAATAATAATGAAATTAATATGCCCAATTTTATTAGTAACAATATTTCTCTTGATGACCTTTAGAAAACGAATGCAATCCTAATTTTATTTCTCTATTGTAAACTATAAACATTCTATTCTTTGAATTGAAATAATTATGTTTTTTTTAAAAAAACATAATTATTTGTATTTACAAGAAGGCCAACATCAATTTATAAACTTTTAAAAAACACACCAAAATAAAGAATGTCTCATCAGAACAACAAATATATATAAATATATATATTTTTTAAAAATGTCTCATCAGAACAACAAATATATATAAATATATATTTTTTTTAAAAAAAAAAAAGTAATGCCAAACAAGCATCAGAAGATTGGCGCCATATACAAGGCTTGATTTTCTTTTTAAAATTTTCTCTAAAAAGAAATTTATAAGAAGCTAACACATAAGACAATAAAGAACTTATAAAAGTATGATCGATTTGGTTATAATGTTCTTATGAAGTTAAAGGACATATATATATATATATATATATATATATATATATATATATATATATATATATCTTACACCTCACTTTAATTTATTTATATAATATTTTAATTCTTAAATCACATAAAAATAATATTAAAATATCTTTTCATGTATTTATTTTGATTTGACTTAGATAGGAATACATGCCTCATAATGTGCATATGTGGATAAATATGCTCATCATATTTTTATTTAAATAAATATATGCCGCTTATCTTTATGTACCATAAGTCAAAACCTTTTAAAATATTTTGAAAAAAATTCAATTTAAATTAATTCAAACAAAAGTCAAATTTTTACTTGAACCATTTTGAACTTGGTTCATACTTCTATTTGAAGCTCGGATCAAGTTGGTTCAAATCTTTGCTCGATCTTTGGTTTAGGATTTGAACTTGTTTGAATTGCTTGGGCATTTACTAGACTAACAAATATGAAGAGGAGATCACTTGGGCATTATAGGATCATTGACTAACCACATGTGAAGAATAATAATTTCTAAATTTCTGATGTGAGATTGCTAAGATTAGGCATTTGCTAGATTTGTGTGTGAAGAACAAGAAATAATGTTTAGGGCCAAAATTTGATATTACTAATGGTGTGTGATGTGAAAAAAAGAATTTGTGTTGGATATATCAAATATATGTTTCAATATTAAGATTCAAATAAATCATGATTCAAGGTAACTGAGATGATTCAGATGATGAGGATTCTAATTCAAATTGGTTCAATAAAGGTTCAAATTGCTTTGAGTAAATATTTAGGATAATTTCATTCAAATTGAATTTTCTGATATATTTCTTCAAGAAAATATGGAATAGGGATATTTGACAATTATAGGCATATATTTCCATTGTTTTCTTAAATTCAATGTTGTAATATGTAAAATATGTAAATACATAAAACTTTATTTTATGTGATTGTGTTTGTGCTTTTGATTGTTTCAGTGTGTTCTCACAAGCTCGTATTATTGATACTTGATTCATTAATGTAAAATATTGGTTCATCTTTACCTTTAAAAAATATTGCAAGTATTAGGTTTACTCTTTGATAATCCGAGGATCATAAATTTGTGATAGAGAGTATATCTTTGTACACACATAAAAATTATGAGTCTTAACCTTCTATATAATAACAATAATCTATTCAAGAATTTCCATATAATTGTCGGGAGGTGATTGGCATAAAATTTTTGGAGAACTTGCACTTATTTTAAATAAGCTATTTTTAATATAAACAATAGTATTACCATTCAATCTATTGAAATATTGTAATTTTAAAATTAATTATTGTATATTCAGAATTTTAGTAAAAATTAATAAAATTCAAATTAAATGCATATCACATTCAAAAATAAAAAAAATTAATTTTAATGTTATCAATGTAAATCCCCCTAAATTAAATGGTGAATCCATTTAATAGAATATTACATCTTTTTTATCTTTAAAAAAATTGCTCCTGAAAGATAACATTTTCTATGAAGATTTGCATAGGTGTCACATAATTCTTATGCATTTACATATGTAGCACCTAAACTTTGATATTTTCTTATATAACACTCTTTAATCATGAAAAATTCTATTCTCTATAAAAAAAAAGTTAGTGATTATAGTATTTTTGATGTGATTAAATTTTAGGAGAATTTAATACATATCACATAATTCTCATATATTTACATATTCAACACCTAAAGTTTGATATTTATATACATAGCATTCAAATTCTTAACAGCATATCAAAAAATTCACTATTATTACATTTTAAAAAATGAATATACCATTTCATGCACAAGTAAAGTATCAGAAAAGTAAATGTCAAACTTTTGAAGTTAGATATGTAAATACATAGAAATTATGTGGTATTAAATAAATCATTCTAAAGCATCAACTGCTCTAGATGTAAATATTAAAGTTTACACATTTGATATATAAATAAAAAGAATTGTAGTAAGTATGAAAATCTATTTTAAAATAATCTATTTTGATATGAAATGAAGTGACTTTAATTGTTGATCTACTTACACAAGAACTAATGTTGTTATTGGAAGAAGAGATCTTGATTGTGAGGTGCCAAGTAGATATTACTATCCCGAATGACTTAAGAAGAGGCCTTTAAAAAATGCAATTGCATTGTGATGGAATTCAAATAATTATGAAATTAATCTGCCCATTTTTACTTATATCATTACTTCTTTTGATGACCTCTAGAAAAATAATGAAACCCTAATTTTATCTCTCTAGATGTCTTTTGTATACATTTTAATCTTTGAACTCATCAAGAAAGCCAGACCTCTTGAGAATCATTGTCTTAGAATTACATGTTCTCTTATTGATGCTATTTTTGTTTCATTATTGTCATTTATATTTTTTTAAAAATATAATAAAAATGGCATAGAAAGCCCTAATATAACAATAACTATATTTTTAGGAAATTTAAAAAAATTAAAAATAATGTCAAACAGGCCCTCCAATAACTTTATATTATATGTAAAATTTTTGCTCTAATATAATATTTTTTTTATTCAAATAATTACGACTCAGTTAAGATGACACTGCCCTTATAAAAAGCAGCCACAGTATCGCTACCTTCCCATGCAGAACGAACATTGTCGGCCATGATGATGATGGCGATGATCGCTTGCCTGAATGGAGATGGAGCGATGGCGGAATCGCAGAGCCTGGAGCAGTTCAAAGGACAAGCGCGCCTTCCAATTCGCCGGCACCGTCGAGATCACCGTCGACGTCGTCGAGGACACCTATTTCCTTGTCCTTAATGTCGCCGAGCTTGCGATAGTGAATGAGTCGGTCTCGTTCCAGGGCCATGGCTCTTATCAGGTACTCGATTCATCGTCTATGAGAAGGAAAGGAACTGCGTAAACTCGATTGAGTGGATGTTTTTTTTTCTATTTCGGGTTTTCTCAGAAACTGTATCCGTCGGAGATTATCGCCGTTGAGGAAGATGAACCTGGTGCTTGGATTCAACGATGTCTTACCCCACGGAGAAGGGATTCTGCGGATGGCGTTTGATGGAATCCTCCTCAAGGATCGAAATAAGGGATTTTACAGAAGGTAATCTCATTGACTTGGCGACATTTTAATTATCCTCGTTCTAGAAAATCAGTTGTGGAGAGTGAAAGGTTATGCCTTAGCCTTATTGTGAAATCTAGCACACACAGGTATTTAAAGAGTAAATAAGAAAACTCTAGAATTTTTTTATAAATATAAAAAGAGGGAAAAACTATAACCTAGTAAATCTTCCACTATATATTTGTTTTGGAGTACAAATTTTCAGGATTACAAAATTGTATATGAGAAGGCGACAATGTGAATCCCAAAATGCAACAATATATAGTAATGGTGACAGGATCAACGGCAGTTCGGTGGCGGTGGCGGCAGATGGCGGTGGTTGACAAACGGATGGTCGGCGGCGTCAGTGGTGACGATTATGCTTGGAGTATTTTCATGGTTTAGAGCTCTCTCCTCTCTCTTGCCTGGGCTCCCCTCATATGAGGAATGAGGGGTTATTTATAGATTGGAGGAGTGGCATCTCTATAAATACATGCAAAATTCAAACCACTCCACTACATCGGACGGCTCAAAATTATTCCTTTGATCAGTTGATGTATTTTAAGTATTCGAATGCTCAAATGAAGTCAGAATTGTTAGATCTTGGGCTTGTTAGATCCATTTGTCTATTCTTATTTACGATGTTTGAGAGCTATTTAGGGATTTAATATCCCAAAATTTCAATGATATTTTAAGTGCTTGATCTCGATTTCAACTTTCGACTTGCTTTTAACATCAAGATTCGTGCTTTTAGTAGAATTTTTTGGTCATATCGGTTGTATTTTTTTGGATGAAATATCTCAATCATCCAAAAATATATACGTCAAATAGAAAATAGCACATTATTCAATGAAATCGTGGGTCCAACAAATACATTTTGAGAGAATCTTCATGGAGCACGATTATGATCACGCAAGCGATTGAATGATATGTGGATGCAAGATTTTGAGTTATGTACCCATTCAATTCTGAGACGTTCTGAGTTTTAAATCTTATTAGCACTCCTTATTAAATAGATTATCTGAGCAGAATGAATTAAACGGCGAATAGGCCGGGTCGCTGTTCTTAATCTCGGGCGGAGTTGGTTATACAGCAAAACGGCGTGGACGGCTTGGATTAGACCGTGGCAGCAGCCCATGAGGGTTTCTTTGATTTCGCATTTTAGGCGGTTTTGAACATTTTGCGCTTTGACCTTTGCCTATAGTGTCTATAAAAACCACCCTAGGGCTAAGAGAGAAGGCACACTCTTCATATGTGTTCCTCTTCTTAAGAGAGGTCTTTTGAGGCGATCAAGGCCCAGTAGTTATCTGGCGATCTCGTTTTTCCTCGAAAGCGTCAAACCACTGTCGGACCGGCCGGGTTTGGAAGCTCAAGACCCGTGGTTACGCAAGGCTCCATTTTCCCTCGAGGTGTCAACGACCTTGTCGAATAGCGGGTTGATCAACCGTAGTTCATACAAAATCCGATTTCCCTCGAAGAGGTGTCAACGACCTCGTCGACCAGCCGGGTTAAATCGGCGATGATGCCGAGCGGGGTTAGCACGATACGGCGATATGGTCGGCGTCGGTGGTCAGCAGCGATAACCGGCGGCATTCTCCGATAACCCGATGGTGCCAACTAGCGGATATGGATTGATATGCGATATTGGTGGCTCCGGTGTATTTAGCCGAATGGTCAGCAGCGAAAAATTAAATCGTAGTCAGCGGGATGACCAGCAACGATAATTTGCGGAAAGTTAATCAGCAGCAATAGCAAATATAGCCAGCGTTAAAACATAAGATAATCAACGATGGTATTAAAGCGGAGATACCACGATAATTATGGACCAATTCTGATATTCGGTGACCATTTATAAATTACCAACTGCGCAATGATATCAAATTAACATCATTCAGCGATAACGATGATATGGTAATAAAGATTAAAAAATGTATTTACAGCAGATTAATGGTAAACAATGGTAAAATAGCATTATAATCAGCGGGATGACAATAACGAGTTAATGGCCAGCAATATTAGCAGCGAATGCAGCAGTGATAAACCTGTAATTAGCCGTCTCATGATTAAGCGAGATGGCAGCGATAATGTTATACCACTCGATGGTGGTAAAAGAAAATACCAGCGATATTCTGATAAATGGTTAAAAAAAATTGTCAGCGGCAAAATAACGGCAATTCGATATGCATCAGTAATCAGCGAGATAATAGCGATGATGGTAATGCGAGATTACAGCAATATTATTAATGGCAGCAATGAATCAGCAATGATGGTTGACGATTGGTCGGCGGCAATATCATAGTCGGCAGTGGTGGCTGCATATGTGAGGATGAGCGATGATGTGGTGACCGCAGATTTGCCGATAATTCGGCGGCGGTGGCCGGCGACGATAATCAGCGATAATTCGGCGATAAAGGCAGAATTTTGACCTATCCAAGATTGTTTGTCAAAGTGTGACTCAATGGTGTTAACCTGTATGGAAGAGGTTAAATTGAATCCGCTGAGAATTTTGACCCATCCGAGGTTGTTTATCAGATTGTTACCGATGGTTAACTGTGAAAGAGGTTGAATTGAAGCAATTTACTCGAGGTTGTTTGTCATAGTGTTACATGAAGTTAACGTGTGGAAAGGCCGTGGGAAGTGCACCAAGGACCTTTTGACTATCAGGTTGTTGTCGAAGTCTTTGCTCGATGGCGTTAACTATGTGGAAGAGGTTGAATTGAATTTTGACCTATCGAGGTTGTTTGTCGGTGTTGCAGATGGCGTTAACGTATGGAAGAGGTCAATTGAATCGCTAAAGATTTTGACCTATCCAGGTTGTTTGTCGAGTGTTGCGATGGCGTTAACGTATGGAAGAGGTCGGTGAATCCGAAGGATTTTTGACCTATCCGGTTGTTTGTCGGTGTTACCCGATGGCGTTAACGTATGGATGAGGTTGAATTGAATCGTGAGAATTTTTTGACCCATCCGAGGTTGTTTGTCGAGTGTTACCCGATGGCGTTAAGTGTGGAAGAGGTGGGAAGTCCACCAAGGACCTTTTGACCTATCTGGGTTGTTTGTCGAGTATTTGCTCGATGCGTTAACTTATGTGGAAGAGGTTGAATAATGAGATTTTTTATATCCGGTTGTTTGTCGATGTTACGATGGCGTTAACTCATGGAAGAAGAATAATCCGCTGGATTTTGACCTATCCGGGTTGTTTGTCATAGTATTGCAGATGGCGTTAACCCACGTATGGAAGAGGTCGAATTGAATCGGAGGATTTTGACCTATTCGAGGTTGTTTCTTAGGTATTGCAGATGGTTAGATAGATGAGGTTGAATTGAATCTGAGGATTTTGACCCATCCGGTTGTTTGTTAGAGTGTTACGATGACCTTAACCTTGGAAGAGGTGAAGTCCACCAAGGACCTTTTGACTATCCTAGGTTGTTGGTCATATACCCGATGACGTTAACTACGTGGAAGAGGTTGAATTGAATCCACGAGATTGATCCAGGTTGTTTGTCTGTTATCATTAATTTATGGAAGAGAATTGAATCGCTAAGGATTTTGACCTATCCGGGTTGTTTGTCGAGTGTTACCCAATGGCGTTAACACTGTATGGAAGAGGTCGAATTGAATCCGAGGATTTTGACCTATCGGGTGTTTGTCGGTGTTACCCATGGCTTAACTTGTATGGATGAGGTTGAATTAAATCCTTTTTTGACCCATCCAGTTGTTTATCAAAGTATTACTTGATGTTAACGTATGGAAGAGGTCAATCAAAACATCTCTGTGTATTGTAGCCAAAGTTGCTCCTTAACCTTGGTCTTGTTTTTCCATGAGTATGATTGAAAATCTTAATTTGCAAAGTTATATCTCTTCTCAATGTTGAAATATCCTCCAACTTTGACTTGTTTCCGGGATGGTAATTGATTAGATGCTTAACATATTAACATGATCTTAGATTAAGAGTTGCCCCTAGTTTTGGATAAAATCAAGGAATGAAGTTTGATGAATCTTCATTCCTCACTTCTCATAAAAGCTTGAAATGCTCCACCTCGATGGTGGTTTTGATCTTGTTGGAAACTTGGTTGTCATACAAGATGAAATGATGGAATTAGTTTCCCCAATATTTTAGAAAACTAGTTGTGGTAGAGTGAAAGTTTACGCTTTAGCCTTATTGTGAAATCCAAAGAAACATATTTAAAGAGTGAACAAGAAAACTCTAGAATTTTTTGTAAACCTCGAAAGAGGGAAAATCACACTACTAGTAAAATCTTCCACTATATATTTTTTTTAGTACAAGTTTCCGTCTGATTACAGAATTGTATATGAGAAGGGTTGACAATGCGAATCCCAAAATCGCAATAAATATAATAATGGTGAACATCGAGGATCAAACGGAGGATCGTGATGGCGGTTGACGGCCGTGGCGGTGGTTGACAATAACGGGGTGTAGCGAATCAGTGGTTATGATGCTTGGAGGATCTTCAAGCTTTAGAGCTCTCTCCTCTCTCTTAATGGATCCTTATGAGGAATGAGGTATTTATAGGTAGAGGTGGCATCTCTGTAATACATGCAAAAAACCACTCCATTTCATTACGTAAAATGATTCTTTGATCATTGATGTATTTTAAGTATTCAATACTCAAATGAAGTCTGTAAGATCTTGGGTTTGTTAGATACTTAGATTTCGATTTGTATAAACTGCATGTTTGAGAGCTATTTAGGGATTTAACGATATCCCAAAATTTTATGATATTTTAAGTGCTTGATCTCGATTTAAACTTGGATCGCTTTCTTTCATCAAAATTGTCTTTAGTAGAATTTTAGTCATATCAATCCTTTTATCTCTTTTTTTATATATTTATGAGAGAATTTTGTATAAGTGCAATATACAATCATTTAATATTACATTAATCTTAAAAAAATTTAATTTTTTTTAATATAGATACTGTATAATATTTTAAGCAGAATTATATATATATAGTCTGTCTATATGTGTATGCACGTTTATGACTTATGTACAATATTAAACTTTAATAATTTGACAATAATTTTTTCAGTTTTTATCAATTGAACTAATTAAATATATTTAAAAGATCTTCAGATTTTTATTCAACTCAAATTGATTTGAATTTGAACTTATTGTATATTTGTTTACTTTATCTTAATCAGATTTATTTGAATAAATTATAAAATATCTATGACTGAAATTTATAATATTAGCGGAATTGATTTTTTTAATTATTGAGTGGTAGATATTTTCAAAAAAAATCTATTTTTAGATAACATAATGTTAAATTAATTATTGAATATTATAAATTGTGGAAGTTAATAAATTTTATAATTAAATATAATATCATTATATATAAAATAAAATATCAATAAATCTTATATATTATATGATTTTAAAAACCGTGAGATATTGAAATATCGTTGGAATCTTTTCAATTAAATAAAAAATCAATATGGGTGTTTATGGTGAATCATCTAAACCGATATCTATAGATCTCATAATTAGGCGCATTTGGGCATCCAAATGCTCAAATACATCAAATGATCAAGAATCATCACATGTTATATCAATATGAATTTACAAGAATCCTCTCATATAAATAGTTCATTCTCACTTAAAAAAGCTAATAAGAGGAGGCTATAACAATAAAGAAGAGGAGACATCATTCTCAACCATGGCCACAGTGGCATCCTTAGCCTCAATCTTAAAAAGAAGAGGAAGAGTCCGCAGGAAGAAAGAGGAAGAGCACAGGAGAAGAGGAAGAGTCCAAGCAGGAAGAAAGGAAGAGTCCGAGGAAGAAGAGGAAAAGCAGTGAGGAGGAAGAGAGGCTCAAGCTTGAATCCTCAAAGATCGCAAACAGATTGACTCCATGGCATCAACCATCGCCACCACAGTTATGGTATCCTATTGTGATTCTCATCTCCTTGTCATGTAATTCTCATCTTGTTTGCGGTTGTTGTCATATAGTGAATCTTTATCAGAAGATTGCTCTCAAATAGATACATAGTGGAAGTTTTTTGGGCAGGTGGTTTCCTCTTTTGAGGTTTTCATTAAAAAATTAGAGTGTCTCTTGTTCTTTAATTACATGTGTCTTTACTTCACAAGGCTAAAGTAAACTTTCACTCTTGGGGTTTTCAAGCAACAATCATCTACTAAAAAAATAAAATAAAATCAATTCTAGTTATATATTTATATGATTTTTTTTATCAATTTTATGGTATTAAGACAAATTACTATCATTATTTTATCTAAAGTTCCATGTAATAAAAAATTTTTCATCTATTTCTCGTGCTTTACATGGATGAATAAAGCATGATTTATATTAAACCAGGTTCTAAAGTTTCATATGGCGACAAGCATATGGCACCAATATAATTGAGGAATACATAGATTGAAATTTTATTTTTTAGTAGTAATAAAAGATATCATTTATTAATTTGATCAACTTATAAAAATAATCATTGATAAAGAGGCCTAGCTTATCAGATAAATATTCACATCTTTTTAGAAGAATCTATATATTCAAATGATCAGTATGGCTATCACACATTCTTAGATGAATGAATAAATTAAACTAACAAATCAAATCATTCTCAAAAATTTAAAGGCCCCTACTAAAAAATTTAGAGAAAATGAGTTCAAAAACTTTTCAATATTTTCTAAGCTTATCATATTACACAAAAGGCTCTAATAAAATATCTTATAATATAATTTTGATATTGGTGCCATAAATTATAATCTATATTTTTATATTTTTAGTCTTCTAAAAATACATTTTCTCACATTGATTGGTGTTTTATCATGAGCAAGTAGCTCACCACTCTAAATATAAAATTGCGATAAACTATAAGTGGTGATACTGCCCACGCTATGGACAATAAGGGTAAGTTGTCGAAGATCTTTATGGAGGCAAGTAGAAGATAGCTCTAATCAGAATATAGCAGAGATATTGCCCAAGGGCATGAAGCATCCTATTATGGCATGTTGATGGATGAATCAAGGACCTACTAAAGCATTGGTGCATGGTGGATGGGGAGCCCTCGACAACTCTGGATCACAGCCTTGGTGAGGTTATGCATTCAACTAGACACTGAGCAAGTTCGTCATCCTTGTATCTTTGGAGACCCAGGGTTAGAAGATTTGGCGAGAATTGGTGTGTGAGATCAATATTTCTTTCTCAATTAGCTATGGTTGAGAGCTTTGACTTTCCACCAAGAGGTTTTAGGTTCAAGTCTTTGCACATGCATTGTGTGTGTGAGTTTACAATTAAATAATATCTCAAAAAAACAAATTATTTCTTTCCAAGAGAATAGGTGGTATTGAAGATAGTCCTATGGGAAGTTACTTGTTGAGATTATCTATCAAAGATAAAGTGTCCCATTTGTCACTTTTATTTGTGAAGGATCGCCTCTTTTTTTTTAGACATTTGAGCCAATTTTCATAAACTCACACACAAGCTGATGTAAGGACTTGAACCTAAGACTTGGTTAAAAAAAGCTTTCTCACTAAATGTCTTTGCATAAGATGAATCGGGTGTGCAAAGGTGGTCGTTGTTGGAGTTTCAACAAACGATTGGCCCGCTCGCTAAGAGGAGCGAGTTAGTAAGAGAAGCTTAAGTTGGAGGCTTCGTTTACGAAGAGCAGGTGGTTATGTGAACATTGAAGAAATTGGCCAGGACGGTGATGCTACATCCTGAGCAGTGCGGCGGACCCCAATGCTTTTTGGTTCAACCACAACATCTTCACCTCAATAACATCGGTATTGGAAAGGGTTCCTTTGTCTGCCTTCATGATGATTGGATTGGGAGTTAAATTAAAATTTATTTAAATAATACTTCTGCTTTGATAAGTTGTTTGTTAAACAATAAATAAATTTGTTCACGATCATAAGTAAACAAGTTGTATAAGTTGAATTATGTTAAATTTAATTCCTTTAGTCTTCAAATTCATCAAAAGGCCTGAAACATATTATTTTAAATGAGTATTAATCAAGTTGAATTTAAACTATTTATCGAGTGCTTTGATCCACTTACAATCATTCCTTAGATTAAGGGATCATCCTTTTGGCTTCACTAAATGGTTTATAATTTATTATAATAAAATACTGCTTGCTACTATCTTTATATTCTGCAACTAATCAACGCAAACATTTTTGCTCTTAATCATATTTGATGTATATTTCAGTCAAGAGTCCAAATGATAACTCATTTTTGTCAATCTAAACTATTTGGTCTCTATATCTAAAATTCTATATTAGGCCACATTCAAGATGACTTTGGAAGTGCCTTCAGATCAAGTAGCATTGTCCAATATGCCGGTTGTTAAACAAGAAATAGGGGAATGTGAAGAAGCTTTTACCGAATCTCCCATCATGTCCACTTATTTGGTTGCCATTGTTGTGGGGTTGTTTGATTTTGTAGAGGCTTCCACAATTGATGGTAAGACAACAGGTTTGAAAATTCTATAAAATTTTATTTTTTGTTCACCTAGCAAAGTAAGTTTTAATTTTGATTTTTTTTTGTTGATCTTATTCAAGGGATAAATGTTTGAGACTATTGTGAGTTTGGTAAAACTAGCCAAGGAAAATTTTCTTTGGATGTTGCTGTGAAAACATTGGATCTTTTCAAACAATAATGCTTTGGCTTCGTATTTGATTCTTGCATATAAAGAAACTTTTTCTTACAGCTTTTCTATATGAAATTTTTTGTTAGGGAAATTTACATACATAGCACACAATTCTTATGCATTTATAGATGTAATACCTAATATCTGAAGCTTGATATGTACAAATATAACACATTTCCTAGGCTTAGAAATATGCATTTCACAATAAAATATTTATAAATGTGCTATTTTTGATGTAATATTAAAGAATTGGGTGATAAATATATGTAAATATCAAAGTTTAGGGGTTAGATATATAAATATATAAGAATTGTGTGCTATGTATATGTAAATGTCCTTTTTGTTTTTATTCAAAGTGGTTGCTGCTTTTCTCACCATAAATTAATTTTTTTCTCAGGTATTTTGCAGTGCCTTATCCACTCCATAAACTTGACTTGATTGCAATTCCTCATTTTGCTTTTAATGGCATGGAGAACTTTGGTTTAGTGACTTTTACCGAAACTGATCTGCTCTATGATGGAAGCCCATCATCGTTTCGAAATAAACAATATGTAATCCGCATTTGCTTTAGTTAATTCCAGTTTGTTTGACATTGATTTCCATCATTTGTTAATCGGCATTCTATCTTCACCCAATTGCTGATTTCCTTTGGATAACTAGTTTCATATCTATAAAATATATGTTTGTCATTGCATCTCATGTTTATAGACTGTTTGTTTAAATGTCATTTTTCATGCATAGCCTAGTGGTTGATAGTTTGGCTTTCAACTAGAGGTCTTGTTCAAGTCCTTCATGTTGTGTGTGTGAGTTTGCGATTAAATTCGCTCAAATGTCTCAAAAAAAAAATGTCATTTGCAGGTGGCAGATATCGTTACACATGAATTGTCACATCAGTGGTTTGGTAATCTTGTCACCATGGAATGGTGGACTTATTTATGGCTCAATGAGGGTTTCGCAACATGGGTCTTCTAACCTTCTTGTCATGACTTTCTTTAGTTGATGCATTTAATTGTGAAATTATTGAATAGATTTAATTGCTTATTTACAACTTTGTTATTTAGCAGAAGATTCCCTATTTCCTGATGGAATAATCAGATCGATTCCTTGATTCTACTGCTACAATCCTTATATTGGATGCACTTGAGAAATCACATCCTATTGAGGTAATGTTATTTGTTGAGTGTGCCAAGAATTTTTTTTTTTTTTGATAAAGCAATAAAACAATTTCTGCTATAAACTCTAGTTTTAGAAACCTGAATTTACCTTGAATTAGATTGTACCCCGTTGCTGACTACTGGTTAATGTTGCTATTGTTTATTCCTAACTCTATCATAAATACTATTGACAAAGAAATTATTATTTCATTTGTTCTATTTTTCTTACACTACACTTGTGAAGAACTATTACTTTCATGTTTTTGATGTTCACTACTACATTTTATAGCATGTGTTTAAAATAACAGTCTTTCTATGCAGTTCAATATAAACCATGTTAGCAAGATTAATCCATTTTATGATGAGATCATTTACTCAAAAGGTGTCGCCCTTATCCAAATGTTGCAAAGTTACCTTGGTGCTGAGTCTTTTCAGGTTTGTCATATTTTGTTTATTGATTTGAGAAAATTTTGAATCCTTATAATGGTGAATTTGTATAATATACAAGTTATTCTAAGTTTATCTCCTTTGAGCTAAACTTTAAGTTGTTTATGAATCCCTTTAAGTATTGAATCTAAACTCTTAAACATCATGTATTTTTTGGTATAATAGTTAGAATTTCATTAGAATTCCAAAACTAAGCGCGCTTGTATGGGAGCACTCCTAGAATAGGTGACCTAGGAAATTACACTAAGGGGATAAAATTATGAGGCTATTATGCCAAAATGGATAATATCTCGATGGTTAAGAGTTTGGGCTATTAGAGTTTCACGGTTTGTCTTTATTTGTCTTTTATGTTCACATGATATTAGTTTTGTTTCAACATTTTCTTACTTGTGCTTTAGGTAGAGTTTCATTAATGACCTATAATGTCCATATGAATGCAACATTATAGTCAATTTGGATCATTAGTATTGAGAATGCAGTGGAATATGATCTACTGATTCATTATTATTATATTTTCAATACTACATTAAAGCCATATGTTGCTTAAAGATATGTGATAATGTGATGATGAATGTTAAATCTTGGAAGCTTAATGTGCTTTGGATAGCTATCTTTCCTTTTTATAATTATCTTAATCCAGCTAATAATGGAATTGATCTATCTATTGAATAATGTCTGATTCTATTTCTCAACCTACTAATTTGTTGTTCGAAATCATTGGCATCATATGTGAAAAGATTTGCTTTTTCCAATGTAAAATGAGGACTTTGAGGAATGTTATTGAGGAAGAGTCGGTGTCCAAGTAAATATTTTGATGGATTCATGGACAAAGCAAGAGGGTTTTCCAGTTGTTCATGTGAACCTTGAGGGATGAAATTTTTTGAACTTGAACGTATGCAAATACAATTTTCTTTTTTAATTGATGTTTTCTCATTTCATTTTTTGCTTAATCATTTTTGAGCTTTTTTTTTTGTGTGATCTTTTTGAAGTTTCCTAAAATTCTTATAAGAATTATAGCCTATCTTGCTTTGTGGTGAGAATCTAAAATCCATAACTTCATGGGTATGAAGAGAACCATAGGCTCATTATGCTTGCTTTTATATTTTTTTCTATGCTGATTTTGCTTTTCTCATACGAAATAGGAGTTGAAGAATGGGGTTTTGGAAATGATTTAGATTTAAGCTAAATTTTAAAATTAGTTCTCTCGCCTACTGATCTAGGAGACTAAAACAAAGGATTCATCTCTCTTATTTGTCTAGGAGAAAGTTCTTTTAGATTTCTCTGGCCAAGAGTAATATTAGTTTGACCATATGAAGTCATATCTTTTCTCTTGATTTTTATATATAGAAATATTCTTTATGTTGTTAGATGCTATTCACCTACTTTTATGGCCACATAGAGATATAATATTTAACTAAATTTAAAAGAGGAGTACATTAAATATTTCTTCATGTATAAATAAAGATAAAGATAGAGGTGCCACTTTTCTATATGAATAATTAACAGAGTTTGCAACCACCTACAATAAAATTAAGGGTTGGACATGAAAAAAAACATTCTTGTTATATTATTAACATCTTCCCTTTTGGATGCTAGAGCTTCTTCAAATCTTCTTACTCTAACAAGAGCTTTTTCCTTACTACAGATAAAAGGTAAATTCCCTCTTCCCTCTATCATTTTTCTACGAATAGTTTTAGGGTACATCATACAATAGAACCATCTCTTTACTTAGTATGAAATTATTAGGTAGATGGATTAGGTATTATATTATAATATTAAGTAAATGTTGATAGGTAGCAAATTTATGAGAATTGGGTAGAGGGTAATAGAAGATAAATTTGTATGAGTTAGATAAAGATAATTGATCTCCATATTTTAACATTTATAATAAGATGGGCACTATTAGAAATAAGCAAAAGATAACAAAATCCTTGATTTCAAACTGATTATATGAGTACGAGATCTGCTTGAATCAGAAGATCCATTGTAACATATCAAACCACATACCATACATTCCAGAATCTAGACAATGACTCAACTTTCAAAAGATAATATTGATATATGTACTATACTTTCTCAAACCTATCAGGTATTTTATTTCATTTTGATATGATAATTGAGACTTTCAACTTTGGTACACACAATAATTATATAATTATATTTATAATGTACCTTATTATTGATATTAAATACATCTAATTTAATCTCATAGAAGAAAATTTGACAAAACTTACTTTATAGGTAAATGAATTAAATAAATGATTCATAGGATTAATAGATTGACTTATTGCACTCATCATCACCAAAATACATAATTCTTAAATTCTAGAAAATAACAAAAATTAATGAATTTTTGTATTTTTTAAAAGAAATGGAGTTAATGGTTAGAATCGACCATTTAATGGGCCAACTCTAACCTAACTCAAAATAAATTCATATTCTAGATAATGCATCATCACCATCTCCCATGTCAAAATAGATTATAAGGCCATGTTGAGCGGAAATTATAATGAAGCACAAAGAGGATCTTGAATTGCATGTAGCTAGGGTTGTCAATGAATTTATTGTTTGTACATTATCTTGTTTGGTTTGATAATTAGCTCATATTAGACACTTTTATAAGCTCATTTGTTTAACTAATTGAATAAGAATAGTCATCGTTTGATTGTATTTGGCTTGATAGTTGGGGTTGTGACATTAGGTGACCAAGTCATTAAAAAGAGTGATTGTTTTAGATATCTCCTTGGGTCTATTATTCAAAATGACGGTGAAATAGTTAGGGATGTTGTTATTAAAATTCAAGTTTAATGGTTGAAGTTGAAGAATGCATATCCGTTGTGATAGAAAAGTACGCTTAGTCTTAAAGGAAAATTTTAGATGATGATGGTAAGACTGCAATAATTTATGGCAATGTTCTAGTAAAAGAAGCAATGGATTAATGTTAGGTGTTGCAAAAGATGAGGATGCTGTGGATGAATGGCTTTCCTTTTAGAGATAAAATGTGAAATGAATATATTCGTGATAAGATTGGAGTAAGCTCTAATGACAGAAAAGATTAGAGAGAGTCACCTTAGATGGTTTGACCACATAAAATATTGGCCATCCGATGACCTAGTTAGGAGAGTAGATGTATTAGATTTGTCTTATTTAAGAAAGTTAGAGATAGGCCTAAAAATTTATTATGATGTATAAAAAATGACTCTAGTTTATTAGATTTAAATGAGAATTTGACACTTAATTGGGGGCAATGGAAAAAAAGATACATGTAGTCGACCACACATAATGGGATAAAGACTTTTTGTTGTTGCTGTATATATATATGTTGTAGCATATATTCTGTAATTTATATACAACTTTCTTCATAAACATCTTATTTTCAATTCGATAAATTAACGAGCCAAATACATATTTAAAATTTTATTCTTGTCAACTTAAGGAACCAACCAAACAGAACTTTACCTCACTCAAACTTGACTTATTTACACCCTTGCTTATGACGTTGTGTTAATATTGTCATTCTTATTAGAAATTACAAGGCTTTGATCTCTCTCTCTCTCTCTCTCTCTCTCTCTCTCTCTCTCTCTCTCTCTCTCTCTCTCTCTCTCTCTCTCTCTCTCTCTTTCTGTCTTTTTGCTTAAACAGCTTGACTACCCAAACCTTATTGGTCCGTAATAGAGTTTAAATACTGAGGGATATGTTGACCAATTGAGCCCATATGAATAGGCATATACAAGTCCGACTGTAGGAAGGCAGACCCTCAAATTCCAATATTTATCCTCAAGATAATGTTATTAAGTATAACTTTTTGGATTAGGATCCACCCAGTAGAACCTTAGATTATGATAAAAAATCTTAATAATGTTTACCACCACTTTTACCCTTATTTGCCCTTGCACGTAGGAATGCAAAGAGATTATTGTACAAAAATCATTTGTTTAATGCTGATACCCATTATTGAAACTTCAATAAGTGTTTTGAAATTGTCAATGCAATTGGAGGAGTTACGCTTGTTTTGAAATGTTTTCATCTTCCTAATTTTATATACTATGTAAAATTTTTGTTTTTTTATTGCAGTCTCATTTTCTGGCTAATGGTTCCTCTGCAGTTGGGGAGTGGATTGTTCCTATCACAATGAGTTGTGGTTCATATGCAACTACAAAGACGTTTTTTCTAAAAACAAAATATGAACAAATTAATGCTTCTCAACTTTTTGATTTTTCAGTCGCTAATAATAAAGGGAAAAACGGTCGATGTCTTTGGACCAAATTCAATGTTAATCAAACAGGTTTTTATAGGGTGAAATATGAAGGTGGTGAGCTTGAAACTGGAATCAGATATGCATTAGATAACAACAAATTATCTGCACATGATAGATTTGGTAATTAATATATCATCATATCTTCTAATCCTTTAAATCATTATATATATTTATATTATTTATTCCTCTAATGTAGGGATCTTGGATGATTCATATTCACTATGCATGGCTTCCAAGCAGAATATGTCATCACTGCTCTTTTTAATGAAAGGCTTTCGAGAAGAACCAGATTATACTATAATTTCTCGCTTAATCAGCGTGCAATTCTTTATGCTTATTCTTTTATTTTTTAATTCAATAGTTACAATTTTCACGCCCCCCTATATTTGTGTCTTGCAGATGAGTTACGATGTAGCAAGTGTGATAGGCGATGGTAGACCTGAGTTATTTGGTAACACAACAAAATTTTTAGTTAGTCTTCTCCAACATTCTGCCAAGTAATCTATCACCAACATTAGTTAATTATTTTCTTTCAATATATTTGCATTTTCATTGATTACTCGTTCAATTCAATTCAAGTGTTTAGTCTATTTTGCCTTGCTTTACAGGAGGTTAGGTTGGGAGCCAAGAGAGGGAGACAATCCATTCGATGCAACGCTAAGAGCACAAATCTTGACTGCTTTGATTGAGTTTGGGGATTCTACCACTCGAGATGAAGGGTTGAAGCACTTTGATGCCTTCTTGAAGGATAGAAAATGCCTTCTGATATATGTTGATTTTTTTTTATTATTATAATATATGTTGTATGATCTGTCGTGTCATGTATGTCAATGACAAATAGATATAGATCACGACTCTCTTCTAAAGATTTATAGAGAGACTGATCAAAGAGAAGAGAAAATTCTTACACTGCATAAGCATGTTTAAGAAACTGCCATGCAGTATGAAGATTTTAAAAAGTACTAGTGAATTATTTACTTGAATTTTCATTGATAATATTTTATTCTTATTTTATATTAGAAAATTTGGCTTCGTCCCTTGATCCGGATATTGTTCTTGAAGCTTTAAACTTTGGCCTTTCATCTGAGGTATCAATTTCATCCATTTTGTTTCTATTTTTGCACATGCTTGCAATATTCTCTGTTTTTCATTAAATGAACAAATTAGTTTGGATTATTTTTTAGGTGATGGCTGAAGATGCAGTTTGGGAAGTCTCAGGATTGAGACTTGAAGGACGGGAGGTTGCATGGAAGTGGTTCAAGGTAAATATGCATTCTTTATTTTTCCTAGTAATCACAATTATTTTTATTTAATGACTTCTCCATCATACAAATAAATCTTTTATTATTTCAACTAACATCTGAAACACATTTCTCGTTACTTCTAAGAAATGAATCATCATGTTTTTTTGATTTTATGCTTTCTTAATATTAGTAAGCATGATGATTCTATTCTTGTCAATGTTTTTGGTTTATCATATTTGGTTTTTTTAGATGCACTTGTCTAAACTATATCATATTCCATGCAAAATGTTTTGCGCTTAAGATTTTAAAGAAGGGTGAGCATTTTTTTTCCCAACATTGAGAAGATGCAACTTAACACAGCAATTCTTCTGATTAGTTGTTTTAATTTCTTGGTTATTTTTAGAGAAAGAATGCCCAAAATTCCTTTTACTTTATTTAAATTCACTTTGATTCCATCTAGGGTGTCTAAACATTTTGCATCAAAAGTGCATTTTAGCTGTTTGAGATGCATGTTGAATTTTATTTTTATATTATGGCAAAGTTCTCTTTCTTATCAAGAATGTGCTGTTCTTAAGTCTTAATTTTTACTAGCAAGCCACTGACATAAACATTAATATTCCATCACTTATATTATTTAAGCGCATCATCCATCATAAGTTGATATGTTTTCCCAGCATTTGCCAAATTGAAGCGCATCACTTCATAACAATATAGTTCATCTTTAGTAATGAAATTTGTCTTCTCATAATCAATTTGGTGCATATTTATTTTATGGTTGTCAACGGAAAAGATGTTAAGGAATCTCATGATATAAAAGACAACTATTGAGGGAGCAAGAATATTCAAGTTGAGTCAAATTTTAACCCAATCCATCAACTTGAATTGACACTCCTACACCATGATCTCGTCGAGCTCATCTTAATCTTAGCAAGCTTGTTGTTTTGATCTTCATTATTTTGCCGAAATACCTTGAATCGGACTAACTTTACTTGAATCACGACTTCGAGATATTTGGATGTGTGCTAACAATATATTAATTTATACAAGATGCAACAAAATGATCCTAGAATATTTGAATATAGCCTGCATTGTCTAACCTTTGGAATCTATAACTTAAATATCAAATTTTATGATCATTTTTTTTGTATGCAGGAAAACTGGGAGAACATCTCAAAGACTTGGGGTTCTTCTGGGTTTCAAACCGGTTATTTTGTTAGCAAAGTTATTTCTCTGGTTTGTCGCCAAACATTAGCCTCTTATTTCATATTTATTCTATTAGAAAGCCACCATTTTTTTTTTAATCATTGGTTAACCTTAATATGTGAACCACAGTTCTCTTCTCAAGAGAAGGCTGATGAAATCGAAGCATTTTTCGGAAACAATGTCATGCCAGATTTGTCCGGATACATTAGACCGGCTCGTGAAAGAATGAGGATTAGAGCAAACTGGGCTACGACTGTAAGGGAGGAGGATTCGCTTGCTGATTTCATAAAGGAGTTGCTTAAAGTGTGAGAAAATAAATAAATAAATAAACTATCATCTGATGCGGTGAGAAGGCTATATTTATGATTTTGCTGTCATTTTTTGTGTTTTCTTGAACTTTGTCTTTCTTTAATAAGTTATAAAAAATTTAAAAATATTAAGGTGAGTTTATATATGGATAACATAATTGTTATATATATATAATGTTTAAGTTTTAATAATATTTACATAATATTAAAAATTTTATTGTCAGATTAAAAGCATCACTTAAGTATCATGCAACTAAATGTTAAAATTTAAATGTTATATATATATATATATATATATATATATATATATATATTTATTAGAATTTTATTAGTAGATGCGAGATCTTATTCGTAGCCCAAAATTATCAACACAAGCGGGGATATGAACAGGGGTTATCATTGGAAAACCCGTTAAGGAAAAAAAACCAGGCCTTGCGTCTGTAGAACTTTCACTATGTGTTCAAGATCTGGTCCTTGCTTAGTTAGGAGAAGAAGGTGTTTCTGAGGGCAATA
The DNA here is from genome assembly GCA_021442155.1 of Cymbidium sinense. NCBI lineage: Eukaryota > Viridiplantae > Streptophyta > Magnoliopsida > Asparagales > Orchidaceae > Cymbidium > Cymbidium sinense. The sequence goes on along the minus strand of CM038219.1, from coordinate 104,905,907 downwards.
TTGTGTAGAAAAAATCATATGGTCAACTCCAAGGAGAAGTTTCCCAAAAGCGAGCGGATCTTACGGGAGCTCTTGATCTTGGGGAGAAAAGCGTGGCTCTAGTCCTAGGGATCTCTAGGCGAGCTCGATCTTCCTTTTTGGTGGTGGCGGTGGTGATGATGGTAAAGGTCGGTGGTGGTTCTCGAGCTCGGTCTTCCGGTCCTCTTTAAGGTGAGAATGAAGCTATTTATAGATTTTGGGAGTGGCGAGCCTTGTAAATTGGAAAACTCCAACCACTCCATAACCACTCCGTCGGGCGGCATCGATCCCCACCGATCGAGCGGTGTATTTTGATGATGGGTGCCTTAATGATGTCGAGTGGGTGATCGGATTAGTTGGATTGGATGTGACGCTCGTCGACTATAAATATGTCGATTTTGGTGACCATTTGGCGGATCGGATCCATTTTCATGCTCGATATGATCGAGTCGATTCGAGATCGGACTATGCTTGATGTTCTTATGTTCGTCTCATCGATTATTGTAAGCTTCTTTGAAATCGGTGATTAGATCGAAGCATTTCGAAAATGCCTTGAGATTCGTGCTTGATCAGTTAATTTTAGGGCGTATCGATTATTTTTGGGTGACATTATCTCAGTCATCCAAAAATATATGTCAAATACTTGAAAATAGCAAATTCTCCAATGAAATTTGAGAGTCCATCAACTGCGCATTTTGAGAGAACAGATCTTCATAACAGCACAATATTATAACTGTGGAAGGCGGGCATAAATATGTGTAAGTATCGGTAGCGAATTTGATTGGATCGATCCGGGGGAGAGGCTCTTGATGGTGCAGGCGCCCATGGAAGCGTCGCCAGCCTATGGTATATAAACTATGAGCGCCAATTCTCTGTTCCAACGAACTTGTTGGAAATCATGGTCTGAACGCGAGGAAACAGTGAATCTGTAGTCAGTCGGTCATCGGCCTGGTGAGCGAAATTTCAGCGATTTGGCGAATATATGAGCCGATTCGCGACCATGCAGCGATTCAGCCCTGGCTTAGCGATTCGGCCATGGTTGGCATCTGGCCGGCAGTTCGCCATGGTAGCGGTTTCATGCAGCGGTTAGCCATGGCCGGACAGGCCAGACCCGGTTTTGACTCGAGGAGAGCCTTGAGGCCACATGAGACTCAGCCAGCGAGCCTTGTGAGCCTTGTAGCAGCGTGTAGCGAATCTTGTGCTGAGCCCACAGACCCAGCTGTGGTTTTGGCGGTTTTGGGCGGTTTTTTATGCTTTTGCCCCTAGAAGGGGTCTATAAAAACCCCCCTAAGGTAAGAGGGAAAGGCACACTTTTCTCATCTCCTCTTAGAGTGCATAGCCCTCCCCCTGGTGGGAGTTTGGGCACTCTTTTTGGATCTCCTCTTCTCCTCTTAGAGTGCAGCCCCTCCCACGGTGGGAGTTTGGGCACTCTTTTGGATCTCCTCTCCTCATCTCCACCAAGCAGTGTAACCTCCCCCGGTGGGAGTTTGGGCACTCTCCTTGAGTAATTTTCATCTTGATCGTGAGTTCTGGGTGTTTGTAGATGGGTGAGACTCTTTTGAAAGAGACCGTCAGACCCTTGAGCGAGAGGCGGCGGCAGAGAATCTTCTAAAATGGGGAGGCGTCAGGCGCGGTATGTCATGGTTCCGGTTTGTTCGTCGACCGTCAGGGTTAGGCGATCAGGAGGCGGGGTTGGCGAAGATGCGGCGATGGTGAGGCCATAGTGGTCGGCGGACCTGAGGGTGGTGATAACGGCGATGGCGGTGGCCGGCATTGAGGCAGTAATGGGTGGCATGGTTAGCGCGAGTGTGTGGTCGCAGCGCAAAGAATGGTAGTGAGTGTCAATAGCGTCGTATTGCAGCGAGTAATGTAGCCAGCGGCAGTATTAATCAGCGGTAACCGGCTATGGTTAGCGGCAACGAGTTCAGAGCGGCAAGGAAAGATAGTCGCGGCATTAGCGCGTCGATAGTGACAGCGAATTGCCGGTGATGGTCAGCAGTAGTAATGATAAGCGTAGCGATGGCATGATGGTTAGGCGGAGCCAGCGAAATGAGTGCAGCGGTAATGAACTGATGCGTATGGTAAGGCAACGATGGTTCGGCCAGCGGGGTCAGCAAAAGCGTGCCGAGCAATGTGATCGGCCCAGCGTCAGTAGTTGAGCGAGCGCTGGCGTCGGTAGCAAGTGAATGAGCGATGAGTGGCGGAAGTCGCGATGAGTGGCGATAATCTACGAGCGGTAGTGGCAGTGATAACAATGATAGTCAGCTACCGGCGATGGTTAGCGGCCGGCGGGGATGGTCAGCGGCAGCCGGCGCGTAGTCAAGTATCTGACTATCCGAGGTTGTTTTAATTTTCTTCGATGGCGTTAACCTGTGGAAGAATATTGAATCCGGCGAGATTTTTATATCGAGGTTGTTTATGGGCGTTTTCGATGATATTAACTGTTATGGAGTTGTGGCGATAGAGATTGCTTATCAAGGTTGTTTCGAGCGTTCTTCGCGATGTTAACTATGGAAGAGGTCGGGAAGTCACTAAGGGACCTTTTGACTATCAGGTTGTTTATGGGCGTTTCGATGATGTTACTTATGGAGAAAGTTGTAGGCGTGAGGATTGCCAACTTATCAAGGAGTGATCAGGCGTTATGGCGATGTTGCTTGTATGGAAGAGATGTGAAGTCCACAGGACCTTTTGACTATCAGGTTGTTTATCGGGCGTTTACGATGATGTTAACTTATGGAGAAAGTTGTAGGCGGTCAGAGGATTTCCAACTTATCAAGGTTGTTTATCGAGCGTTACTCGATGTTAACTGTATGGAAGAGGTTAAGTTGAATCGTAAGGGAGAGAGTTGTTTATGGGCGTTTATTCGATGATGTTAACGTTATGGAGAAAGTTGTATCTATGAGGATTGCCAACTTATCAAGGTTGTTTATCAGGCGTTACTCGGCGATGAACTTTATGGAATATATTTATAGAGGTTCTCTCGAACCTCTCGATCTATTTAGGTTGTATCGAGGCGTTTTCGATGATGTTAACTTGTTATGGAAAGTTGTAGGCGGTCTATAGAGATTGCCAACTTATCCAAGGTTGTTTATCGAGGCGTTACTCGGCGATGTTAACACGTATAGGAAGATCTCTGAATCCGAGATTTTGACCTATCAGGGTTGTTTGTCGGGCGTACTTCGATGGATTAACTATGGAAGAAGTTGAGTTGGAGAGGATTGACCTATCGAGGTTGTTTATCGAGCATGACTTCGATGGCGTTAACTATGGAAGAGTGAGTTGAATCGCTAAGGATTTTGACTATCGAGGTTGTTTATCGGGCGTTTTCGATGATGTTAACTTATGGAAAGTTGTAGGCGTGTAGAGGATTGCCAATTTATCAGGTTGTTTATCGAGGCGTTACTCGGCGACAAACTTGGCGGAATATATTTATAGGGTTCTGAGACCTCTCGATCTAGGTTGTGTATGGGGCGTTTTCGATGATGTTAACTTTTATGGAGAAAGTTGTAGCGGTCTATAGAGGATTGCCAACTTATCCAAGGTTGTTTATCGAGGCGTTACTCGGCGATGTTAACATAGGAAGATCTCAATTGAATCCGGATTTTGACCTATCGAGGTTGTGTATCGGGCGTTTACGATGATGTTAACTTATGGAAAGTTGTAGGCAGTCTATAGAGGATTGCCAACTTATCCAAGGTTGTTTATCAGAGCGTTACTCGACGATGTTAACCTGTATGGAAGAAGTGGGAAGTCCACGGACCTTTTGACTATCACAGGTTGTGTATCGGGCGTTTTTCGATGATGTTAACTTGTTATGGAAAGTTGTAGCGTATAGATTTCCAACTTATCAAGGTTGTTTATCGCGTTACTGCGATGTTGCGTTATGGAAGATCTCAATTGAATCCACGAGGATTTTGACCTATCGAGGTTGTTTATCGGGCGTTTACTCGATGATGTTAACTGTATGGAAGAGCGAGTTGAATCGTTAGATTTTGACCTATCAGGTTGTGTATGAGGCGTTTACTCGATGATGTTAACTTATGGAGAAAGTTGGAAGTCATGAGGATTTTGACTTATCCAGGTTGTTTATCGGCGTTTACCGATGATGTTAACTTTGTTATGAGAGTTGTGTCGTAATAGAGGACCTTTGACTATCGAGGTTGTTTATGCGTTTTCGATGATGTTAACCATGGAAGAGGTAGAAGTCCACTGGACCTTTTGACCTATCGAGGTTGTTTATCGGGCGTTTACTCGATGATGTAACGTTATGGAGAAAGTTGTAAATTAGATTGCCAACTTATCAGGTTGTTTATCGAGCGTTCGATGTTAACTGGAAGAGGGTAGGAAGTCCTAAGGACCTTTTGACTATCAGGGTTGTGATTGTGAATAGGCATCCATGGCTCATCTCGATGTCGATGTCGCTAGTTGGTCGATCTCGAAGGGGAAGCTATCTTTTGGGCATTCGATCAGGTCGGTGTAGTGATGCATTCTCCGAGCGTTGGCCTTTATGACTAACACTTCGTTAGCCACGTGGGGTAGTAGACTTCTCGAATGAACTTGACTTCCAGTTTGGTGATTTCTTGTTCATGACCTGATCGTTGAAGTGAAGGTTCTTTTCTTACGTATCCTCGGGTTTGGGTTGAGTCAACTTTGAGGGAGTGCGTAATGACTTGGTCAATGCTAATATCGAGATGTCAGGCAAGATATCTTGATTTTTACAAAATCTACGTATTAATTCGATCGATGACCGATCCCACCTTCACCTTTGGCGATGGATCAACAGATAGGAAGACAAATTACATCTTCATGAAGCTTTGAGGCATCCTCATCTCATGGGTCAGTTCTCGATGTTGAGGTTCTTGTAAATGGGCTTGCTTGATATAGCGCTTGTCTGGACTTACCATGCCGATGCTGGTGTCGGAATTTCATCTTGAGGTGAGGCCGATGTGATTGCGAATATAGGCTGGAAGGTCTCCCAAATATTGCATTGTCAGACTGGACTTGATACAATAAATTGTATCAGTGGGTTGCGTGTCGAAATTCTCCAAGTTCGGAAGCGATTGTCCCTTCCACTAATGGTCGATTATCAAATCCATACGATTGGACGGCGGCGGGTTGAAGCTTCTCTCTTTTATACCCATCTTAAGGAAAGTGGGTAAAAGAACATCAAGAACTCCCATTGTCGATCAATATCCTTTTAATATTGAAGCATGGATCATTTGTGATGACAAGGGATCTTGATGTGGGATGCTAAGCCCTCTAGATCTAAATCATCAAAGGTGATAGAATGGTCAAGAGACTTCTTGACTCACGGCTCTTGAAGGCGGCTGAATATTTGGCTGATAACGCCCTCTGCAATTGTTTATCTCTCCAGCTTGGCGGTTCCTCAGAGTTGGACATTTCTTTGGGCATGGTTGGTTTTGTATAAAGCGGCCTAGACGTATTAGTCTTTCAATCTCCTTGGTGGCACTCTTGATGGTATGCCACGGTGGTGGCAATTTCTCTTGATTTCCAATTCGGGCTTTAAAGGTCGTGCCACTTGGCCATTCTCTTCAGGTAGGATGTTAGCACGTGTTGAGAGTATATTTCCTCTGATTGAGTCATAGTCCATTCGAGGAGGTTTTGGGGGAGGTTCGCCTCTCTCTTCTTTTGAGATGTTTGAACATCTTTGGGAACCTTCTTCTTGCTTGGCGGTTCTTGGATGAGCGATAGCCGTCGGAGATTTGTGCCTCTATTCGGTGGACAGTCAAATAGAATGGGTGTCTCGCATTAATGATGAAAAGTATCTGGCGGAGTCCTCAGAAGCAGCCCTCAAAGTTACGGATCTACTGGGTATCGGGCTTGAGAGGAGAACCTATTCTTTGAGGACTCTCCATCGTTCGGAGAGATGTGATGAATCACGATGATTCTCTTGTTGCGAGAGCTGTTCTACAAAAAATGCGAGCTCTCCAAATGATGGACGGACCCTTAGCGAATAGAACCAATCTGAGCACGTCCTTTGAGTTGGGAATACGACCTGAAAGGCGAGTCATTTGCACGAATGTGCATGATCGTTCGAAAGTGATCGATATGCTCGTCGGATCGGTTGTGCCATCGTAAGGGGTCCATCTTTGGGAAGCTTGAATCTCGTCATCGGGTATTGAGATGATCTCGTGGCGGGGCAGTTTTGGAAGAAGCGGCGGAGAATGGATCATTTTGTTCTTAGAACTCTTCACACTCGTGAGTGAGCCATTAGGTGTGGGGTGAGTAGAGCAGCGGTATCAGATCCGGATGTGGTGCCAAGGGTTCTCTACTTGTTGATCCGGCATTCGGGTAATCATTCTCGGAAGAAAATCGGATTATCTTTGAGGCGTCGGAACACAGTAGCTCTTCAGGCGTGTTGGAGCGTTTTGCCTCTCGCGAGTCGAAGAGAATTGCAGAATCCTCCATCCTTTGAGCGATCTTCCAAAGGGGCTGACGGACCTCTCACCATATTGGAGATATAGCAATGGAGGCGAGTTTCCACGAGCGGCCCATGCGCTGAGAGATTAGGTAGATCGAGATCTTATTGTAGTATCAACACAGGATATGAACACGAGGGGTTATCGTGGAAAACCCGTTAAGGGAAAAAATCACGGGCTCTGTAGAACTTTCACTATGTGTTCAAAGATCTAGGTCCTTGCTTCTCGTTAGTTGGAGAAGAAGGTGTTTCTGAAACAATATTAGAGTGTAAAAAAATATCGGTCAACTCCAACCCGGAGAAGTTTCCCAAAAGCGGAGAGCGGATCTTACGGGAGCAACCTCTTGATCTTGAGAGAAAGAGCGTCTTTCTAGTCCTTTGAGGCGATCTCTAAGGCGAGCTCACGATCTTGAGCACTTCTTGGTGGTGGCTTGGTGGTGATAGATAAATTCGGTCGAGGTGGTGTTCTCGAGCTCTCGGTCTTCAATCGATTCCGGTCCTTTAAGGTGAGAATGAAGCTCTATTTATAGATTTTTGGGAGTGGCAGGCCTTGTAAATTCGTGGAAAACTCCAACCCATAACCACTCCGTCGGACGGCGGTCCGATCCCTCGATCGAGCGGTGTATTTTGATGATCGGGTGCCTTAATGATGTCGAATTGGGTGATCTTGGATTCGTTGGATTCGTCTTGATGAGCCGCGACTATAAATATGTCGGTTTGGTGACCATTTGGCGGATCGGGATCCATTTTCATGCTCGATAAACGATCGAGTCGATTCGAGTTGGATCGGACTATGCTTGATGTTACTTCTCATCGAGGCGGTCGGTTATTTGTAAGCTTCTTGAAATCGGTGATTAGATCGAAGCATTTAAAATCCGCGAGATTCGTCTTGATCAGTTAATTTTCGAGACGTATCATATATATATATATATATATATACAAATTTTATAATATGTATTGCTATAAAAATATAAAGTTTTTATCTATAATGATTATTTTTGTTTTGAAATTTTAAAGAGAACTTTTTATTGAATGGCACAAAAATATATGATAGTAGAAAGCACAGATCAATGCGATATATGGATGAGTGAAGTAAGATAATAAATTTAAGTTCATTTTACGACACAAAGCAGTCATTATAATTTGACTTAATTCTTTATATTATTTGTTTTTATTATGTCACCATACATCATGATTTTGGGGATGTTGGGTACAATGATAGTGGGACTTAGAAGCTTTACTCTCAATAAAAATAATAAATTTTTAGATCTATATCTATTTTAGAAAATAAATTACTAATAAAAATAAGTGGTGTTGATTAAGGGGCCTTTGGGGTGGTGGTGGAAGTTAGGTGTATTGTCACATCACACTGCAGTACAGTTTATGTATTATGTTTAAACTCATTTTAAGCTTAATTCCCCAAACCATTTAAGCTTTCTCATAATTTATTGATTTAATAGCCTCTCTTAGCCTCCTAGTGCCCAAGAAATGGCTTAAGTCCTATCATATTATACATTTTATAAATTTCCTAAAAAAAATTTACCAAGCTAAACTTTAAAAAATAAGGTCAATTGATTTATAATATTCTTATGAAATTTAAGAGATATATATAATTTTTATATACTTATCTTATACCTTATTTTTAATTTATTTGTATAATATTTTAATCATTAAATCACATAAAAATATTATTAAGATTAACTTATTAATGTAAAATAAATCTTTTCATATATCTATTTTGATTAATTTGGATATAAAATGCATGCCTCAAAATGTGCATATTTGGACAAATATTCTCTTATAGATTTATTTTGATAAATATATTCAAAACTTAATTTTAAATAAAATTACTTTTAATACATGCCTCTTATTTTTGTGTATTACAAGTCAAAACCTTCTAAAAATATTTCATGATGGTTGAAACAAATCATGATTTGAGGTAACTAGGATTAGGATGATTCAAATGATGAGGATTCTAATTCAAACTAGTTCAATAAAGTTTCAAAAGGTTTAGAGTAAATGTTGAGTGTAATTTCATTCAAAATGAATTTATGGGTATATTTTATCAAGAAAATATGAAATGGGGATATTTGACAATCATGTGTGTTATAAACATATATTGCCAAGAGTAGCATTTTCTAAGAAGATTTGCATACATATCACATAATTATTATATATTTACATATGTAATGCCTAAAGTTTGATATTTGCTTATATAACACTTCTCATGCATGAAAAGTTTTATTTCATTTTTAAAAAGTTAATGATTGTGGTATCTTTGATGTGTTATTAATATTTTTGGGGCATTTATTTACATACCACATAATTTGTATATGTTTGCATATCTAACACCTAAACTTTGATATTTACACACAACATCGCATAAAAAATGTCACTATTATTAGTATTTTAAAAGTGAATGCATCGTGTCATGCATAGATAAAGTATACATCAAACTTTAGCATTATATATGTAAATATGTAAGAATTGTGGTATGTGTAGAAATCTTTCTTAAGAATTAAAAGTTATATGCATAATTATTAAAATCTAAGTGTTAGATATATATAAATAGATAAGAATTGTGTGGTATGTATGAAAATTCTCTTTTTCAAATAATTTATTTTTGATATGAAAAGAAGTGACTTTAAGGGTGTGTTTAGCGGCGGTATGCGGGTCACACCAAAACGATAATTTAGTTGTTATACCAGATTTTGAAGAATCTGCCGTAAAGTTATCTTTCTCAACCTGACTTAACTCTCTACTGTGGCGACCAAAAAGCTACGATTTAATTTTTTTTAAAATAAAAAAAATTGTAGGTCCCACCGCAGCTTCTTAAACCTCAAAGTCTTCTACAGTACCTCCACCACTCTTTTTTTGGACAGCTATAGTTGTCTCAAATATACCCTAAGTATTGATCTATTTACACATGAAATAATGACATTATTGAAAGAAGGGATCTTGATATTGCGGTGCCTAATAAATATCACTATCTCGAAGGAGTTAAGAAGAGGTCTTTTCAAAATGCAATTGCATCTTGATGAAATTTAAATAATAATGAAATTAACATGCCCAATTTTATTAGTAACACTATTTCTCTTGATGGCCTTTAGAAAATGAATGCAACCCTAATTTTATTTCTCTATAGTAAATTATAAACATTCTAGTCTTTGAACTCATCAAGAAGATCAGACCTCTTGAGAATCGTTATCAAAGATTTACATATTCTCTTATTGATGTCATTTTTGTTTCATTATTAAATTTCTTTTATGAGATAAAATTTTATATATATATATATGAGGAATAGATTAGCTGAATTTTTTCAGTAGTAAAAAAAGATATATAAAGACAAAAAGTGCTAAATAACATTGTATATGGAAGCTATTGGAGGATCTATTTGACATCATTTTTTATTTTTAGTTTTTTTTTAAAACATAATTAATTAAGTAATTACCTTACATGACCAATCATCGATGGTTATAATTACAAGAAGGCCGACATGAATTTATAAACTTTAAAAACACAACAAAATAAAGAATGTCTAAACATAACAACTGATATTTTTTAAGAAAAAAATAATAATAGTAAAAGTAATGCCAAACAAGCCATCTAAAGATTGGCGCCATATACAATGCTTGATTTTTTTTTTTTAAATTTTCCCTAAAAAGAAATTTATAAGAAGCTAACACATAAGACAATAAAGAACTTATAAAAATATGATCAATTGGTTATAATGTTATTATGAAGTTAAAGGACATGTGTGTGTTTATATATATATATATATATATATATATATATATATATATATATATATCTTACACCTCACTTTAATTTATTTATATAATATTTTAATTCTTAAATAACATAAAAATGATATTAAGATTTACTTATTAATTCAAAATATATATTTTCTATATTTATTTTGATTTGAGTTAGATAGGAAATACATGCCTCATAATGTGCATACGTGGATAAATATGCTCATCAAATTTTTATTTAGATAAATATATTTAAAAGTTATTTTTAAATAAAATTAATTTCAATATATGCCACTTATCTTTATATACATGTTCACCTTCACATATGCTACACAAGCCGAATCGAGTTTATAAAATGAATTTGATCAACTTCGAGTGCTTCAGAGCACAAATCAGAGCTCAGATGCACCAAACATTGCCGAAATTAGCCCAAATGACCTCCGATCGACGAACGGACTTAGCCATTGTGTTCAGAACATCGAAATTGGTTAGAATATAAATATTGCATAATCTAACGATTAATCGATTAAGCAATCGAGCTATCAATGTGTCAATGTGCATATCGGAGTCAGGAAGCTGTGATGATGTCCAAGCGACCTCCATTCATAAAATTGATTACGTCGTTAACTTCAAAACATCCAAAACTACCAAATAAGACTGTCCATGATCAATTCAAACAAGTCTACACGAATGGTAAATGATCGGAAGTGACAGCACGCAAATCGAGATTGAAATGCACTGGACGTCGCCAAAATCAGTCGAAATGATCTCTAATTAATGAACGTACTTCTCCATTGTGTTCAGAAGGTTTGAACTGGTCAGAATATAAATATTGTACAATCTAATGATCAACTGATTAAGCGATTGAGTCATCAACGCGCCTACACGTACATCGAGGTCAAGAGGTGCCGACTTAAACCAAACAACCTTCGTTCATGAAATTGATTGTGTCGTTAATTTTGAAACGTCAAAATATATCAAGTAAGACTATTCGCACTCAATTCAGACAAGTTTGTACGAAAATCGAGTGGTCAGAAATGATAACGCGCATTTTGAGCTGAAATTGACCCAATTGACGCCGATAACCAAAAATTCTCGATTATGAAACGATCATATGCTGTATTCTAATTGAATAATTCAGATCAACATATATATCGTATATAGGTATGAAAGTTCATATTAAAGTCAATTATAAAAAAAAATGTTATTAAAAGCCTAATTTAACTAACTAAATCTAAACTGTTCTTTTGGTCTTCACGACGACCCATTCCTCCTGTTCTCAATCAACGCATTTCATCAATGCCCCTGGCTCTTCACTCTCATAAAGCTCCTTTTCACGCTGACAACTTTCTCCTTCACGTACAACCGTTTCTTGATTCCTCCTCCAACCATTCTTTCACGCTTCAACTAAAGGAGGAGGCTCTTCCACTCTCCTCATCCAAACCAAAATGAGATTCCTTCCCCTTTTCTTCTTCAACAATAAAGCAATAGATTCTTGTTCCTCTTCTTCCATTCTTTCTCCCAAAAAGCAGAGTAGTTTCCTTCTTCTTCCATTTTTCTTTCCATTCTTCCTTCTTCCTCATTTTCCAAACTAAAATCATCTCTTTCCTCTTTCCCTCATTTCCTCACAAAATCGAAATTTCCCTCACCCTCACAAAACCGAAAATCATCTCCTTCCTCTTTCCCTCATTCCCACAAAAATTGAAAATCCCTCTTGATCCGTTTTCTAAAATAGCAAGCATAACATTCGTCAAATTAAACACACATCCACTGAGTTTCATCCTTCCACTTTTATTTCAGAAAAGAGAATACCATCATCGTGGTTCTTCTCATGATTTTCGACATCTCCTTTCCTACCCTTTCCTACCTTTTACTTTGCGCAAAGAGAATATCACATGTGGATTCTTCTGGTTTTAGCATCTCCTCTCCATCTCCTTGACATTATCATTGAAGTAAAAATACAAATGTGAGAATGAAAATATGAGAGAAAGAATATATATATATATATATATATATATATATATATATATATATATATATATATATATATATATATATATATATATATATATATATATATATCTCTCTATATATAAATATATTTTATTTTATTTTTATTTTTGTGTCATGCTTTTTGAAGACTCGATAACGCAATGAATGAAAGAAGGTGTCGAAGACACCACTCGCATATGGGCATACCGAGTAAGTGAAAAAATTATTAGTTGTCACTCCCCTAACCAAATGTCCAAAATTTCACAAATCTTTAGACTTAGAAAAAAATAGAAAAAAACTCTCAAAAGCACTAAATAAAGAAATCTAAACTAAATTCAAGTTAAAGAATCAAATAATATATATATATATATATATATATATATATATATATATATATATATATGATGAAAAATAATGTGAATATTGGCATGAAACAAATACAAAAAAGAAGAGGTTTATAAAAAAAATTTAGTAAATTGGAAGCTTACCCAAATTTTGAGCCCTCCTCCTCTTTAAAGTACTTCAAAATCAAGCATATGAAAGGAAATCCCTAAACACTTCAATAAGCATCATGTGATGACCTATTCATAAATATAAGAATGATTCTTAAATTGAATAATCAAATCTTATTACAACTTTTATTGAGGATTGAGTTAAGTAACTGATCATTAATATTAAAACTGAAAATTCACTCTTAAGCAAGAGAGATACAAATAGAATATAGTAAACTTTCAAAGTGTCACAATCATATTAAATGGGTTAATATGATTTGGATAGAATTTACAATGGGATTAAATGTCTTCCAAAACACATAAATAGTTATGCAGCACATTGAATGGATAAAAATAATATGAAGAAAGCTTCAAAATAAAATATATATCACATTTGAAGGTTCTTTAGGGAGCACAAATGAAAGCTTGTGATGAACATAAATAGCATGAGAATGATAGTTGAATATCATGATCAACAAAGATCTAAAATCCTATCAATGTGCATAAGCTAAATGGCCATTTTATTTGTGCTATCAAATTAAATATAAGCGAAGTTGCAATATTTTGAAATCGAAAATATGATGTGTAACGCCACCGGATTCGCAACACATCATACAAACGAACATAAGGTGTTAATTAAGGTTTCAATTGAACTCTTGCATATATTATGAAGTAGGATTAAAACTCAAATTCAATGTTTCAAAACTTTGCAAGCATTCTTAAATACACCCGCATGAGCCCCGACACTATGTTGAATGTTTAGATTCAAGTGTCTAAGGATGTTACGTGAGTTGCTTCTCGGTTTGGTCTCATGATCGGGTCTGGGTTAACAAAACTTAAAAATCTAATTATTATAAAAATTTCAACTTAGTAAAATATCTGAGAAGCTAATTATATCATGTGACAGTAGATCTGATCCTCTATCAAGAGCTAAACAGAGTTAACATGATCTAAAACTCTTAAATATATTCAAATCAATCAATTAACTACCCCGATGATGGCTGTGTTGAATGGTGATTTCAACCGGAGAGGATACTTCCATCAAAATGTGATTCTAATTTTAAATCAAATTAACTTAAATCAAGTGTCAATATAAAAAACTATTTTAATGAAATTCAATCATTAAAAGCTTAAAGCAAAACTCTAACCTAATCCGCAATCGTTTATTAAAGGTGACAAATTAAGAAAATTCCAGCTCACAAAGGAGCTAATGTCAAATCAAGTGTTCTACTATGTTTACTCTCAATCAATCTCACGCTAAGTGCATCTCCATGTCCTCGGGTTTGGCCAAGAGGCTCCATAGATGATGCTACAATCATAGTCCTCTAATCGGTGGTTTGGCTCTATTAATATATCACGATCAATGACCGTAGCATGTATGTTCCCCAATGGCTCTACCCTTTGAGTTGTGAATCATATGGTACACCTTAGAGAGCAGAAAGTCATTTGTCAGCTAAGGTAGACTTAAGCATGTCTCCTTAGACAAACACTACCATAAGTCTATAAGGATTTCTTGACGACGTAATTCGAGCAAGGATCCTTCGATCGTTAATAACTACCTCTAACTAAGTAGACTAGGGACTACGATAGCCCGGGATGATGAAACCATAAGATCTAGATCGAGCACGTCATCATTCCCCCAACCATCCATTTTAAGCTAATGAAGATGAATTTCATAAATCTAAATTTTAAACTCCACATGCTACTACTATACGCTATGCATCGTTTATCTAATGACAAATTTTAATCAAGTTCTCTCATGAGAGGGGTAATTAACTATGTGGGCTGCCTATAGAAACCTAGAACTGATCTAAAGTCCTCACCAAATGAGGACAAAATCTCTGGTAGTGTCTCTACTATTCCATACCGCCTAAAAAATTACACCCACATTTTAAAATCAAACTCTCTTCATCAATTTGAGAGGTCGGGCAAAATTTTGAGCCCATGATTTTGGTGATTCCAGGGACAAGATTCTCTTTCTATCTTTGGCTAGTTATATATATGCTATAGTAGCAATAAAATATTTAAAAATTTAAAACAAAAAATAGTGATTTAAACGTGTAATAAATTCAAACTACTAATATATGAGACTCTATGTTGAATGAATTATTCTGTAGAGTATATCTTTATTACACTCTTATTTTGTTCTGTAGTACCTCTATATTTGGAAAGTATGGGGTGAAATAATAATTATTAATTGCTAATCCCCATCTTTCACTTTTGCATAATGGATTTACAAAGCACTCCTTTCACTATCTTTGTGGTGCAACATCCGCTAGCTCGTCATATCACCACAAGAGATGTTGGAGCTACCATTCAATTTGGTAGCTTGAATTTCCCAGCTATCATAGTGCAACTCGGTACCAGGGTACACATCCCAGGTCATGGAAGGCCTCGTGTTATCAAGCTCTACTAGTCATGCTCACTAGTTCAAGAACCAATCGAAGGAGTTCTCCTGAGAACTTCAATTTTTAAAAGACTAGGTCAATCCCATGATGAAAAGAATTGTCAGTGGATAAACTGTGTCTTTAATACCTCATGGTAAAACTGCCGCGATTGAACCTTTCTTGCCTGGGAAGCATGATCATGAAGCTTCCTCATCAGAAAGCAAATTAACTAGAAGGCAAAAAAGAAGAAGAAATGCTGAGCTGAGGGCTCAGGAGATCCCATTCAAATGACCTATTGAAGAAGCAATACTGCCGCCAGAAGCGAGTATTCCTACCCATAACAACTTTGATAATCTAAAATGAGTAAAAAAAGAATAGCTCTATTGGTGAGGTAAAGTAGTTTTTTTAGACTCAATAACTTCAAGCTCCACCACCATAGAGGAGACAGCCTGAAACACTGTCCTCTAGAATACATAAAGTTCTTAAAGTAGCCAAGGAAAGAGGCTTGATGAAAAGAAAATTTCAAAGGCTTGTGGTGATTAAAAATACTGAAGCTCCATCAAAGAGGTTGCCATCTCTTATGGTAACCAGTCATTGAGCCAAGTATGCTTCACACGGTGAGCATCAGAGCGTGACATTTAGACCACAAATCCAAGACTCTATTAAAAGGTCCCTGTGAAAGCATAAGCAGGTATGGAAGCCAAGGCCTCATAATAAAATTTTGAAGAAAGAAAAAGGTATGACATCTGATCCACACATTCATAAATCCACCTCAAAAATAACTTATCATAAGTGGATACCCAAAAGAAGGGATATCACTGATGAAAGACATGATGGTTGACACCCTGGAGAATCCTCTAGGGGATCCCATCATCGATCAGATTCACCCCCATAAGAGAAGGTTGACTTTGATCGTAGTCCTTTAATGGAAGAAGTGTTTGCTCCGTACACTAAACCATAGATCCACTGGAAACGTCGATAAATTCATGTGCAAAAAGAAGGAATGAAGAAAACATTATGGAAGTAGAAGTCATCTATATAGTCAGGGATATAGATGAACTTTCTGCTCAGCACCCTCAGCACAACATGGATCCAGGGAACCTGAACTTGAATTCGACATTTATGAAGAAGAGTTTTCACAAAAATAAGTAGAAGATTGATCTTCAATCTTTGCCGATGAGGAAGAAGAAGAAGATCAAAATGAAAAAGAGATCATGGGTGTTGAAGCTATTTTTATGGTTAAACCAGAAAATGATCAGCCCGGTACACATTTTTATAATCAATGTTGTCGTTCAGCCTAAGTAACAACTATCCCTACAAATGCATAAGGAGAAAGACAGCCAAGTTCTTCCCCTGAAGATGAGCAGAGAGCAACAACAAGAAATAGAGGAGAAGAAGAGCATGTACTTATTGATGCAGTGGTACTAGCTAGAGAGCAAAGACAAATGCAGCATCAAATGGAAGTCAAAGATAAGAAAATTGCACAACTTAGTACTAAGATGAATGACATGATAGTACTAATAAATATCATGATGGATATATTGCATAAGAATATCACATCAAATGTAGCACCTATTTTGTCTACTAATCAACAAGTAGCTAATAATATAACTTCTATACCACCAGTCGCTCTAGTACATAGGTTCCTGCAGTACATGCTACACTTGAAGCGAGAAATGAAGTTAACCAACTACCTCTTCAGTCGATAATTGAAAATATGGCTAGCACACCAATAATGGTAACAGCTGCACAGCTAGAAATAATAATCAATGAAAAGATAAAGGCATAGCTCGTGAGGGAAAAGTTGGTGAAAGTGGGTTGCCCTTACTAGAAATATGATCAAGTGTCATATCCAAAAGGTTACTGCCAAAATTTAATACTTTCTGGGCTTGGTAACCCAAAGCAACATCTAGCCCAATTTAAGGCTACTTGTGGTAACATGAGGAATGATGCTATTTTTCCATCTAAAAACCCCGCCTACTGAGTGGTATGAATTCAATGATTGATTAAAATTTTAAGTTAGAGACAATATTGAAGAGGTTCACCAAATCAGAAAATAATAATCGCTGATCTTGCCATGCTGAAAAGGAGAAAAGATAAGTCAGTGACAAAATTTATAAGTTATTGAC
Source organism: Cymbidium sinense (assembly GCA_021442155.1). Lineage (NCBI taxonomy): Eukaryota > Viridiplantae > Streptophyta > Magnoliopsida > Asparagales > Orchidaceae > Cymbidium > Cymbidium sinense. The sequence goes on along the minus strand of CM038219.1, from coordinate 104,888,696 downwards.
GTAACCTAAGTATGAAATGTGAGCAATAATTAGCAGAGGAATATGCGATCTAATTGCTAATGGGCAATATGGGTGATAAAATAGCACTATTTTTATGTATGACATCAATTACAATATTCCAAGATTTGCTTGATAGGGTGGCCAAATTTGAAAAGTTGAATCGCCCTAAGTCTAAAATCTATACAGATAAAGCAAAGAGAAACAAACCTTCAGACTCAAGAAGAAATGAAACTCATGCCACTTCCTATGACTCAAATGGTGAAAAACGGGTAATATATAATTTGGATAAAGGAAAGTAACCAATGTACAATGATGATAAAGGAAAGAAGCTTGTCCAATCTAATCCATAGCCAAAATTGGTATTAAGAGGCAATGATAAACCTCAAACTTTTCCAAGTAGTGGATAGCATCCAAAACAAGTAACAAGAAATGATGAGCGAATGCAGCCATCTCTTAAGGAAAAGATGAACAAAGATTATTCATTTAGAAGGGACAGTGTAGCTAAATTATTTCGGCAAGTAATCAAAGTTGGTCTACAATTACCAAAAATGAAAAGGCCTGAAGAAGTTGATCAAGTTAGTAATCCAAATTATTGTCCCTATTATCGAATGATCAGTCATCCTATTGAAGATTATTATGTCTTCAAAGATTGGCCAGAAAGGAAGTATCGATAAGGTGAATTTATTTTATCTGATAATGTTCTAGTCAACCCAAAAAGAGAGTCTACAAAGATGATTACGTCCTCTTCTATTTCATTCCTAAAAAATAAAAGAAGGAGAAATTAGTTCAGACTGAAGAATGAGAAACAATAATCTCTAATAAGACCGTGAAAATGTTGAAGAAGCTAAAAGGTGTCCCTAGTGTCAAGTGAAAATCACCACTTAAACCTATATTGGACTTAAAAGAGATGCCTAAACAAAGTATTTGGGCTTCTCAATGACATTTTGATAAGGCTACTTCATCACAGCATGAGGGTAGTCTACTAAACGCGGGCCACATAAATCAAAGAAGCTGGCTAAAAAAAAGAAGATCAAGAAGAGAACTATAACTCAAAATATTATTAATAATTTAGAGCAGTATCACCAGCCAACAAGATAACTATTTAGGCTTGCAAACTTTATGCCTAAACTTCATATTATTGAATCAAAAAAAGATGATAATGGTTAATCTTATTCAGCAGAGACATACCGAATCATTTATGTAACATGATGTTCAACATCGATCTAAATGATAAGGTCGACATCGACCAACCCATCAAAATTCTTATATGGAAAGCAAGAAGAGCCTGAAGAGTTAACATCTGAATTTTGTTTAATGACTCAACAAGAAGATAACAGTTCAGATGAAGATTTATTTTTTTCAGACGAGAAGAATCGGACTCATCGATATCATCAAGTATGAAATATATGAAGTTGAGAAATGAGTCTAGCCCTTTTAATCAATCCTCTAGAATAAGAAGTGAATTTGAATAAATTACCTCTTTAGAGGAATCTAAGCAAGATAAGGTGATTCAAGTTCAGTTGAGAAGTGGTAAAGTCTTACCACCTCAAAGAGAAAAGGCAAAATTTTGCCACCAATCTCTTAAAGAGTGGTTTTAAAATCAAGTGTAATTTTCAAGGCATATGAGATAGTAGATAAGACTACCAGATTCATCATTTTGCTATACTTAGACGGTTCCGGTTTCAGAGAAGCCCCTATTTAATTACCCTCTCAAGTGAGAGAGAAATTTCATTAAGGTCTAGATCACTTAATGCAATATAAAAGAAGAACATGTAGAGTTTTAGAATTTGAGATATGAATTTATCATTTCATCTTAAACCGATGGTGGGGAATGATGATGCCCAATCTATCATGGTTCCGTATAGGTAGTACTTAATGAGGAGATATCAACTTATGATCCTTATCGAACACATGGGTTACGTCCCAAGAAATTTTGTAAATGGGGAGATGTTTGTCAGAGACAGCTTAATCTACCATTAGGGATTGCCTATCAAGTATATATGATTCACAACTCAAAGGGTTATATTAAGAGCATATTTATGGTCATGATAAATATAATGGAGTCTGATGCCAAACCACCCAATGAGGACTTTGGTCATAAGCTTCATCATGAGCTACTGGCCAAGCCAATAGCAAAAGGACATTCACGCCCCATCGGAGATTGATTGAGAGTGAACATAGTGAACACTTGATTTAACATTGGCCCTATGTGAGCTAGAGTTTTAATTTATCACACAAATATGGGGTGGATAGATTGAGTTTGATTCAAGCTTTAAGGATGAGTTTCAAGTAGTTTTGTTTGATATTTGAAAATTGGTTTAATTTGAGTTGATTTGAGAAATTGATTAATTTGAAATGTTGATTTAGATCGTGTTAACTGCTTTAGTAAGAACGAGGATTAGATCACTGATAGAATCAATTCTTGATATTTCACATCAAATTTTATTTTAAGTTTTGGTTTTGTTAAAATTAAAGACTAAGAAGTCAGATAAGATCTTCACACTTGAATTTAAGCATTCAAAGTAGGCCCATGTGAATTTATAACTAATTTCATCTAATTAATAAAATCATGATTTTAAAAAATCATCAATGAAATTCCTGATTTTGATTAAAGGAGTCATTGATTTTATAAAATTGAATTTAGTATCATTCCTCACGCTTATACAAAGGGTTCTGATTCTAAGGGCAAAGAAGGCATTTTGATTTAGATCATAACACATAGCACTTAATTTACTTGTTGAGTTTTTTGTAATTTTTTCAACTTGATTATGCTCAATTTGAATCAATTTTGATAAATTATGTTGATTTCGGTGTTTATAGCTTTAGCCCCACTTATGCTTATTAGCTAGTATAGTAATCACCTCCACATTCATATAAGAGTTATTAAACCCAATTTGAATTTCTCCTTAGATTGTGAGTTCATTTCAAGTTTGTTGTGAAGCATTAACCCCAAATTCTAATTAAAGCTGAATTTTGAGAAATTTACAAGAAAAGAACTCACTTTGTCACTTCAATTTAAGCCATAGAATATTGCAATTAGAGTTTGTAACTTTAATATTAACCTCCCCAGTGTATTAGTTCCCAAAAGCAGATTTAATGAATATTCTATTTTTCCCAAAATTTGCTCTAAAGAGCTTCCCCCATTTTATTTGACGCTATAAAATTAAAGCAGATTTTTCACTTAGCTCTAAGTTAGATTTCATTCTCCCATCTAAGTAAAAGATTTAACAAAATGGACTCCCAAGATCATAGTAAGATCGAGATTTGTATTGTAGATGTCTCATGAAGGAATAGTCTTCACAAGTCGTTTTCATCTCGTCAATTCACTTGAGCATAACGAGACCTTCAAACCTCGAAAGAATACATACTACAATACAATATATAATCATCTTTTTTTCAAGTAAAATTACAAAATTTTCCAGATTATGAGAGCGACATCTAACATGTTATCGACGCTATGAAAAAATAGATTCATACACCACAAAATATTTTTTTTCATCTATGTCTGAAAGCAATAACAGGTCTCAAACCCTGAAGCACAATCATATATATATATTAAGATTCACAAATCTCTACATGTTCACATATTTTTTATGAGTGCTGAAAAACGGATTGAATTAATGATAATACAAAGTAAAAATCGAAGAAAATTGACATTCCCAATTTACTCAAGTAAGAATTTTAGACGGTAAAAAAATCAAAGGAAGAATTGCTTTGTGAATTTTCTTCGATTTGCGATGGAACATGAATGATGGAAAATCAAGGAAAATGTTTGTCGACGATTTTCTTCCCATTTAACGCAATGAAATGGGTGGCTAAAGATGCGACGCTGAAAATCAAAGGAAGAATTCTGGCCGACGATTTTCTTAAAAAACAAAAGGGACAAGTTTGAATTTATTACTCAAGGCCGCTGGCGGGTCAAAAGGTTGCTCTTCTTCAGAACTCGGCGCGCTCCATCTGGTTTGGCAGATGGTAACTAAAGCAGTGCGGGCTTCATACATGGATAATCGCGACCGCGGGTCAAAGATTTGTCAAGCTTTAGTCTATCGGGTCACACAGGCGCATCGTCTAGCATACAAAGGCAGAGCGGCCGCTCGATCAGACGCACGGAACCAATCAGGCCAGATCTCGTTTGCGTAACAGATAAGTGTCGGTGCAGCATCAAGAAGACGCTCATTCCACAATTTCGGACCGGCATTCTTATCGGCTGAACGTGGATCTGTTCGTGCAACGGCTGGAGAGAGCATATGCCGCGGACGATGAAAATACATACCGGCCAGAAGCACACAGAACCGAGGAAAATTAGAGAGAGGGAGACGGAAAATTACTTTTTTCGGGGATATCTCTTTTCTTGAACGGTGAGGAAGAAAAATTTAAGAGAGAGAAAATGGGATCCGAATCAGGAGAGAATGAGAGAGTGGGAGGGAATGAGCAAGTTGAGAAAAAATAGGAGGGGAGTGATTATTTTTTAGTTTTATTTTATTATTTTATTTTTTATTTTCTCTTTTCAAAAAACTGAAAATATGAGAGAAAGGTTGATGCATGAGGGGGCAATTTCAGACTTTTTTAAAATTAATTTTAAATTAATTTAAATTATTTTATTTTGGATTTCACGTCGATAAAGACTAATATATATATATATATATATATATATATATATATATATATATATATAAAAATATTCAAGAGAATCTCATTTAGAAATTAAATTCATGAGACTTTTCTAAGAAGTAAATGAATTAATTTAAATATGTCGCTCGATTTTCATGACTTATAATGAGATGCCTTATTGAAAGATTTCAAGATTTTTTGAAACAAGATGATCAATTTCATAATCGACTTCAACTCAACTCGATATATGTGTATGATAGATCGAAGCTTAATTAATGATGCTAGATTTAATATCTATATTCTCGAATTTGAAAATAAGTCGATCGAAGTTATTTCATCATTTTAGATGGCATTTGAAGATTTCACTATCGCTCAAGTTAGAATTAGTTGACTCAACTTGTGGCATATATGTGGAGGTCAACAGAGGGGAAATGCAAATAAAGACAAAGACAAACAGATCGAAGTCAACGAAGATATCATTCCCAAAAATCCTAAAATAAAGCCTAAATCAAGTGTAAAGATAGACTATAATATCCTATCACATCCGAGAAAGATCCTACACAACCGAGTGTATCGAGGCTCTCTGATAAAAGACCTCCAGAAACTTTGATACAAGCTCTCAAAGATTCAAAGTTAAAAGTTGTTTTGCCAAAAAATGCATGACAATCATAAAACTCAAGATCTCCCACAATTATATTTTCAAGAAGATCTTATGTTGGGAACTGATCACAATCATCCTCTATATATTACTGCAGAGAGTGATGGCATCTCAATCAGCCGAATATTGATTGATCCAAGTTTTTCTATCAATCTTATGAGTCTAAATGTATTAAGAGGATTATCACTTGAAATCCAACATCTTCAGAGAGATAAGTTGATGGTTCATGGTTTCAATAAAAAAGGGCAGAAAACCCTAGGTTTTTTTATTCTCTCAAGTTTTGAGATTTATATACATAAGTTTTCATGTAATCGAATGTCATTTAGAGCTCTTGGTCGACCATCATGAGTATGGCATGGTCCATCAACTATGCATCAATGATGAAGTACCCAAAAGATGGGGAAGAGTTCATAATTCTGTAACCTACAACCATTCTCCATCCATGAAGCAAAGATCTATGAAGATGCAAAATATTCATCCTCAAAGAGCCTAAGCCAATGCTCTCAAGTAGCATCCACTTCGAACTAAAAAATTCACAAAGTGAAAGAGTAAGCAAAGAGGAAGAAAGAAGGTCATGCCAACTATCCCTAAAGCACTTGACTTTACACTTAAATCAAGAAGATCAGTTCCTCATTTGGGAAGTGACACATAAGAAGAAGAAAATATTCTTGTCAAACCTAAAGGAACTTATAAGCTTTCAAGAAAGACAAAATATGAAATAAGCGATTCTGATTTAGATTATGATTTCAAATCTACTTATGGAAATAGAGTTCAGATGGTCGCATTAAAAAGGATAGCTCATTTGGCAAGATCATGACTCCTCAAAATTATACCCATCTCCCATACTTCAAAGAAATCACTCCACTAGGTTCATAATATTGAAGAATTGATAATATTCTATGTGCCACCGCCGTGAGAGTGGAAACAGAACTCTATTTTACAATCAAGAGTCTCAATCTCATAATTTTGATTGGCCTACTCAACATAAAAATTTTGATAAAATAGTGCCAATAAGAATACCAATATATTATCCATAGAAATTACGAAGAATGATGTATAAGCTTGGAATTCATATTGGAACTACGAAACATATAACTCAAATATTTAACAGCATGTAGAGCTAAAGAAGTCCTCAAGCATCATGAAGAAGTGATAAGTTTATTACTAAAGGTCTTGGGTTCATCCACAAATCTTATCAAAATAAAGTTTATTATAATGTAATAGATATCTCTAATAGTGATAAGAAGATGATTTCATGAAATTCTTCTTACAAATGATGAAGAAGTAAAGCCAAGCCTACACCGATGAACTCAAAGATGGTGGACAAACATACTATGGATGAACTCAAAGAAATCAACCTAGAGTTGAGGATGAATCCCAACTTTGAATGCCCTTCTATGAGAAAGTTGAATAGCTAAAAATGCTACTTTATGAATTTAGGGATTACTTTATGAATTCATGTAGTAGTTCATAAACTTGCTATTAAACTAGATGTGATGCCTGTTAAGCAAGCTCCTAGGCGAATGACATTGGAGATTGAAGAACAAATAATTGCATAAACTAAGAAGCTAATCAAGCTTCATCAGGAGAGCGCAGATTGGATAACAAACATTATCATAGAAGAAGAATGGCCAAATCCATCTGCATTGACTTGGACCTAAATAAGGCGCCCAAAAGATGACTTCACTTCCAATATCAACTACTAGTGGCAATACTCCAACTATGATATGTTCTCATTCATTAATTATCGGATATACCAAATCAAGATGACACCTGAAGATGAAAGACATACATCATTCAGAACACTTATTGGAATCTATTGCTACACATTCATGCCTTTTGGTTTGAAAAATACTGGAGCTACATACCAAAGAGCCATGACACATATTTTTGATGAGTTGATTCACCAAAAGGTGGAATGTTATGTTAACGATTTGGTGGTGAAGAGCTTAAATCATGAAAATCACTTTGAAGACTTGAGAATTGTATTGGAGAGAATCAAAAAATATGATCTCAAGATGAATCCTCTAAAATGTGCATTCGGGGTGTCTTCTAGAAAATTCCTTGAGTATATTGTACATCATAGAGGAATTGTAATTGATTCTGCTAAAATCAAGGCAATTGTGGAGATGCCTCCACCAAAGAGTTTGTGTTAGCTCTGTTCTTTACAAGGATAGCTTGCATTCATCCATCAATTTATATCAAACCTATCAAGATGTGTCAACCATTTGCAAAGTTGATGAACAAGGATGCTCCATTCAAGTGGGATAAAGAGTGCCAAGAAGCCTTCAATAGTATTAAAAGCTACCTGTTAAATCCACCAATCCTTGCGCCTACTCCTGGAAGCCCTCATTCTATACATATATTAAGAGTCCCTTGAGCATTATTGCACACAATGAAGAAAGCAAAGAGAATGCTCTTTATTATATCAAGATTAATAGAGCATAAATGAGATACTCGATAGAGAATACCATTGATCTTTGCGCCCAAAAGCTCATTATATATATATATATCTCACAAGATTACTCTCATCTGAAGGATCGATCCATTGAAGTACTTGATGATAAGACCAGTGTTGATAGGTCGCTTGGCAAGATGGGAAATATTACTTCTATAATTTGATATCACATACGTTCCACAAAAAGCAGTGAAGGGACAAATCTTAGCAGATTTTATTACTACACATCCCATCCCTGCAGACTCTCCTCTTCATGACGATTTGCTCGATTAGCAAATTATGCTCATTCATGAAAGAGAAAAATCATAATTTTAGAAAATGTACTTCGATGGAGCCTCATCGATCAAACAAATCAAACCTCTAAATCTCCCAAGGGCAAGAGTAGGAATCAGTAATCATCTTCATAACACCAAAAAGAGGGATAATTAGACGATCATATGGGTTGACCGAGCCAAGAACTAATAATGAAGCCAAGTATGAAGCATTAGTTGCAAGTCTTGAAGAAGCTAGTTTTATATGCATTCAAAACTTGCATATTTTCAACGATTCTCAGCTTATTATAAATCAAGTATTTAACATCTATAGAATCAACAAGCTTTAGTTAGCTTTCTATCACAAGAAAGTGCTCGAGCTTATGAAAAAAATACCAAATATCACACTAACTCGAGTTTCTCGATCCGAGAATAGTAAAGCTGATTGCTTAGCAAAATTAGATAAAGAAATGACAATATGAATGATGAATATGTCATGATCTGGATATTTACTCGATGAATTCTAGAGCCAACAAAGTACCAATCTCCGTAGGTAGAGGGGTTACTAAATTTGACACAACAAGATGTGACTCAGGTTGCTCCTCATACTCCTCAAAATCAATATGGAATTATACCCAGAACAACTAAGCATGATATTGCCCCAAAAAGCAATGTGAAGCCCTTATTGTAGAAGAGCCACATGATTGGAGGCAACCCTTCATCAACTACTTTAAAGAAGGAAAATTACCAAATAATAAATCACTGACAACTCAAATTAAGAAAAGAATGTTGTGTGTTATGCTTTCGTCAATAACACTTTATATCGTAGACCCTTTGAACAAATGTGGCTATGATTCCTAAATGCAGATGAAGCTAGCAAAGCGATGGTTGAAGTTCATGAAGGACTTTGTGCTGCACATCAATCAAGTCCCAAGATGGCAGTAAAGATAAAAAAAGATGGGCTATTATTGGCCATCTATGGTGAGAGATTGTATCAATCATGCTAAAAGGTGTCATGAATGTCAAGTACATGGGAATATAATCCATCAACCTCCAAATCCACTACATCCAACAATAGCATCCTGACCATTCAAATGATGGGGTACATATGTAATTGGACCAATCGATCCGCCACCATTAGCTAGACACCACATCATCCTAGCACCGATTATTTCTCTATAAAAGCTACCCATTTAAAGAAGTTACCGATCGAAAGTGATCAACTTCTTCACACATAATATGATCTATAGATTTGGAGTGTTGTGTCGAATAATTTCTGATAATGGTACAGCTTTCAAAAATATAAAGATTTATAGATTCGTCGATCGACACAAAATTGATTGGCGATATTCTTCAATATACAATCCAAGAGCAAATGGTTTGGCAGAGGCCTTCAACAAGACATTAGTCAAACTACTCAAGAAGATCCTCACTAAAAATATGAGAAAATGGCATACTAAACTAATAGAGGCACTATGGGCGTATCGAACTACCTACACAATGCCTACTAAAGCCACTCCTATTCAGGTATTTAGAAGGCAGTTCTTTTCGAAGTTGAGTTGTCATTCACTTTGAATAGGATCCAATACAATCTAATTGAAGATCAAAATGCTCATTTGAGAATGGAGGAACTCGACGCGCTTGATGAAGTTAGATTGCAAGCTCATCAAAATTTGAGGTTTATCAAGCAAAGATGTCCGTGGCTTTTGACCATGCGGCCCTCAACATTCCAAAAGGAGAATTGGTTGGTGCGAGAAGACCAATTATTCCGAATTACAAAATTGGTGGAAAATTTGAGCCTAATTGGGAGGGCCCTTTTGTCATTGAAAAGTGTACCAACGAGAGGCATACCAACTCATTAACTTAAATGGTGAAAGACCAATGCTACCAATTAATTGTCGATTCTTGAAAAAGTATTATACATGATGAATACATTCTTGAGATATAATAGAAATCCTCCTACAAGATAGGGGAAATTTTTTTAGTATATCTATTTAGACCAACATCATATTTTACATCGAGATCCTAAATAAATATACTCACTCAAGATAAAAAAAAACTTTTGTGAAAATTCTCATGTTATACAGGGAGCATTTTTAGATTTCTATACATAGATGAAATTAATATTACATGTTAAAACCCTCTTAAGACCATATCAACTCAAATATTAATGTATTTGTGTAATTTCATTTTGAAAGTTCTTCTAAATTTGCTTTATAATTCCCCCTCCAAGACAGTGGCATTTTTTAGTTTATGTCAAGTTTATTTGAGTTGACATTGTGCTATAAGATGAGATCCTCGAATATATTCTGATTCAGGTTGACATCGAGCTTTACGCCAAAATCTCTGAATATACCCATAATTATTATTGTTAAGTTACAGGTTCTAACAGGAACAAAAAGAATCTATTGCTACGCTTGAAAAAATAATCTTTCAGAAGTTTATCTCCTAGATTTGCCAAATATCGGAGATCAAGTCAGAAGAACTCACAATTTTGGAAGCTTTAATCAACTGAATTGGAAAAATATCAACTTTTACATCCTGAAGTCTAGGACATAAATGGGTTCTAAAGGTCAAACTCAACAAGCCCTCAAATGGTCGAGTTGTTGACGCTCTCCTCACTCAACAAGTCACAAGAAAAGACCACAGTGAAAGAGCTCATGTTCGTCAATCTGATAACAAAACCACCAACCCATCACAACCTAAGTCAAAGACTCGAGTAGGTTCTAAAGGATGAACTCAACAAGCCTATAAATGATCGACATGAATTTATAAACATAATTATTTATGTCTTTACCTTACATGACCAATCATCGAAGATCACAATTACAAGAAGGCCGACATGAATTTATAAACTTTTAAAAAACAAAACAAAATAAAGAATGTATAAACATAATAACTGATATATTTTTAAGAAAAAATAATAAAAAAAAAGTAATCACAAACAAGCCATCTAAAGATTGGCACCATATACAACACTTGATTTTTTAAAAAAATTTCCCTAAAAAGAAATTTATAAGAAACTAACAAATATGACAATAAAGAACTTATAAAAAATATGATCAATTGGTTATAATGTTATTATGAAGTTAAAGGGACATGTGTGTGTGTGTGTGTGTATATATATATATTCTTACACCTCACTTCAATTTATTTATATAATGTTTTAATTCTTAAATAACATAAAAGCAATATTAAGATTTACTTATTAATTCAAAATATATCTTTTCTATATTTATTTTGATTTGAGTTAGATAGGAAATACATGCCTCATAATGTGCATATGTGGATAAATATGCTCATCAAATTTTTATTTAGATAAATATATTCAAAAGTTATTTTTAAATAAAATTAATTTCAAGATATGTCGCTTATCTTTATTTACCTATTGACCTTCACATATGCTACACAAGTCGAATCGAGTTTATAAAATGAATTCGATCAACTTCGGGTACTTCAGAGCACAAATTGGAGCTGAGATGCACCAAAGATTGCCGAGATTAGCCCAAATGATCTCGATCAATGAATGTGACATCGCCATTGCATTGAAATCAATGTAATCAATCAATTAAAGAATCGAGTTGTAATGTGTCAGCGCTTATCGAGTCGGAAGCATCTACATCTAAACGACCTCCATTTATAAAATTAATTATGCAGTTAACTTTGAAATATCGAAAACTATTAAATGAGTATGTCCATGATCAATTCAGATGAGTCTACACAAATGTCAAATGATCAGAAGTGATAGCACGTAAATCGAGGTTGAAATACACTAGACGTCACCAAAATTAGTCGAAATAATATTTGATTGATGAACAGACTTCGTCATTATGTTTAGAATGTTGAAACTGGTCAAAATATAAATATTGCAGAATCTGATGATCAATCGATTAAGCAATCGAGTCATCAACGTGCATACACGCATATCAAGATCAAGAGGCACCGACTTAAACTAAATGAGCTCTGTTCATGAAATTGATTGCACTATTAGTTTTAAAATATCAAAATCTATCAAGTAAGATTATTCGCACTAAATTTGGACAACTCTGTGCGAAAATCGAGCGATCAAAAATGATAATATGCATTTTGAGCTGAATTTTACCCAATTTGATGCCGAATTGAACCAAATGGCCTCCAATCACCAAACCAACTACGCCATTGCGTTCGGAACATCGGCATAACCTTGAGTCAATATATATATCAACCTTATATTGAGGTCGATGTAAATTTCATATTAAAGTCGATTAAGTAATAGAAAATGTTATTAAAAGCCCTAATTTAATCCTAACTAACTTAAATCCCTAAAATCAGTTTGGCTCAATCCCTCTCCACGCACGACCCGTTCCTCTCCTATTCCTCAATCACATGCTAGCCCTCAACCGAACGCCCTCAGCTCTCCTTCACGTGCATGGAAGCTCCTCCCCCTTCACGCGCACGAACGACTCTCCTTCACGAGCAACCGTTCCCGCTCGATCTCCTCCTCCAACCGTTGCCCCCTTTCACGGCTACTTACTCAACCAAAAGGAAGAGGCTTCTTCTTCCACTCTCCCTCGTCCAAACTGAAAATGACATCTCATTCCCCCTTTTTCTTCTCTCCAATAAACCACAAGCAAGGGTAGGTTCTTGTTCTTCTTCTTCCATTCTTCTTCTCTCCAACCGCAAGCAAGAGTAGGTTTCCTTCTTCTTATTTTTCCATTTTTTTCTTCCATCTCCTTCCACATTCCCTCATTTTTTTCCCAAATCGAATATCTTCTCCTTCCTCTTTCCCTCATTTCCTCACAAAACTGAAATTTCCCTCACCCTCACAATACCAAAAATCACCTCCTTCCTCTTTCCCTCATTCCCTCACAAAATTGAAAATCCCTCTTGATCCAATTCCTAAAACAGCAAGCATAACTTTCATCAAATTAAACATACATCCACTGAGTTTCATCGTTCCGACCTTTCCTTTATGATCAAGAGGAACACCACATCGGGGTTCTTCTCTCTGGTTTCAGATCTCCCTTCTGTCTTCGACATTTCTTTTTGTGTAAGAAGAAAACACACATGTTGTTCTCTTTTCGATCTCCTCCCTCCTTCACCATCATAAGTTGAAGCTCAAAAAAAATAAAACATGTGTGATGTGATCGTGAAAGTATATATATGTATATATATATATATATATGGTATATATCTTATATTATATATGAAGATTGCTAATGCCCCATAGTATGAAGCGAGAAGACAGATGTGGTGTCACAAGACGCCACTCACTCTCAGGCTTACCGAAAAGAAAAAAAATTGTTAGATGTCACTCCCCAAATCTTGTCAAAAAATTTATCAAATATTTGGACTTAGAAAAAAAAATAGAGGAATCAAAAAACTGGCTTAAAAGCACTAAATAAAGAAATCTAAAGATAAATTCAAGTTAAAAGAATCAAATAATATATATATATATATATATATATATATATATATATGATGAAAATTAATGAGAATATGAGCGTTTAAAAAAACACAAAAAGAAGAGGCTTATAAAAGAAATTGAGTAAATTGGAAGCTTACCCAAATTCTGAGCCCTCCTCCTCTTTAAAGTACTTCAAAATCAAGCATATAAAAGGAAATCCCTAAGCACTTCAATAAGCATCATGTGATGACCTACTCATAAATATAAGAATGATTCTTAAATTGAATAATCAAATCTTATTACAACTTGTATTGGGGATGGAGTTAAGTAACTGATCATTAATATTGAAACTGAAAATTCACTCTAAAGCAAGAGATACAAATAGGATATTGTAAACTTTAAAAGTGTCACAATTATATTAAATGGGTTGATATGATTTGGATAGAATTAACAATGTGATTAAATGTCTTCCAAAACACATAAATAGTTATGCAGCACATTGAATGGATAAAAATAATATGAAGAAAGCTTCAAAATAAAATATATATCACATTTGAAGGTTCTTTAGGGAGCACAAATGAAAGCTTCTGGTGAACATGAATAGCGTGAGAATGAGAGTTGAATATCATGATCACCAAAGATATAAAATCCTATCAATGTGCAGAAGATAAATGGCAATTTTATCTGTGTTATCAAATTAAATATAAGCTAAGTTGCAATATTTTGAAATTGAAAATATAAAGTATTATGCCACCGGATTCACAACATATCGTACAAGTGAACAAAAGGCATTAATTAAGACTTCAATTGAACCCTTGCATATATTATGAAGTAGGATTAAAACTCAAATTTAATGTTTCAAAACTATGCAAGTATTCTTAAATAAACCCGCATGAGCTCCGACACTATGCTAAATTTTTAGATTCAAGTGTCTGAGGATGTTACACGAGTTGCTTCCCGGTTTGGTCTTAAAACTGGGTCTAGGTTAGCAAAATCTAAAAATCTAATTATTATAAAAATTTCAACTTAGTAAAATATTTGAGAAGCTAATTCTGTAATGTGATAGTAGATATGATCCTCTGTCAGGAATTAAACAGAGTTGACAGGATCTAAAGCTATTAAATATATTCAAATCAATCGATTAACTATCCTGATGATGGCTGTGTTGAATGGTGATTTCAACCGGAGGAGATACTTCCATCAATATGTGATTCTAATTTCAAATCAAATTAAGTTGAATCAAGTGTCAATCTAAAAATATTGTTTAAATGAAATTCAATTATATAAGCTTAAAGCAAAACTCTAACCTAATCCACCTTCTGTAACCGTTTGTTGAAGGTGATAAATTAAGAAAACTCTAGCTCATAAAGGAGCTAATGTCAATTCAAGTGTTATACTATGTTCACTTTTAATCATTCTCATGCCAATAAAGAGGTGGCCTGTGTCCTCTGACTGTGTGGCTTGGCTAGTAGGCTCCATAGATAATTGAGTTACGACTAGAGTCCTCTGATCGGGTGGTTTGGCCAGTAAGGCTCTATTATACTACGATCACGGTCGTATCCCATAAGCTCCTCAATGGCTCTACCCTTTGAGTTGTGAATCATAGGGTACACCTGATAGGGAAAAAATCCATCTGTCAGATAAAGTAGACTTAAGCTTATCTCCTCAAACAAACACCATCCCAAGTTTATAAGGATTTCTTGGATGATGTAACTCATGTATTGCTGATAAGGATCCTTCAGTCAGGTTGGGTCGACTACCTCCAATAACTAAATACACTACGGACCGCAACAACCCGGGATGACGGAACCATGGGATCTAGATCGGGCACGTCATCATTCTCCCAACCATCCGTTTTAAGCTAATGATGATAAATTTTATAAATATAAAATTTAAACTCCACATGATGCTATTATACGCTACGCATTAAGTGATCTAATGACTAGCCTTAATCAAAAGTTCCCTCTCAGCATTGAGAGGGGTAATTAACTATTGGACTTGCGCCTATAGGAAATGTGGAACCAAATCTAAAATCCTCACCAAATGAGGATGAATATCTAGGTAGTGCCTTATCTACTATCTCATCTACCGTCTAAAAATTACACAGACATTTTAAAATCAAACTCTCTTCATCAATTTGTCGAGAGGTCGATGGCAAATTTTTGGAGCCCACAATACCATAAGTCAAAACCTTTTAAAATATTTTGAAAAAGTTCAATTCAAATTAATTCAAACAAAAGTCAATTTTTTTACTTGAATCAAATTTGAACTTGGTTCATACTTTTATTTGAAGCTCGGATCAAGTTGGTTTGAATCTTTGCTCGATCTTTGGCTCAAAATAGGATTTGAACCTTGTTTGAGTTGCTTGGGCATTTACTAGACTAACAAATATGAAGGAAGAGGAGATCACTAGGGCATTATAGGATCATTAAGTAACCACATGTGAATAATAATAATTTCTAAATTTGTGATGTGAGATTGTTAAGATCAAGCATTTGTGAGATTTGTGTGTGAAGAAGAAGTGATGTTTAGGGCCAAATTTTGATATTACTAATGGTGTGTGATTATAAAAAGCTGAGTTCGTGTTGGAGATATAAAATATAGGTTTCAATATTAAGGTTCAAATAAATCATGATTCAAGGTAAAAAAAAGATGATTCAAATGATGAGAATTTTAATTCAAATTGGTACAAACATGGTTCAAATCACTTCGAGTAAGTATTGAGGATAATTTCATTCAAAATGAATTTTTCTGGTATATTTCTTCAAGAAAATATGGAATATGGATATTTGACAATTATAGGCATATATTGCCATTGTTTTCTTAAATAAAATGTTGTAATATGTAAAATATGTAAATACATAAACCTTTATTTTATGTGTGTGTGTTTGTGTTTTTGATTGTTCGGGTGTGTGCTCACAAGCTCGTATTATTCATACTTGATTCATTAATGTAGAATATTGCTTCATCTTTATCTTTAAAAAATATTGCAAGTATTTAGTTTCCTCTTTGATAATCAGAGGATCATAAATTTATGATAGAGAGTATATCTTTGTACACACATAAAAATCATGTGTCTTAGCCTTCTATATAATAACAATAATCTATTCAAGAATTTCTATATAATTGTAAGGAGGAGATTGGAATAAAATTTTCGGAGAACTTGCACTTATTTTAAATAAGCTATTTTTAATATAAAAAAATAGTATAACCATTCACTCTATTCTAAAAAATTATAATTTTAAAATTAATTATTATATATTCAAAATTTTAATAAAAATTAATAAAATTCAAATTAAATTCATATCACATTCAAAAATAATTAAAAATTAATTTTAATGTTATCAATTTAAATCCCCCTAAATTAAATGGTGAATCCATTTAATTGAATATTACATCTTTTTTATCTTTAAAAAAATTGCTCCTAAAAGATAACATTTTCTATGAAGATTTGCATAGGTGTCACATAATTCTTATGCATTTACATATATAACACCTAAACTTTGATAGCTTATATAACACTTTTTAATCATGAAAAATTCTATTCACTATAAAAAAGTTAGTGATTATAGTATTTTTGATGTGATTAAATTTTAGGAGAATTTAATACATACCACATATTTCTCATATATTTACATATTCAACACCTAAAGTTTGATTTTTACATACATATCACTCAAATTTTTAACAGCATATCAAAAAATTCAATGTTATTACATTTTTAAAAATGAATACATCATTTCATGCACAAGTAAAGTATTTGAAAAGTAAATGTCAAACTTTTGAAGTTAGATATGTAAATACATAGAAATTATGTCGTATTAAACAAATCATTCTAAAGCATCAACTGCTATGGATGTAAATATTAAAGTTTAAGCATTCAATATATAAATAGATAAGAATTGTGTAGTAAGTATCAAAATCTATTTTTTTAAAGTAATTTATTTTTAATATGAAATGAAGTGACTTGTCGATCTACTTACACAAGAACTAATGTTGTTATTGGAAGAAGAGATCTTGATTGTGAGGTGTCTAGTAGATATCACTATGTTGAATGAGTTAAGAAGAGGCCTTTAAAAATGCAATTGCATTGTGATGGAATTCAAATTATCATGAAATTAATCTCCCCAATTTTATTTATATCATTATTTCTTTTGATGACATCTTGAAAAAGAATGAAACCCTAATTTTATCTCTCTAGATGTCTTTGTAGCCATTCTAATCTTTGAACTCATCAAGAAAGTTATACCTCTTGGGAATCATTGTCTTAGTAGATTCTTTTTTTCCTTGCAAGACCTACAACTTTAACAATAATAGCTATAGATATATTCAGGAATCTCGACATAAAGCTCGATATGTCAACATAAATGTATATGCAAGAAGGTTCCATGTTTCACAGGAGATGATTGAACAATCTTAATCATAGAAAGATGATCCTGTCTAACAGGGGGATTGCAGATTAGCTCAGAAATGTATCACAGAGTTTGAACTTCTTTAATATAACTAAACGTAGCTCATTCTGATCATCATGTATATTTATCTGAAGATCTCGGCTTAAAGCATGATGTTGACTCAGATAAATATATAAACAATGCCCCCTGTCTAGTAGGTGGCTTTCGCGGTAACTTGAAAATGCATTCTCATTTTACGAGAGAATCTTCAAGTGAAATTACATGCGTATTTAGTATGAAAATCTTATTAGTGCAAGATTCATTTAAATATTTATATACTTATCCATAGTTAGTTGTGATATTTCTTGAGATACAGACCGTTGATTTGAGGCATCGGTCGTTGACCATTCATGTCAATAAGTTGGTAGGCTCCTCCTTCGTACACCTTCTCTATGACGTAGGGACCTTCCCAGTTAGCTTCGAATTTACCACTGATCTTGCGATAAGGGATGATTGGCCTTCTCAACATCAGAACTAATTCACCTTTCTAGAATGTCCGAGGATGTACTGAACTATTGAATGCTTTGGACATCCTCACTCGATAGATTTCTAAACTTTATTGAGCTTGGAGTCCAACACCGTCAAGTGCATCCAACTCATCAATTCGCAGATGAGCATTCTCATCTTGAGTAAGATTGAATTAGACAACTACTCGAAGTGATGGTAGTCAAGTTATAGTGGTAGCATAGCTTCAACTCCAAATGTTAGAGCATAAGTAGTGGCCTTGGTCGACGTTTTGTAAGATTTTATGTATACCCAAAGTGCTTCTATCATTTTAGTGTGCTACTCTCTTTTATTCTTCATGAGAATCTTTTGAGCAACTTCATTAGGGTTTTATTAATAGCGCCAAACTATTAGCCCTTGAATTATAGATTGATAAGTACCGCCAATCGATTTTGTGCCAATCAACAAATCTGTATATCTTTGCACTCTTGAAAGCTAGGTCATTGCCTTCCTTAAACGGAGTAGCTTCAGCCCATTTGATGAAGTAGTCAGTAACTGTAGAATGAATCGATGTTCCGCTAATAATAGGGGATCAATCAGCACAATTATATATGTGCCCCAATATTCGAACAGCTAGGATGCTACTGTTGGATGGAGAGGATTCTGAGGTTGATGAATGAAATCCCTATGGACTTGGCATTCATGTCATTTCCTAGCAAGATCTATGCAATCTTTCACCATTGATGGCCAATAGTATCCCATCTTTTTTATTTTTGTTGCCATTTTGAGACCTGACTGGTGCGCCCCATAGAGTTCTTCATGAATTTCGAAAATTACCTTATTGACTTCATTTGTCCCTAAGCATCGCAACCACATTTATTCAAAGGATCTATGATATAATGTGTCATTGATATAAGCATATCATAGAATTCTTTTTGTAATTTGCGTGGCTAGTGATTTATTGCTCAGCAATTTTTCTTTGAAATAGTCGATGAAAAGTTGTCTCTAATCATTAGGCTCTTCCACCATGAAAGTTTCACATGATCTCTTTGCAGTACTTTTGAGTTTTTCTATCTCTTGTATTTGTTGTTCTTTGGGAGAGTGAGGAGTAATTTGAAATGCTTCCTGGTGGCTTGAGTCTGATGGCCCCTCTATCTGCGGGGATTTTAGATTTGCTAGCCCTAGGACTCGATGAGTGCAAATGCATAATTAGCACATAGTCATCATCATCATTCATACTTTTCATTTCTTTACCTAGCTTAGCCAGGCAAAGCTTTACTATTTCTAGCTCGAGAGACCCGAGTTATAATGACATTTGGAATTTGCTTCATAAGCTCGAGGGCGTGCTTATGGTAGTGAGCCAATTCAAGCTTATTGATTTTATAAATACCCATCACTTGATTAATGATGAGCTAAGAATCATCATAAACTTGTAGATTTTAAGCTCCCATGGAGATGGCTTCCTCTAGACTTTCCACAAATGCTTTGTATTCTACTTCATTGTTGGTTTGTGGCTCAATCAATCGATAAGAGTGCCTAATTAAATCACCGGTGTAATTAAGATGTGGCCAATGCCAGATCAAGTATTTGGGAGATTTGAAGGGTGCATATATTTGATGGATGAAGCTCCATCAAAATACATTTCTCACATTTGTTGCTTTTCCTTTTCATATATATGCATGATCTGCTCGTTTGGAAGATCATCATTAAGTGATGAATCTGCTAGGATAGGGTGTGCAGCAAGGAAGTCTGCTAGAATTTGTCCCTTCACCGCTTTTTGGGGAACATATGTAATGTCAAATTATAGCAGAAGAATAGTGCATCATGTTAAGCGACCTGTCAACATTGGTCTTGTTAACAAGAACTTCAACGGATCGATCCTTGAGATGAGAGTACTTTTATGAGGAAGCATGTAATGATGAAGCTTCTGGACAGCAAAAATCAGAGCTAAATAATGCTTGTCGAATGGAGAGTATCGTATTTTCGCTCTCATTAACATTCAATTGATGTGGTATAGGGCATTCTCCTTTCGCTCTTTATTATGTTGTACAAATAATGCACCTAGAGATTCTTCTAGTGCCACTGTGTATAAGATGAGGGGCTTTCCTAGGATTGGCGCTACGAGAATAGGTAGATTCAACAGATACTTCTTGATACTGTTAAAAGTCTCTTGACATTTTTTATCCAATTTGAAAGGAGTTCCCTTCTTCATTAGCTTCTTCCTCTTGGACGCAGATCTCTGATCGACGCCTCCAATGGATTAGATTTTGCTTTATGTTTTGGATATTGAATTTCACTTAACCATTTAAAATTTGATAATTTATACAAATTTATATTTATATTAATCTTTAATTTTGATTAATTCGATTCAAGCTTGCAAATAAATTTTGATGGTAAGTATCCCCTCCAGTTGAAATATCCATTCAACACAGCTATCCTCAGAGTAGATGTATTATTTTGCTATTTCAAATCCTATCGACTCTATTAATTTAATAATAGAGGATCAGATCTACTATCATATAACAGAATTAACTTCTCAGATATTTTACTAAGTTAAAATTCTTATAATATTATTATTGGATTTTTAGGTTTCGTTAACCCGGACCCGGTCCTAAGACCCAACTAGGAATCAGCCCGCGCAGCATCCTTAGATACTAAATTTATGTATTCAGCGTAGTGTCGGGGTCCATGCTATTTCTTCAATTCAAATATTCATATAAACTTTCAGATAATTTAATGTATTGTAATGCCAATGATTTGATATGAATTTCTAAGCACTTGAATTCAATTAGAAGTTTATCTTGTGACACATCCATATTAAGTTAAATTCATCTGAATATTTATAAGAGTTTTAAAAAATATCCAAATTTAATTTAATAAATACCTTATGAAGCATGTGAGGTTTATTTAGAGCTGAAATTAATGTCTTATGTCTGCCTCTAATTTTGTGTTGCAGATTCGGTGGTGTTCTATTTTAACTCTTATATAATTCAGAGCACCGTACCATTATTTGTATTTGTTTCATTATTTATTGAATTTGAGAAATTCAATAAGTCCCATCCATACTTATTGATTAGCTTATAAGCTCATTATAATTCTGCTTTAGACTTCTTCTTTTTTCTTATCTTTAATTCATCAGATGCAACACAATCTAGATATTTAATAAATGATTTTATTCATACTCATTAGCAAGATATTTTGTCTCATTCATATATATTTGCAAGTAAGTTGTTCAGTAATGCTCTTACTCATGGATGAGTTATCAAACTCCCATATAAGTTCACCATTAAGTATTTCCTAAATTAAATTTTCATTTGGAAATCAATCATCTTGTCTCTTGTAAGTCTAGTGTGGATCCTAGATTTGTTTTTGTCAATGAGTTCATTTAGTGAAATTTGATTCATGCTTGTTGATGAACTTTCAGCCTTATGAGTCCAATGTGTTCAATGTTTATTCTTGCTCATAGGCAAACTATCAAGTCCCGTGAAAGCTTATTGTTATTAAAAGACTTTTAAGAATTTTTGCATGTAAATTTAACTTTAATTTATTGTTTTCATTTAAGTTGAGTTTAAGCTCATTAGCACTTTCATTTGATTCTCTTTAAGCTTCATGTCATTCCAAATTTCGGTAGCCTCTCGATGTTGTCCCCACATAGGGGGCTGCATCGGGGACTATTTTTGGCCTACCCACCATGCTCTTCTAAGCATAGTGGTTGGTATCTTGTGATACCATAGTTGTAGTCTTCAATCCCACCACACTCTTCTAAGTGCAGTGGGGTCTTCAAACATCTGCATGAAAATCACAAGTTTCCCCACCGAGCCAGAAAAAGCATATACTGGTACTTATTTTGGCAATTTAGTGAGCTTGTATTTGCATCTTGATGAAATTTTCAAATGAGATCTTTTGCTGTCTAGGTGACCACACTATAGTGTGGAGACCTTACAGCCACACCCTCAAATGGACTAGGCGTATTAGGATCTAACGAATCTTCAATGCCTTCCAGGAATGCAGGAATTATTCCTTTTCCAACTTTAAATAGCATATCCAAAATATCATCATCTAAAAATAGCTTGATAAAATGAATAGTTGTTTCAACACCAAAACCTGACACTCCTTACAAATCATGGTCATTGCCAACTAGAAGAGTGATGGCTACCATCTTTTTTCTCCTTAAACCAAGACCAGGTTTAATATCAGATAACTAATAGCATTCAAAGGGTTCTTTGAATTAGAACAGAGGCACTTTATTACACATTTTGCTCTAAAGAGGAATGCATCACTGTCAGAAATAATGCAAGCATCAACATGGCCTTCATTATTCAATTGTGCACAGAGAGCTTTCACCTCCAATTGACCTTTCAAAATAGGCATACCATGCACTCCTACACCCACATGGAGAACACATGATTTCGTTGCTTAACAGTTGGAGTAGCATGCCCAACCGCAGCCGTAAGTGGCTTTACAAGAACCAAAAGCTCAAGTCCTGAACCCTGAAGGAAACGCTCCATCCTCGCTTTATCCTTGAGCAAAGTCTCTCCATCCACAACAAATAGGGAGTCGAGATATTTTCTGCAAATGGTGGCATCATGTTGAACGATCCAGAAGGAGAGATTAGTTAGAGGCTGGGAGGTTGAGATGCTAGGCTCTATGTGTGACTGATGAGGTTGGGAGCTTGTTTGAATAGAGAGTGTGGAGTTGCGAAATGGCTGCTGGAGCTTTCGGTTGGGATGGAGGCGAGGGAAGGAGTCTGTTTGAAGTGCTCCCTGGCCAGAGACAAATGAGAAGAGAGAGAAAGCTCATTCTATTCATGGTAGAGATGGACAAAAGAGGAGTTTCACTTGTTCGGTTGGGATTTCCATAGAGGATCACGAGAGACAGAGAAAAAGCTAGCCCGATAAGGCTTATGCGGCTTGGAATAGGGATTGCGACCATTTCATATGGGGTAGTATGGGAGGGATGATGTGGTAGCTTGTTACTAGTTGGATGGGAGGTGGAGGAATGGGGATGGGTGGCTGCAAGTTCCAAGGAGTTGATTTGGTGCAATTAGGAGAAAATTAGCTAGATTTATCTCAAAATGCATTCTAATTTTGATAAAATTTTAAGCATGATAACTTTAGGCAAATTGGATGTCTATTTTAGATAATGTTGACATTCCGGATGCAATGGAGTGGTCCTTTTCATGATCTGAGATTGTTTGGTTCAAGTCGGTGATGAATTGGGTCACTTTTGGTTCAAAAATGTGCATTAGCGCTTCCAACCCCTCGACGTTTACATAGACTCATCCAAATTAAGCGTGGATAGTCTCATTTGAAAGGCTTCAACATTTCAATACTAACGGTGCAATTAATTTTATGAACAAAGGTCATTTGGGCATCATCCCAGTCTCCTGACTTTGATATGTGTGTTGGCACATTACGGCTCGATCTTGATCAGTCGACCATCAGATTATGGAATATGTATATTCTGATAAATTTTGACTTTCTAAATGCATTGGTGAAGTCCGTTCATCGATCGAATATCATTTTGACTATATTCAGCCATGCTTAGTGCATTATATCTTCAATTTACGTATTTCATCCAAAGTCTGTCAAATTCATCTTGTAAGCTCGACTCAACTTATGGCGCATGTATGGAGGTCAACAAATCCCCCACCCAATAAGTATGATTCATGCATGGACGTGTCATGTTTGTTAACAAATAGTTGACCATTTGCGCTGGCCATGGATCTTGGATCACTTCAGCTTCAATTTTAATGGCTTATGGAGCTTTGATGGGATTTATCATTAGTATGATTCATTATTTCAGACAAGCTAAATGACATGATTGGCCAATTTATCAGAATCAACTTGTCGGATGGATAAGAGTTTATTCCACCATTTACTCTCTACTTCAATGGGTTTGTTGAAGATCTTTTCTTTTATGTTATTATGGATTTAGATTTCCTTCGAGCCTAGCTCCATGCTTGATCAGGTTGAATGGAGGAATTAACTTATTTGCTTTGATTTATGAAATTCCTTAGGTCCTAGCTCTAAGCTTGATGAACTTGATGAAGGATTGACATGATTTGTCCATATTGACTTGTTAGAAGAAAGTATGCTAAGTCTTGCACTTTGATTTCCATGAAGGGTGCTTATAGATGACCCAGCCCTTTGGCTTTTATTAGGTCTATAATGTTGAGTTATTAGTCTAGCAATGTGTGCTTCAACAAACTGAATAACCATAGAATTCCTTTAGTTTGGCCATCGACTTTGTATGAACAATAGGATTGCTTCCTCAGTCTTGTGCTTTCTACCTTGACGGACTTGATGGAAATTGACTTTGGTCTATGCTTGGTGCTTGATCAGGCAATAAGGAGATTGACTTGAAGCAGCTCTAGGTTGAGAGTTATTTTCTCAGATTGTCTTAATCCATCGATCAAGTAGAAAAATTTCTTAGATTCTAGCTGCTTCTAATCACTAAGCTAAATTTGGTATGAGATTGAGCAGCTATCAGCATTGGACTGATGAACAGGGGCACTTTCACTGTGGTCTTTTCTTATGGCTTGTTGAGTAAGGAGAGCATCAGCAACTTGACTATTTGTGGGCTTGTTGAGTCTGACCTTTAGTACCTACTCGAGTCTTCAACTTAAGCTCTGGTGAATTGGTGGTCTCATCATCAGACTAATGAATGGGGGCCCTTTCACTGTGGCCTTTTCTTGTGGCTTGTTGAGCGAGGAGAGCATCAACAACTCAACCATTTATGGGCTTATTGAGTTTGACCTTTAGAACCCATCTGTGTCATAGACTTGAAGATGTAGAGGTTGATGTTTTTTCAACTTAGTTGATTGAAGCTTCTGAAATTGGGAGTTCTTCTAACTTGATCTTCAACATTTGACAAATCTTGGAGAGAAACTTTTGATATTTAAGGCTATCTTTCTGAGCACGGAAGTAGATTCTTTTTGTCCTTGCAAGACGTTCAACTTTATTAATAATAGTTATAGATATATTCAGGGATCTCGACATAAATCTTGATGTCAACCTCATTGTATATGCAAGAAGACCTCCTATTTCAAGAGAGGATTGAACAATCTTTATCATAAAATATACTCCTGTCTAATAGGGGGATTACAGATTAGCTCAAAAATCTATCATCGAGTTTGAACTTCTTTAATATAAATAAATGTAAAATATTTTGATCATCATGTTTATTTATCTGAGGATCTCAGCTTGAAGCATGATGTCAACCTAGATAAATATATAAAAAATGGCCCTTGTCTAACAGGGGGCTTTCACAGTAACTTGAAAATTCATTCTCATTATATGAGAGAATCTTCAAGTGTCATTACATGCGTATTTGGTATGAAAACATTATTAGTGCAAGATTTATTTAAATATTTATATACTTATCTGCAGTTAGTTGTGATATTTCTTGAGATACCGATCATTGATTGGTGGCATCGGTCATTGACCATTCATGTCAATATGATGGTAGGCTCCTCCTTCATACACCTTCTCTATGATGTAGGGACCTTCCGGTTAAGTTCAAATTTACCACTGATCTTGTGATAAGGGATGATTGGCCTTCTCAGCACCAGAACCAATTCACTTTTTAGGAATGTCTGAGGACGTATTGAACTATTGAATGCTTTGGACATCTTTGCTCGACAGATTTCTAAACTTTGTTGAGCTTGGAGTCTAACTCCATCAACCACATCCAACTCTTCCATCCACAGATGAGCATTCTCATCATGAGTAAGATTGAATTGGATAGCTACTCGAAGTGATGGCAACTCAACTTTAAGTGGTAGCATAGCTTCAACTTCAAATGTTAGAGCATAAGGAGTGGCCTTGGTCAGCATTTTGTAAGTTGTTATGTATGCCCAGGGTGCTTCTATCAATTCAGTGTGTCACTCTCTTTTATTCTTCATGAGAATCTTTTTGAGCAACTTCACTAGGATTTTATTAAAAGCCTCCAAACCATTAGCTCTTGAATTGTAGACTGACGAGTACCACCATAGCATTTTGTGCCGATCAGCGAATATGTATATCTTCACACTCTTATAAGCTGGGCCATTGTCTGAAATGATTTGTCCGGCACTCTGAATCTATAGACAATATTATTGGTGAAGAAGTCAACGATTTGATCAATAGTGACTTCCTTAAATGGAGTAGCTTCAACCCATTTGAAGAAATAGTCAGTAGCTGCTAAAATGAATCGATGTCTGGCTGATGATGGGGTATCAATCGGCCCAATTATATATGTGCCCTAACATTCGAACAACCAAGATGTTATTATTGGATGTAGATGGATTGAAGGTTGATGAATGAGATCCCCATGGATTTGGCATTCATGACATTTCCTAGCATGATCTATGCAATCTTTCACCATTGAGGGCCAATACATCCCATATTTTTTATTTTTGTTTCCATTTTGGGACCTGACTGGTGCACGCCGCAGAGTCCTTCATGAATTTCAGACATTACCTTATTAGCTTCATCTGTCCCTAAATATCGTAACCACATTTGTTCAAAGGATCTATGATATAATGTGTCATTGACATAAGGATATCGTTGAATTATTTTTATAATTTGTGTGGCTAGTGATTTATTGCTCGACAATTTGCTTTCTTTGAAATAGTCAATGAAAGGTTGTCTCCTATCATCAGGCTCTTCCACCATGAAAGTTTCACTTGATCTCTTTATAGTACTTTTGAGTTTTTCTATCTCTTGTACCTGTTGTTCTTTGGGAGAGTAAGGAGCAACTTGAATTGCTTCCTGCTAGCTTGAGTCTGATGTCCCCTCTACCCGTAGAGATTTTAGATTTGCTAGCTCTAGGACTCGATGAGTGCAAATGTTTATTGGCACATAATCATCATCATCCGTACTTGCCATTTCTTTATCTAGCTTAGCCAGGCAATCAGCTTTACTATTTTTGGCTCGAGAGACCCAAGTTATAATGACATTTAGAATTTATTTTATAAGCTTGAGGGCTCACTTGTGGTAGTGAACCAATTCATGTTTATTGATTTTATAAATACCCAGCACTTGATTAATGATGAGCTGAGAATCGTCATAAACTCATAGATTTTAAGC
This sequence comes from Cymbidium sinense, assembly GCA_021442155.1. NCBI lineage: Eukaryota > Viridiplantae > Streptophyta > Magnoliopsida > Asparagales > Orchidaceae > Cymbidium > Cymbidium sinense. The sequence continues at coordinate 104,861,366 of CM038219.1, read as the reverse complement.
TCCCATGGAGATGGCTTCCTCTAGACCTGCCCCCAATGCTTTATATTCTGCTTCATTGTTGGTTCATGGCTCAATCAACCGATAAGAGTGGCTCATTATACCACCCTCTGGTGTAATTAAGATGGGAACAATGCCAGCTCGAGCCTTTGGGATATTTGAAGGGTGCGTATATTTGATGGATGAAGCTCCATCAAAATATATTTCCCACATTTGTTGCTTTTCTTTTTTATATATAAGCATGATCTGCTCGTTGGGAAGATCATCATTAAGTGGAAAATATGGAAAGGAAGTCTAATATATGTAATGTCAAATTGTAGTAGAAAAGAATGCCCATCGTCGCACAACATTGATCTTGTCATCAAGAATTTCAACGGATCGATTCTTGAGATGAGAGTAATTTTGAGGTAGCATGTAATGATGAAGCTTATGGACAGTAAAAATCAGAGCCAAATAATGCTTCTCGATTGGAGAGTATCGTATTTTCTATCTTATTAACATTCAATTGATTTGGTATAGGACGTTCTCCTTTCCCTCTTCATTATGTTGTGCAAACAATGCACCTAGATATTCTTCCAGTGCCACTGTGTATAAGATGAGGGGATTTCTCCTAGGATTGGCGCTACGAGAATGGGTGAATTCAACAGATGCTTCTTGATACTGTTAAAAGCCGCTTGACATTTTTTATCTTATTGGAAAGGAGTTTCCTTCTTCATCAACTTCTTCCTCTTGGACGCAGATCTCTGATCGATGCCTCCAATGAATTTCTAGCTCAGAGTGTGGAATATATATTTCTTCAATTGTAGGACTGCAATCGAAGCGGACCTCCTCTCAAAGATGTGGAGCTAGTTGGCAATGGGATCCCGTGGATGACTCTCTAAGGTGTTGACCATTAGAAATTTTATCACATATGATATTTTTCTTAGGTACCTATTATTAATGAGTTTTATTTGTGGTATATCTCTGGGAGTATAGTCTAGATGTCACGTCATTGTCTTTATTTAAGACGGTTTCACTTCAAGGCTTTAGCCTCCAAATTTGATTATCTTTCTGCCAGGACTTTTCAATGACGAATTCTTCGACATGTGGTCCAAGTGTCATGCCTTGATGCTCACCATGCATTTATAATAAATAGATTTTTGGTGGAAACATAAGATATCACATTATTTTCTTTCTCTAGAATAATATTTTCATGAAACTTTGTCCTTCAAGTTTGCTTATCTTTCCACCGAGACCTTTCAAGAATGGATTCTTGGACTCTTGGTCCAAGGGTTATGCTTCGATGCTCACCGTGTGGGACATGCTTGGCTTAGTGATGATTCATATGGGAGATGATAGTTTTTTAAGTGGAGCTTCAGCATTTTCAATCATCAATAGACTTTGAAAATTTTTTTCCATAAAGTCTTTTTTCTTTGACACTTTCAGAACTCAAAGTATCTTTAAAAGATAAAGTTTTGTCTTCTTTCCTTTGCGACGTTGGAGTTTGACGTTGCTAAGCCCAAAAAAATTGCTTCATCTCTCTAGTAGAGCTATTCTTTTTACCCATATAAAAATTTTAAACTTATTAGGAATAGGAATACTCGCTTCTAGCTGCAATATTAGTTGTTTTTTGAGTGACTGTTCATAAAAAATGTATTGAGACTTCAACTCAATACTTTTTTATCTTCTAATTAATTTTTTCCATGATGAGGAAGCATTAGCCTCCAATCTCTTTAGTGCAAATGGCTCAATAAGCAGAGTAGTTGCACATGATTGCTTTAGATAGATGCAACATATGGAGGTGTTTCAATAGCTAAGGCAAAAATAACTAGGAAGGATATTCTTCTGAATCAAATGGTGGCTCTAAAATCTCCTACATTGATAATTATGTTGACCAAACAATTGTTGTCACCACACCCAAGTTGGACAGCGAAAAGAGTATTATGTAGATAAACTCTTTACAAATGAAAGATAGAATTGATAGTCAACAATCAATATTTCACCTCATAATTTCAAAATGTAAAGGTACTATAGAAAAAAATAATATGGAAAATTTTATTTATAATTGATTTAAAATTTTAATTTTTAGCATATTCTACTACTACTATAGCTCAGATTTGACTAGCCAAAGATGGAAAGAGAAATCTGTCCCCAGGAGAGTCGCTAGAAATCTGTGGGCTCTGAAAATTTGCCACTAACTTTTGAATGGAGAGAGTTTGGAATGTTGTTGGTCAAATTTTCAGAAGGAAATGGAATATTAGATAAAACACTACCCAGAGATTTAGCCCTAATTTTTTTAGGACTTTAGATCATGGTTCCAGGTTTCTTATAAGCGCAAGGACCTATAGTTAATTATTCCTCTCAATAATAAGAGAGAATTTTCGATTAAGGCTAGTAATTAGATCGTTAAATGCGTAGAATATAGTAGTAGCATATGTAGTATAAAATTATGAATTTATGAAATTCATCACTTTAATTTAAAGCGGTTGGTTGGGGGAATGATGACATGCCTGATAAAGATCCCATGGTTCTGTCATCTTGGGTTGTCGTGGTCCCTAATCTACTTAGTCAGAGGAGGTAGTCAACCCAACCTGACTGAAAGATCCTTGGCAGTAGCCATGGGTTGCATCATCCAAGTAATCCTTGTAGACTTAGGCTGGTGTTTGCCTAAAGAGATAAGTTTAAGTCCACCTTAGCTAATAGAGGGCTTTTTTTCCCTATCAAGTGCACTCTATAGTTCACAACTCAGGGTACAGAGCCATTGAGGAGCATGCAGACCACAATCGTGATCATAATATAATGGAGTCATTTAGCGATGACTACCTGATCAGAGGACTCTAGTCATAACTGTATCATATGTGGAGCTTACTGGCCAAATCATATAGAAAGAGGACATGGGCCATGCATGAGATTGATTGAGAGTAAGTATAGAAATACACTTGACTTAACATTGGCTCCTTTGTGAGATAAAATTTTCTTAATTTATCACCTCTAATAAATGGTTGCAGAAGGTGGATGGATTGAATTTTACTTTAAGTTTTGGATATTGTGGGTGAAAAAAAATTTAAAACTTCTCAAAAGTGAGTAATCATCATCTCATCATTCAAAGATAATATGTATCCTCCTCTACCTCCTATTTCCTTCTTACCTTCATCCATCTCAAGAATATAGATGAAGACAAAAAGGAAGGAAGAGAGGAGAAGAAAATTTTGATGTGATGATGATCGCTTCTTTTCTTTAGATGGACACCACATAAAATTGCAAGTGTACTTATTAGAGTGATTAGGTACATCATTGAAGAAATGTATTATCTTGAAAGATATAAGTCACCCCCCTACAATGGACCTAATCACCTAAATAAGGACTTATGAGTCTGCGAGATAATGTGCTAAAGATTCTTCCCCTACTTTACATGGAAAAGTAAAGCAGAGTTTATTTTAAACTAGGTTTGTTAAGTTCCCTATAGGGGCAAGCCTCCATAGTTAATTACATCCTAAGGAATGAGATTCCTTAGGAAAACTCTCAATTAAGGCAAACGAGCATTGTCTTCAAAGATTTCAATAGATAGGACTATCAATCAATTGGTTTATTTTTAGAAAATCAAGTGGGATCGATCAAGAGGAGAGAGTTCTTATCAAAGCCAAATGAAAATAAGTAAGGGATGCTTAAGATACTAGGAAGCCTAGTTAACACACCAAACTATCATATGGTTGGGCTTTATATTTTTAAAATTGAATTAATTTGTTTGAGTTGATTTTTCATTAGAATTTTAGGGCTTATGATTCCATAATACAAGGTTATGAAAATGCCTAAGAGGTGAAGATTTATGCTTATGGCCCATAGAAGGGAGAAGCAACCTCAGAACTTAAATCTAGGGAGCTTTGGTGAGTGCCGAAAGCACGACCTAAATCTAAGACAAAATGGGTGTTTGGTTTGTCTCCTCAAGAGAGGACAAACCACCCGAATGCTTGGACGTACAACTGCCTGGGGGTGGCTGCCAACTAACTTCTCCTACGATTTTAAATTCATGTAGATAAGTCATATGCTTTATGTAAGATAGCTAGGTTGTTATTTATTTTAGAAAGAGACTAAGTCCTTAAACTCACTCCTTCAGAGACTAGATCATGTAAGGATTTGCTTTAATGACCTAAATCTAATGCAAATCATATTACATTTTATTTTCATTTTTGGACAATCATTTGACTCAGGCTTATAGGATTTTTATGTCAAATGCATGAGAAATGAGATTATTGGTCAAAATCAGCGAGAAGGGGATGGGGGGAGGTGTGTTTCCACCATGGCTCTCAAAGGTTAAGCCAAGTTTCTCTGGCAAAGGTGGAAGCCCTCTAATCAAGAGTGAAACAAGATATTTTTATGCATGATGTTATAAAAGAAATACTCATCCAGCTAAGGGGTTTCTAATTCTTTTATCTTGATTTTAGCTTAGGCTTTAAGGTGAGGTTATGAGTTATTTATTTAATTTTGAGTTGATTAATTTGGTAGAAAATTTATTTTTCCCTAAGTGCCTAATCCACATCCAGGTCATATATAAAAAAGGAAGAAACTAGGAAAATATGTCATCTTAATGCACAAGCTAAACAAATTATCAATCAATTTATAAAGCTAATGCAAAAAAACAAGAGGCCATTTATGGTCGGGCACTACCACACAAACCCAAAAAGAAAATGGGTGGCAAAGCTCTACTCTTATACAGCCCGGATTACAAATGAATTAAATTACAAATAAGTAAGGAAATTCATGTTATGGGGGTCTTCAAGCTTCATTTCTTCTTTCTTCTTTTCTTCTTTATTCATTCTTCTTATTTCCTCCTTTTTGGTTCCTTCTTTTGGATGGTTCAAAGGTGGTTGCTCCAAAGGCTTCACATAGTACATAATATGAGGTCTTATGACCAATGCTCATCCTAATCACCCATAACAATCATTTCAAAATCCTAATTGCAAAAATGCATTAAAATAAAAAGTAAATCTAACTGACACCTGCAAAATAGAGATTAGCTAAACAAATCATACAAATCCCAAGCATGTATATTGGACTTAACACCCCACACATGGGTGACTAAGTCCACCTAGCCTAATGGATTATGCTTAGGGGTATAAGCACTTGTAAAGCAAAAGCATTTATATTTTTATTTATGATAGCCCCCTTAAGCATAATCCTCTGCAAAAAATAATGGTCAAACTAAACCATCCTACCATTCATTTTATGCACATACACCCTAACATCCAGACTAAAACATATATCACAAAATAAAAGTAAGCATCAAACTATGCACCGCCCTAACCTAAAGCTAGAAGTGGTGACTTAGTCTAAAGTATGTGCTTTTAAGGTTTGTGTGGTATGCTTAGCTATGGCTTTAAGTTAGAGTTTTCTAAGTATTAAGAATGTTCAACTTAAAGGAGGGTTTCATTTAAGTTGTTTAGTTGTTTGGGTTGATTTTATTTTATGTTTTGATTAGGTTCAAATGAATCCTACAATTAATTACTAAGTTGTAAAGAGAGGGAAAGAGAAGAGGACTTCTCTTTCCTTCCCTACCTTAAGTAATTTTTAAAGTAGATTCAAGTTTTAGTTTCATGTAGTAAATGTTTTATTATGTGTTTTAATTAATCCTAAGTTTATATAAAATCTTAACAAACATATTCAAAAAGAAAGGCATTTTAAGATTATTTAAAGTGAACTAAATTCACAAAACACACATCACTTCATTTCTTTCCCAACATGTATAACATGCATATGAATGGATCCATATCTATATACATACAAATGGGAATGTTTAGCATACTTTATGATGAATGCTATGAGTTACTTAAGAAAATTTGAATGCTTATGATGCATGATTTTCATTAAGTAGAAAGGGATTTCTTATCCAATTTTCACATGCACATGAATGTATAAAAAAAGCATAAGTGAGTACATCCATTGTTAGCACCGGGGTGTAAGGTATAGACCTACTTAGGGCTACTTAAAGCCTCAACCCGGGTTGTCCACTAATACACCACTTTCCTTAAATCATATGTACAAAAGAAATGAATGGAAAAGAAAGAATGAAATATATATATATATATATATATATATATATATATATATATATATATATATATATGGATTTACTTATGCAATCTACATGTGTAAATGTAAGGATCCTTCTTAGATTATGACATGGGAGAGGATAAGAGTATATTTTTAAGCAAGTGTTATATTTTTTTAAAAGAATTATACACTTTGCACATATTATCCAAATCCATGTTAAGAGAAAAGAAAGGAAGCAAACATAAGACACATTTTTAATAATCACAAACAAACTTATAAATAAAATATAAGTAGCACACTTTTAGTTTTAGGTAATTGATTCTTATATTTTGAAAATAATTTGGATTTGGTAGTGATAATAGCCATTCATATTTCTAACTTAAGCCAAAACATGCAAGTTTGACATAAAAGAAACCTTTTATTTTTAGTTTGATTTTTGAAAGGCATGGAATGTATTAAATTCATATGACATACAAATTTAGCATGCTAGGGAAGAAATCAAGTGATGAAAGCAAGTAAATACATTCACCCTAATTAATTCCTAAAGACAATCTTATGAGATAGGAAAGCTTAAAGCAAATCAAATTATTTTTAATGTGATTTTTGTTTTGTGTTTGAGTTTGATTTAAAGATATGAGGTGATTTTGCTATTCCTAACCCGTTCCCACATGTGTTTGATATTTAAATTCAATTTTTAGATGATTAGATCCATTTTATATTTTGATTAGGTTAAGGTATGAAATAAGCATGTTAATTACCCCTTACCGATGCCACCTTAGCATACTTAATCAAATAATTATGAGCCAATGAGATGACATAAAATCTCATGAGGAATTTAAATTTGCAATGCACCTAGAAAGAAAAGAGCTTAATTCTATTTGGCTCATGATTAATGATTTACTAAACTAACGTGTTTAAGCTTAAGTACTTTCATAACCCCTCTCACACATATGAGTTGGGTTTTGATTTCCTTAATGGACTTAGCCTTTTGAACACCTAAGCATCTACCCAAGGTAGATTAATTAAGTTCTGAAAAGTTTTAGAATTTTATGAAATTAATTAAAGGGATAATTAGTGAGCTAACCCTTAATTAAGAGAGAATTAAGGAAGAAAAGGGGTTTAAGAAATAGCTTAGGGAAAATGCCCAAAATTATTCCCTAAACCTCCCATTCATTGAAACAGATCTTAATAAATTTCAACAAAGGATTAAATCACTAATTAAACCCTTAATTAACCTTAATTATATTAAGTGAATAATTAGGAAATGAATTAGCAATTTCCCCAATTAAGCGACCAATAAATCCCAAGAAAATTAGGGGAGGTAGAAGTCAACCCCTTAAATGCACTTAAGAAGTTTTGGATTGATTAGTGGATTAATTAAAGGGTAATTAGCAAATTAATATTTTCAATAAAACCCAAAATTAGATAGAAGGACTATTCAAAATTAATTTAAATTAATTTTATAAAATTATAAACTCAATTATCTTTCAGTGGCAATTTATTTTATATTTTTTTGATTTTTCTATGTTGAGATATGAATTTTAGAAGCTTAGGTGATTAATTAAGAATTAAATAAATTCCTAATCATATTATTAATCCTACGGTGCCACGCATGCGGCTGACGTGGCATGCACTTTACACGTGTCACCGCCTGATTGGTTATTTAAAATATCACATCGTAGCACCGTGTGGTGGCAGCTCTATTCGCTTTCTCCTCATCTTTTTGATCAAGGATCGAATGGCTCACGAGAGAGTCACGGATCATAGGGGATAAAACAGTGGGCCTACGTGTCTTAATCTCAGCCGTCCATCGAAAATGCATGGATGGACGGCCAGAGATTCATCTCTATTCTTTCTTGTGAAAAATTGGGACCGTCCACTTTCAAAGAGAAGATTTGAGCTCGATCGAGCTCATATTGGATTAAAAATCAACCCACACCATCTAAACTTAATGGCAAGCACATCTAATGGCCAAAATTCCATGGGATTAAAATTCCTTTCACAAAGGACCAACACACATTAGAATTAAGCATGAAAAAATGGCTAACCTCATGAGAGATCATGCTCTCATTCCTCGAAGCTTCATGAACTTTTAAAGTTTGAGCTCTTGAGGTTGAGTGGATGGCACTATGGACCACCCCCTTTGTACTTGAGCTGGCTTCTGGGCACCTTCCACCTTGGAGCTTGGGAAAGAATGAGCTCAACTTGGTCCCTTAAGATGCAAAAGTAATTGAGGTTTAATGTAGAGCAAATTGGAAATCACCTCCATTTTCAATGTGAGAGAAGATGAACTTTAATCTCGGGAAGCTTAGATCACTTGTAAATGGCTCCTCGGCTCTGGAATTGAAGTAGGGGGAGTGTATATCCCCTTGGCACTGCATCAAGCTTCAGGTTGCCCCAATTTGAGTTTGTTAGGTTGTTTAAGATGTCCTTTAATTAGATGAGGAAGAAACATGTGCTCAATTGAGGGGAAGAGGTTGCCATGTGGCCATTTCAAGCCATGTGCTGGGTTAGTTTGGAGTAATCAAAACCCATGGGTGCACCACCCTCTAGTGTTCACTTGAAACACCAGGAGTGCCATGGGTATGAAGAGCATTTGCCAAATTGGAATTGGCCAAATTACTATGGCCTAGGGGTAAAATATTTTGGCTAATTTTTGAATTTGTATGTTTAATATGTTGAGAAAAGGTTTGGCCAAGTTTTATTATTTGGAGTTCATTTGGTATGGTTTCCTGTTGACCCATTTAGGTCAAAATGGGTCAACTGGGTAAAATGGCCAAATTGGTCAAATGTGGATATGACCATTTGAAATATTTTGGTGGTTTTTTTTTGATTCAATTTGGTTTAGGTTTGAAATTGGTTCATTTGATTTCATTTAGGTCAAATGGGTCAAGTTGACCAATTTGACCTATTTGACCTATTTGACCGGTAGGTTTAGGTTTGGTTGGTCATATGAAAGGGATTGGTATCTTTGTTTCCAATCAATTTTAGTTAAGTTTGAATTTGGCATAATTTGACCATTTAGGTAGGGTGGTCTAAGTTCCAAAAAATGAATATGTTATTTTGATGGTTGGTTTTAAATCTCAAGTTGTAAATGCCTAGTTTTTGGTTTTGGTGGTTTTTTTTTAAATATTGGATAATGAATAAACCAATCCAATTAGTTAAAGTCAAATATAAATATGTAATTTTGATTATAAGTACTTAATTATTTGTATAAATTTATAGATTTGGTAAGAAATTTTTAATATATAAAATTTATTATATTGTTTTTTAATTAGTTCATTAAAATTATTTTTATTTTTATTTTATAGGTTTGTATTCAAACCAAGAATAAACCAATTATAATTTGGTTTGTCATGGTATATGTTATTTGAATGTTGGTTATTTTAAATTATTTTGTTTGGTTTGTTGGTTTAACAAAAAATTCAATGAAGTAATGAAATTTCAACATTTAGGTAAGTTGGGTTCAATTGTTTTATGGCCATGGAGCTTTAGTCAAGTTCAACAAGTGTTTTGGAATGAACTTGAACCATTGGTTTCAATTAATTTGTCTTAGATGAAGTTTTGACACATTTTGACTTTTTAGGTCAAGTTGGGTCAACTTGGGTCAAGTACCAATTTGTTAGGCTAAAATGTTGACTTAGTCAAGTTCAAACATTGATCGTGAATGAACTTAGATCATTGGTTTCAATCAATTTGGCCTATGGTTGGTTTTGGCTATATTGGGTTTCATTTTGGCTAAGTGTTGACTTGGTTTGACCCAATTTGAGTGATTGATCATCTCATGATGATTGTTTATCATGATGAGAGGCTTGATAAGTTTGATTCAATCCAATTCTATTAGGATTAGAATTTGGATCATAAGGGGTAGTTTAGGTCACTTTAGGTCAAGTCAACCTAAGTAGGTCAAATGGCTTGGTCAAAGCTTGATTTGAATTTGATTGAACTTATTTATGGACTTATGATTAGAATTTAAATCCATTTGCAAGTACTTTGAAGTTAAATGAGTGTTGGTTCATTTGACAATTTCATATTCAAAGGAAGAACTTGAATAGATTTGGGTTTGATTTTTGATTTTTGAATTAGGTTTTGGTTGTTTGATTGAATTTTGTATTCATATTTGAGTTCATGATTGTAGGATTGATTGAATCATGAAGAAAAATCAAGGGCATGGCTTCATTTGAAGTTGATTTGGCTAAGTTCAAGGTTTTGACTTGAAAGACTTAGGTTAGATTTTGATTGAATTTGAGTTTGATTTGTGGATTTGGTTTTGGTTGTTTGAATTTATATTTCATTTATATATGTGAATATAAATGAGAATATAAATGGGTTATGAGAAAATTTTAAAGATTTAAAGTGATTTGAACCTGATCTAGGCTAAGTCCTTAAGAGAAGATCAAAGTGAATTAGGAAAAAATTGGAATTGACTTTTGGGTTTAGTTTGATTGATTTGAATTTATATCTCATTTATATATGTGAATATAAATGAGAATATAAATGAGTTATGAGAAAATCTTATGAATTGGAATTGATTTAGATTTGATTTAGGCTAAGTCCTTAAGAGGGGATTAAAGAACTTAAGAAGGATTTTTGAACTTGGAATTTGAATCATGGATTTCAATCATGTGGCATTGAATTGATTTTGGAGAAAATCAAATAAGATTGATTTGGAATTTTGGAAAATCAATTTGGATTGATTTGGAGTTTGACTTGAAGGAAGGAAGTATGAAATGTGGTTCAAGCTATAGGGTAAGTGAATTTTCCTAACACCCCTAAGGCATGGCCTATTCCTATGGCTAACTCTTCTAAGTCTCTAGGTTGAGTGTCCACCTAATCACTAGATGTGTCTTAAGACTAAGGATCCCTTAAAGTCTAAGAGAAATCATATGTCTAAGATGGAGGGGTTGAGAGCTCATCCTAAAAATGAGGTCAACAAAAGGCGCCCAATAGGTGTGGTGTGACTGACAAGGAAAATCGCTCATATTAGTGTTGATCGAAATGATCAACAACACCGAAAGATCACAAGCGCTAACAGAAATAATCTACCCCTAACCTGAGGTGTAGAAGGAATCTGTGAGCTGTGGCTCTACTTATGTCCAAGACATAAGAGAGAAGGAATCCACTAAGGGATAGAGTAGGTGAACCTTCCACTAGGGGAGCAGGTTCAAGTCATCCACAAGGGGATGAGAGGTTTGATTTGAGTCTCATTGGGGAGAAAATTTGATTTGTTTAATTAAGTTTTGCTGGGGAAGAGGGTTGAATTTTTTTTCAATTTATTGTTTGTTTAATTTTGTTTATTTAGACTCCACCTGGGATAGAGAAATGAACTCTCCACTAGGGAGGCAAGTTCAAGTCATCCATAAGGGAGGGGTTATGAAATTTGCTAGGGGATTAGATTTCTAGATCCACTGAGAGATTAGAAAGATTTGCATCTCACTGAGGAGAAGCAAAGGATTTTGATTTAGATTGATTTATTATTTTTGAGTTTAGCTTGAGTTTGTTTAATTTAGTTTCACTGGGGAAGATGGTTGAATTTGTTTCATTTGTTTGACTCCATTGAGGGAAGTTGGTTGATTTATTTTGTATGTTTTAAATTTTGAGATTGGGATCCTTTTTGTGATTGCACTATGGGGGACCATGGTGGCCTTGATCTAGCTCAGATTTACCAATCCAAAGGAGTAGTCCAAAGTACCAACCAAAGGAATGCCTATCGGTGTATAGCAGTTATACTAAGAAGAAAGCATAGTAGACTTATATCCTCCAAAGTAGAGACAACTTTGGGCTGATCAGTTGGCAAGGCAACGAATCGAACCCAACCTAACGCTGACTATAGAGTGAATTCCACTGGGGACTTAGATCAACTCAAAGATAGTCAAAGATTAATTTTATTTTCTCCAATTTTGTTTGTTTTGATTTAGATGGATCCAATTGGTTTGTGATAGGTTGTACTGAGTAGGGACCATGGTGGCCTTGATCTAGCTCAGATTTACCAATCCAAAGGGGTAGTCTACCAACCACATAGTAGGACTATCCGACCAAAGGAGTGTCTTTCGATTTGCAATGATCAATTTAGGGAAGAAAGCACGGGGACTCACATCTTTCGCTATAAAAGATAATTGGAGTGACATGTCAACAACATAACATGTCAAATCGAGCTAGGGCTGACTATTGAGTGAATGCCACTGGGGGACTTAAATCAGCTCAAAGATAGTCGAGATTAATTTCATTTTTTTCATTTAGATGAATTTTGATAGTTTGTGATGGTTCACACTGAGGAGGAGCTTATATCAACCTAGACCTATCTCAGACTTACTGAACCAAAGGGAGTAGCTTCCTGGTCGAGGGGAGAACTATCTAACTAAAGGAATGCCTTTCGATTTGTGATTCAGGGGAAGACAGCTCAGGGACTCACATCTTCCACTATAAAAGATCACTGGGGTGATATGTTGCTTTGGGCAACAAATCGAACCCGACCTAGGGCTACCCATCATGCTAGAAAGAATGTGTCATAGTCTTACATCTTTCAAAGTGGAATGACTGTCAAGTAACCTACTTGTGGTAGGGAAGATTAAACCTGACCTAAGGGCGACTACGGAGTGAGTACCGACTCAGGGATTTATCTCGACTCAGGTAGTCAATTAATTCCTATAGGGAGTTCTGCTAACACTGCCATAAAGATAGGATGCATGCTTGGGAAAAGGGGCCCTTTGGGGGCTGGAATTCCTAATCCACAAGTGAATATTTTTTGTTTGTTTAGTTTGTTTTAACATGGACCATGTTAATTTGCGGGGATCAAACTGAGAAGGAGCTTATATCAGCCTAGACCTATCTCAGATTTATAGAACCAAGAGAGAATCTGCACATCCGCTAAACAGATTTTCCAACCACAGGGGTGGTTATTAGGAAAGGGGAATTGTCTAATCCAAGAGTAACCCAGGTAATGTCTAAATGAGTCACAAAGGACGTGATCCAAATAGAGTGCCCGTAGGGGAAGGGGCCAACAAAGGCTTGATCCAACACTAGAAGATGTCATATATCAAATAGGTATTCGTCCAACGCAAGGAGAAAGCTGGGACTCATATCGCCAAGAGTGGTGTACCGGGTGAGTCACAATATAACATCAACCAACCTACAGTGCCCATCAGTTTGCAACAATTAGTCTAGGAAGAAAGCTCAGGGACTTACATCCTCCTGTAGTGAAACTGATTATCATGATAGTCTATCTTCGGCTTGACAAGTGCTATCTGACCTAGGGTGACTACTGAGTGAATGCCACTGGGGGACTTATACCAACTCAAATGTAGTCAAGAGGAAAGGAGCCTCTGGGGGACTTATCCTAAATCTTAAATATACTCAACCTAGTTAGTGCACGATGGCTAGTTCAAGAAGAAAGCTCGGGGACTCACATTTTCTTAAACAAAGTCAACATGAAGTAGCTTACTGATTGGGTTGTGAAGTCTACCAAACTAACAAGGCACTCATCTATTTGCAATGATCAAGTCAAGAAAAAATCTCAGGGACTCATATCATCCTAACAAATGACCACTGTGGTGACATACGGTAGCATGTGACAAAGAAGCCTAATGAGAGCACATAGGGCTTGCTCCTCATCAAAAATAGCTTGAGATAAAAGATTTGTGTTTGTTTTTGTGCATGTACTAAAGGAATAGGATGCCTCTTGATTTCTTTTACACTTATCCTAAACATGTTGGGGAATTTTTGATGGAATGATGCCATGGATGGTAACGGGAACTCCCACCAAGAAAGGATGCCGCTTGGGTTCTCTTACACCTAACTTAGTTGTGCTAATCGAAATAGGATGCCTCTTAGGTTCTCTCTCACACCTATTCTAATACCGGTTGGGAATGTGTTTGAGTTGTGAAGAAGGATAGGATACCTCTAGGGGACTCTTACACCTAACATAAACACATCGTGGCAGATTCGCAAGATAAACATACAACACTTCAGAAGAAGAGAAGATTTAAATGAAATGGAATCAAATTTTTTTTGTTCTTTTGATTGATAGGTTTATTTTCAAAACATGATTTTATGGGTAATATTTCTTTAAATAAAGCCCATTAATTGGAAGCATCGAATGTTCCCCCTTACAATCAATAAGCTGATAAGATCCTCCTTGGTAAGCCTTCACTATAGCATAGGGGCCTTCCCAAGTGGGTTCAAACTTGCCTCCCATCTTTCGATGGGCAACAATTGGTCTCCTTAGGACTAACACAAGCTCTCCTACTTAGAAAGACCTAGGGTAGACCAGCTTGTTGTGAGCTTGAATCATTTTGGCCTTATACAACTTGAGGTTTTGGGATGCCGGTAAGCGCTTTTCCTCTAAACCTTCGAGCTCTTCTAACCGCAACTTAGCATTCTGCTCTGTCATGATTTGGCTACCCATTGTTATCCTTAGTGATGGAAGCTGAACTTCTAAAGGTAGAATGGCTTCGGGCCCATAAATTAAGAAAAATGGAGTAGACCGGGTAGGAGTCTTGTATGGGGTGCGGTAGGCCCACAAGGCTTCAACCAACTGCTCATGCCACTGTCTTTCATTGTCATCTAATGTCTTCTTCGGGATCTGGATGAGAGTTTTGTTGAATTCTTCTGCTAAGCCATTAGCTCTGGGGTAGTAGATTGTAGGGTATCTTCAATCTATACCATGTCTTCTAGTGAAGCTATTGATCTTTATGCTTTTGAATGCAGTACCATTATCAGATATAATTCATCAAGGCACCTCAAACCTATATATGATATGGTTCTTGAAAAATTAAAGCATATGATGAGCTGTGACCTCTCTGAGTGGGATTGCTTTCGCCCACTTGGAAAAGTAGTTGGTAGTAGCTAAGATGAACTGGTGACCCTTGGAAGAAGGAGGATCAATCGTACCCACAATGTTAGTACCCCAACACTAAAATGGCCAGGAGGCCAATGTAGGGTGTAGAATGTTGTGGTTTGTGGAGGACCACACCGTGTACCTAATAATGATGGCATCTCTACCCACGCATCATGCGATCATCGGGGCTAGTATCCTAGTCTCTTGATCTTTGCTTTCATCTCCGGACTAGATTGATGTACTCCACATAGACCTAAATGTGCCTCAGTTATAATGCCATGGGCTTCATATTTATCTAAATAATGTAATCACATTTGGTCAAAGGACTGGCAGTACAGGGTGCCATCCATGAGAGTGTAGGAGAGAGCTCTCTGTTTCCCGATGATCTTGTGACTTTTCTTGAGGTAGTTTGCCTTTAGTTAGGTAATCTATGAATGGTCCAATCCAGATCCTCATCCTTGTTGGCAACAGAAGCCTCCCCTTCAAGAGAAAGTCTCTTGACGAGTTCAGCATCAATAAGAGACAGGACTTGTCTATTTTGGACCCTTATTGAAATGGACTCATCTTCTGGACATGTCAATTCTTTGGCAAGTTAGGCCAAAGCATCTGCTACTGTATTTTCTCCATGGGGAACCTTGTAGATGGTGACCTCAGGGATCTAAGCCAATAACTTCATGGTGTACTCATGGTAATGACGAAGCTTGGGCTTGAGAACTTTATAGGACCCTAGTTAAAAATCCCCATAGATGTTGATGCCTTTAAGACAAACTGTGATGGCTAACTCCAGACCGATAATCAAAGCCTCATACTCAGCTTCATTGTTGGTGTAGGGGTTGGAAGGATAGTATCAAAATCTTATCACATCACGGTTTGGAGTTAGAAGAACTATTCATACCCCTGCATTTCTTGGAAGAGTAGATCATGGTGCTTCCCTTTATGAAAAGAAGCTGCACCATCAAAATACATCTCCCGTTGGCGGTTTTCAATCTCCCTTAAGTTCATGATTTGTTCATCAGGGAGGTCGTCAGTAAGCAGAGAATCACCAGGAACTGGGTGTGCTGCTAAGAAATTTGCTAGTACCTTTCCTTTTATCGCACAGAGGGGTACAAAAGTGATGTCAAACTGTGAGAGTATCATGGACCAACATGCCAACCATCAGGATAACATTGGTCGTGTTAAGAGATACTGCAGCAGATTGATTCTGGAGATCAAGTCCACCTTATGAGAAAGCATGTAATGTCATAGCTTTTGAGAAGCAAAGATTAAAGCTAGGCAGTATTTCTCAGCAGGTGGATAGATCGCTTCAGCAAGAATTAGATGATGGTTAAGGTAGTAGAGAGCATTTTCTTTCCCCTCCAACAGAGCACCGAGGAGTCATCCAATGCAGCAGTGTAGAGGATGAGTGGCTCCAGATGGGGCTACTAAGCGGCTTCACCAAATACTGCTTGATATCTTCAAAGGCATGCTGGCACTTATCATCCCACTTGAACTTGGCATCCTTTTTGATAAGTGCTGAAAATAGCTTGCATCTCCCCGGTAGGTTGGAGGTAAAGCGTCTCAGATATGCCAACCATCCTTGGAAGGATCTAAGTTGTGTTAGACTTTTAAGAGGTGGCATTTCTAAGATAGCTTTGATCTTTTCAGGACCTATCTCTATTCCCTAGTATCGGACAACAAAACCAATGAACTTCCCCGAAGATACTCTGAATGCACACTTCACGGGGTTCATTTTGAGGTTATATTATCTCAACCATTTGAAAATTACTCTCAAGTTAAAGAGATGGTCTTCCATTTTTTTTTCTCTTGACTACTAAGTCATCAACATAGCACTCTACCTGAAGATGGATGAGGTCATTGAAGATTTGAGTCATGCTGGTATGTAGCACCGATTTTAAGGCAAAAGGCATGACCCTATAACAAAAAGATTTCGGGTTCAAAAGCTTTCTTTCATCTTCGTGAGACATCTTGATTTGGTTGTAGCTAGACATCCATGAAAGAAAACACTGAGATGAGTAAATGTCCACCATTAATTCGGTATAGGAAGAGGAAACTCATCCTTAGACATGCCTTTAAATCTTTGAACGCATTGTATGCAAATTTGGCCATTCTTCTTCTTAACTACATACACTGCTAATCGTGTGGGTATTTTTCTTCCCTAATGAAACCAAAGATCATCAATTTTGACTTCATAAATGACATGTTGTTCATTTCTAATCACATGCCTAGGAGCTTGCTTGATAGGGTTAGCACTAGGATCTATTGCTAGCTTCTGGATTGCTATGTCAGGAGATAATCCGGGCATTTCTTCATAACTCCATATGAAGCAATCCTTAAACTCAGTCAATAGCCTAACTAAGTTATTGGTTTCTTCTTCATTCGACAACGAACTGATGTATGTAGGGCATGGATTTTCTTCTATCCCGAGGTTGATTTTTTAAGCTTGTCGATTGTTGAATGAATCTCCTCTTCAAATTCTGGAGGTGCATCCTTGATTTGGAGATCATCTGGATCGTCTGAGGTTTCTAAACACACATCCTCATAAGAGTTGGTGTAGTGTGAAAAGAACCTATCAGACTCCAAATGATTGGTAACAACTAAGCAGTAATCTTCATCGTCAACTGGACCCACTATAATGAATCCGGATCTTGATCACTGCCATATTATTCCATTTTTTCAAAATACTCTAACCTATGCTCGGACCATGTATGAGAAACTAAACCTTTCTCTATAATATTTTGAACACAAGTCGAGTAAAAGTCAAATGGTAATTTCATTAATTCTTTAAATGAATCATCCTCAAGTTCTACATCAACATCAGAACTTGGGGATGATGATCCTAAAGAGAATCTCTTCGGCTTTACATCCATGGAAAACTTAGGGGCTTCCTTAACTACTAAACCTTCAGCTTTTTGAGATGAATGTGAGGTTAGAGCTAAGGTTCCTAGCTACTATCTGATAGTTTTACATGCAAATGATTCGAATACTTTGCTTTGACTGGAGGCCTAGTCTTTGTCACTATCTGGATCAAATTCACCTCCAATGAAACCCACTGAGAGGGGTTGGCTGGTATACTAATCACATTAGATTCATCCTCCGAGCTGGATTCCAAATCTATGTGAATAGTAGGGGTACTCCTATAAACTAGAATATATCCTCTGTTGGTTAAAGGCCAACTAGGGGGTCTTTCACCTTTAGAACTTCCTCTATTTCTACCTCTGCCTCTACCTGGTGGAGGTTGAGCCATCCTACCCACATGTCCATATGATGGAAATGAACTGTGGGTGGAATGTGATATGCAGCACTATTTCTTCTTCAATTCCCCTTTCTTGTTCACTTGGCTTTTCATTTTTCTTTTCTTTTTATTTTTATTTTTCTTTTGCTTCATTAAATTTTTCTTATGAATTTGCATTTGAGCTTTGTCCAAGTTCACAAGGGTGTTTTGAGGAAGATAGTAGGTCGCATCTTCATAAATCTCAATCTCTCTAACTGAAAATGGCTTTTCATCACCTTTGACGCAATACTAAATCCCATCCTTTTTGAACTTGATGCACTAGTGGAGGGAGGATGGAATCATCATGTTCTAATATATCCAAGGCCTATTAAGCAATGTAGTGAATGAAGTATTCGAATCAATGATGTAACACTTGGCTTCAGTCTTCCATTCACCTATCTCCAAAGGTAACACTATGGAACCTAAAGCCCTCTCGCCTTGCTCATTGAATCCTCTCAACATCATCTGATCTCCTGAGAGGGTAGAGATGTTGATCCTCAAATAGGTGAGAGTCTTTAGACTCATAATGTTCACGGATGCTCCTGGATCAAGAGAACTCTTGCAAGTCTGAATCGGCCAATGTCCACTGTTGACCTCATTTTTAGAATGAGCTCTCAACACCTCCATCTTAGGCTTAGGACTTCTCTTATACCTTAAGAGTTCCTTAGTCTTAAGACACATCTAGTAATTAGGTGGACACTCTCCCCTAGCCCTAGAAGACTTAGAAGAGTTAGCCATATGAATAGGTCATGCCTTAGGGGGTGTTAGGAAAATCTCCTACTCTTTAGCTCAAACCATTTCTCACTTTCCTTCTCTTAAGTCAAACTCCAAATCAACTCTATTTAATTTTCTCAAACTCAAATCAATTCTATGATTCAATTCCATGATTGAGATCTATTATTGAAACTCATGATCAGAATTCATCAAAATTCCTAAGTCCTTGATCCTTTCTTAAAGACTTAGCCAAAATCATGATCGAAACCTACTCAAATCTTTGGAATTTTCTCATGATCCATTTATATTTTCATTTATATTCACATATATAAAATAAACATAAATTCAAAATCAAATTCAAAATTCCAAAACAATTCATGAAAATTTTCCTAATTTTCTTTAATTTCCCATTAAAGCACTTAGCCAAAATCAACTCCAAATCTTGATCAAACCCATTCATAACCTTGGGATTTTCTCATTTCTTATTTATATCCTCATTTATATTCTCATATGTAAATGAAATATAAATATAACTCAATTCAATCAAACCCAAAAATTAAATTCCAAACTAATAATGCTTAAAAATCCCTTAACATTTCATTAATGGATTCACCCTAAACTTTGATCAAACCACTTCAAACTCATGACATCTTCTCAAAATATATTTGTATTCTCATTTATATTCTCATATATAAATGAAATATAAATATAAATTAATCAAATCCAACTCAAAAATTAATTTCAAATTAAAAATCCAATTAAATCCTTTAAATTCCTTTTAATGGATTTAACCCCAAATCATGATTAAAATCTTTCAAATTCTTGAAATTTTCTCATGATCAATTTATATTCTCATTTATATTCACATGTATAAATGAAATATAAATTCAAACAATCAAAACCAACTCCAAAGATCAACCTCAAATCAAATAAAATTCAAATCTAAGTCCCTCAAGCCTAAATCTTGAACTTAGCCAAAATCAATTCAAATCAAGTCAAACACTTGATTTGCTCTCATGGTTCAATCAATCCTACAATCATGAGATCATATATAAATCCAAATCCCAATCCCTCAATCAAAACCCAAATCAAAAATCAAACCCAGAACTCCTTCATATTCTTCCTCTGAATATGAGATTTTCAAATGGATCAAAATCCATTTAACTTCAAACCACTTGTAAATGGATTTATATTTCAATCATAAGTCCATATACAAGATCAATCAACTTCAAATCAAGCTTTGACCAAGCCATTTGACCCACTTAGGCTCACTTGACCCAAAGTGACCTAAAGTACCCTTATGAGCCAACTTTTGATCCTAACCAATTTGGATTGAACCAAACTCATATTTTCCTCATCATGATCAACAATCATCACGGGATGATCAATCAATCAAATTGGGTCAAACCAAGTCAAACCAAAGGGTTGACCAGGTCAACACTTAACCAAAAATGAAACCTAACATAGCCAAAATCCACCATAGGCCAAATTGATTGAAACCATTCATCCAAGTTCACTCATGACCTATGTATGAACTTGACCAAGCCAACCTTTGAGCCTAACCTAACCCATTTGGCCCACTTGACCCAAGTTGACCCATTTTGACCTAAAGGGCCAAAATGTGTCAAAACTTGATCTGAGACAAATTAATTTAAACCAATGGGTCAAGTCCCTCCCAAATCACTTGTGGAACTTGACCAAAGCCTCAATTAGCCAACTAGACCCAACCTAGCCCAATTGACCTTAGACCCAACATGACCTAAAGGGGTCATGTTGAGCCAAAATTGAACCTAACTCAAATTGATTGGAAACAAAGAAACCAATCCACTTCATATGATCAACCTAACCTAAACCTACCATTGACCTAACCTAAATAGGTCAAATGGGTCAAATAGGTCAACTTGACCCATTTGACCTAAATAGTTCATATGAGCCAAAACCTAATCTATACCAAATTGAACCTAACCAAAGGCACCAAAACATTTCAAATGGCCATATGCACTTGACCCAACCCTTGGTTTGACCAAATTTGACCTATTGGTCAACTTGACCCAAGTTGACTCATTTTGACCTAAATGGGTCAACATGAGCCAAACCCTATCAAATAGATTCAAAATCCATTGAAACTTGGCCCAACCTATTTTCTTAACATACCAAACATACCCAAATTGATGCAACAGCAAAATGACCATTATACCCCTATTCCATAGAACAAATTTTGGCCCATCCCAAGGGTATTATGGTCATACACTCATCACAAACACTTAAGGCTGTCCTAAAACATCAAGGGGACCTAGTGATGAGTGGTGCACCCAACCCAATGGGTTTGGGTCAGCCCATTTGGTCTCTTGACCAAACCCAACCCCCAAACTCAAAATTGAATTTTCAAACTCCCTCTTAAGCCCAATTTGATGCACATGGGAGGTTGGCAATCCACTCAAGGCCTCAAATCGACCATGTGCAAAGAGCTAACAGCCTAAACAACCCCTCTCATATGGTCAATTGGATCAAAATGGAAACTAATGGTTCGGTCGTCTGTTTGCCACAGTGGGAGATATACTCCCTCTAATTCAATGATATTTTCACTTGTCCTCTGTCGATAGAGTAAGGGAGAGAGTTAGGAGAGATCAGAGAGCCACCCTAAGCTTCCTATGAGAGATTTGATGTGAGCATTCCTCGATTTTCCTTAAGCAAAAATAAGGGAGGACAATTGAATCTTCAACTTCTTCCATACTCAATTTCCTTCCAATTCCTCTTGCACACTTCACCTAGGAATTAAGTCAAGTGCACCCAAGCTCACATTGGAGTTCTCATTGCAAGGAGAGGATCAATTCAATCAAAGCCACAAACAGGAGCAAGAGGAGTTGGTCCATACATTCATCCACTCAACCCCAAGGCCTAGGAACTTCAATAGGGCTTCGCCTCTACTATAAGAAGCTACCTCATCGAGCTCGAGCGCTGGTGATCACCTCCAACAAGGAATGGAAATTTTTAACCACTTAGCTTAAGAGATGTTGGTCTTTTGTGAAAGGAATGTTCATGCAATGATAAATTGATCGTTGGATTTGTCGCTCTATTTCTCTAGATGGTGTGGGTTAAATTTTGTGTGATTCCATGCTAGATCGAGCTTGGATCTTCCCCATGATCATGCATGGTCTCGGTTGATCAAGGGGAAGAACTTGGATCATTTAAGCCATCCATCCACGCATTTTAGATGGATGGCTAAGATTATTTAGCACATTTTAGAATTAATAATCCTTTTATAAACCATTGGGAATTCTTAGCCATCGACGAAGACTAAGAATATTATCGCATGCACCGCCATTTGGGATGCGACAAGTCACACTCATGATGACGCGTGTAAAGTAAGTTGACTGTCGCCACATCGCAGGCCGTAGCCGAGGATTATTAGGGATTAGTTAAAATTGCTTAATTAATTTTTGATTAATCCAAGGATCTTCTAAAATGCATAACTCTTTCTAAAAAATTCAGAAAAATATGAAATAAAATCCTATGGATAGACAATTCAACCTAGAACATTTTAAAATTAATTTTGATGTGTTTTAAAGTATGATTGTTCTTGAATTTGGGTTTTGTTGAAAAGTGTATATTGCTAATTACTCTTTAATTAGGCTGCTGATTAATCCCAAATTTCTTGGCTAAGTTTTAGGGATGACTTTTGCTTGCCCTAATTTTCTTGGGATTTATTAAATGCTTGATTAGAATAATTGCATATGATTTCCTTAATTACCCTTCTTATGTAATTAAGCATAATTAGGGTACGATTAATGATTTTAACCTATGATTAAGTTGGATTAAAGTTAGATCCAGTGTGTAGGGGTTTTAGGGAATAATTTTGGGATATTTTCGCTAAGCTATTCCCTAAACCCCCTTTTCTTTCCTTAATCCCTTCTTAATTAAGGGTTAAATCATTAATTATCCCTTTAAACAATTTTCAAAAATTTTAAAAATCTCCAGAACTTAATCTACCTTGGGTAGATACTTAGGTGTTCAATAGCCTAATTCTAATTAAGTAAATTAAACCCCCTTTCATAAGTGTGAAAGGTGTGTTTTAAAAGTACTTAAGCTAAAACCCATTAACTTAATTAACTTTTAATTGTAAGTCAAATTGCATTAGGCCTTTTCATTATTAGGTGCATTACAAATTTATATACCTTGTGAGTTTTATGTCATCTCATTGGCTCATAATTACCTAAGTTAATTTTCCTGAGGTGGTGTAGGTAAGGGTTAATTAAGCCACTTAATGCATACCTTAACCTAATCAACACTTAAAATGGATCCAATTATCTAAAAATTAAACTAAATTGCAAAAAACATGTGGAATGGGTTAGGAATAGCAAACTAACCTCACCCTTTTAAAATTAAATCGAACTTCAATCAAACAAAAAAAATCATTTTGAAATTCAAATTAATTTATCCTAAGTTTTCTTATTCATTAAGAATCTCTTTAGGATTTAAGTAAAGTGAGTTTGTTCATGTGATTACATTGCTTTAGATCTTTCCCAACATGTTGAATTGTATGCCATGTGAGTTATGCATCCATGATTTCGTGTTTTCAAAGTTTTAAAATGAAATTGTTTACTTTATGTCAAATGTTGGCAAAAGTAAAATATGATATTATCACTACTACATCCAAAGTATTTTCAAAATCTATAAATAAAACATCAAATTTGAAAGTGTGCTATTCTTATAATTTAATTATAAGCTTACATGTGGTATATTATAAAGCATTTGTAGTGTAGCCTTTCTTTTCTTATGTTAGCATTAGTTTTGAATAGAGTTGGTAAGATGGGGTTCATTTGAAAAGAACCCAACACTTACAAAATCCTAAACCTATTCATCCCTATGCTCTCACTTAAGAAGGAGTGTTTACACTTGCATGAATAAATGGCATAAACCAAAATGAAACCCTTAAATAAACATTTGCATATTCCTTTTCCGCTTTATTTCTTTTTACATGCATAAGACTTAAGGAAAGTGGTATATTAGTGACAAAACTCAAGGTTATAGGATTTAAGTAGCCCTAAGTAGGTCCTACACCAAGTTAACAATGGCATTGTACTCACTTATGCCTTTCCTACTTTCATGTATGTATGTGAAATTTTGGATAAGGAAAATCTCTTCTACTTAAGAAAACTCATGCATCCAAATCTTCTAAATTTTCTAAAATGGATTACTTAGCATGCATCATAAACTGTGTTAACTACTCTCATTTGCATGTATAGATATGCTTAGGGTCCATCCATATGCATGTTATATATGTTGGGAAAGAATTGAAGTAATGTGTTATGTGAATTTTGATTCATTTTATTTAATCTTAAAATGCCTTTCTTTTGAATAGGTTTATTTAGAATTGATCTAAACATAGGATAATTAAAAAAAGATGTAATCAAACATTCACTTAAATGAAACTAAAATGTGAACTACTTAGATATTATTTTGATTGGAAGGAAAGAGAAGTCCTCTTCTTTCCCTCTCTTCATAACTTAGTAATTAATTGTATCCCAAACCCAAATTAAAATATGAAATAAAAATAATCCAAAATAATTAAACAACTTAAATGAAACCCTCCTCAAAGTTGAACATGTCTTTCACACTTATAAAACTTAAACCTAAAGTCCTAAGCTAAGCATACCACACAAAACTTCAAAGCACACACATTAGCCTAAGTCACCACTTCTAGCTTTAGGTTAGGTTAGTGCATGGCTTGATGTTATGTTTAGTTTTGTGATGAATATTTTAGACTGGATGTTAGGGTGTATGCTCATAGAATGCATGGTAGGACGTGCTTAGTTTAACTATTCTATTTTGTAAGGGATTGTGATAAAGGGGGGCGCTATCATAAATAAAAATATAAATGCTTCTTGGTGCTTATACCCTAGCATAATCCATAGTCTGTGGACTTAGTCACATGTGTGGGGTGATAAGTCCAATATACATGCTTGAGATTTGTGTGGTGTGATTTGACTAACCTTTATTTTGTGTGTGTTTAGTTAGATTTATGCTTTTCCTTTTCATGCAAAATTTGTATATTAGATTTTGGAATGATTTGTTATCAGGGATTAGGTTGAACATTAGTCATAAGACTTCATCTTATGTACCATGTGAAGCCTTGGAGCATCTACCATTCAACCATCCAAAGGAAGATCCAAGAAGAAAAGAAGAAAAGAAGAAAAGAAGAAAAGAAAGAAGAAAGAAAGATTGAAGACCCCCCATAACAATGAATTCCTTTTGCTTAATTGTAGTTTAATTCATTTGTAATCCGGGTTGTATAAGGGTAGATCTCGGCTACCCAATTTTATATTTTTTGGGTTTGTACATGGTGCCACCACAACGCCTTTATTCTTTTGTGATTAGCTTTATAAATTGTGATTTTATTTTGCATTAAGTGGCATGCTTTTTTCCTAGTTTCTTTCCTTGCTTTATGTGTGTTGGATGGATTAGGCTCTTTAGGAAAAATAAATCTTTTACCCAACTTAATAAACTCAAAATTAAAATAAGAAACTCATAACCTCACCTAAAGCTTAGTTTAAAATCAAGATAAAAGAATTAGTAACCCCTTAGTGGATGAGTTTTATTTATTTTATAACATCATGCACATATGCATCTTATTTCACTCTTGATTGAGGGCTTCCATCTTGTCGTGAGAACGCTTGACCTATGAGGGTTGTGTGGTGGAAACTCACCTCCTTTCATTTGATTTTGGCCAATAATCTATTTCATGCATTAGTCATAAAATATCCTATTAGCAAGTCAAATTGTCCAAAATGATAAAAAAAAATGAAATTTGAAATGCATTAGATCATTTGAAGCATGTCCCTTTACATGATCTAGTCTCTTAAGGAGTGAGTTTAAGGACTCTTTCTAAATAAAATACTAGCTATCTTGCATAAGAAAAAAGACTTGCCTACATGTATTTAAAATTGTGGAGGAGTTAGTTGGCCACCCTCTGTTGTAACAAGTCGCCGGGTGGTTTGTCCTCTCTTGTGGAGACAAACCAATTACCTTTTTCCTTAGATTTAGGTTGTGCGCCCCAAGCTCCCTAGATTTAGTTCTCAGGTTGTTTTCCCTTCCATAAGCATAATTCCTCACTTCTTAGGCATTTTCTTAATCTTGTGGTAAGGAGTCTTAAGTCCTAAAATTCTCATGAAAAATGCAACTCAAATAAACTAAATCAATTTCTAAAATGTAAAGCCCAACACAAATTTAGTTTGAGATGCTCGCTAGGTTTCCTAGCATCGTGAGCATCTCCCACTTATTCTCATTTTGGCTTCGATAATAACTCTCTCTTTTGATCAATCCCATTTGATCTTCAAAAATATAAACCAATCAATGGACAATACTTTCCTATTAAAATCTTCAGAGACAACGATCATTTATCTTAATCGAGAGTTTTCTTAAGGGATCACTTCCCCTGCTTTATGAACCCAGTTTAAAATAAACCTTATTTTATTTTTCCATGTAAATAGGAGAAGAATCTCTAGTATATTTGCAGACCCATCATCCTTAGGAGTCCTTATTGAGGTGATTGGTTCTATTAAAGGGTAGTGACTTGTTTTGAGATAGTACACTATACCTTGATGACATCCATCACTAAGTACATCTGGATCATGGCATCTTACCAAGATGAATTTCTATAAGGTCTCTTCTTTCTTTCTCCATAGATTTGAAAGGTGACTCTAGAATTTATTAACCACAGATTTTTTGGTGATTCCACCGGGGATGGTTCCTCTCCATCTTTGGTAAATGATCATCTTTGAGTATAGATAGTGGATTTATACTTTGGTATGAATCCAAGACTATCCATCTTTCCATTGGCACTTAGCTCATTTTATTCTAGAGTTAAGTTAGCCAACATCTTTAGGTTTTAGGACCGCATTCCCCATTGGTCTTAAAACCCCCGTTGGGTTCTCCAATGGGTTAAACGAAAAGATCTAAAATAAAAATATCTTTTAAAGACTTCCTCCTTATCATTTTCATGATAAGGAAAGGTTCATCCTAAAAATAATAAATCTTCCATAAAGAACTTTGCTTTTCAATTGCATCTTTTTTGAAAATGCACTTAATAAAATATTTTTCACAAAATTTCTTCACCCTCATTTAACAATTCATATAATTGCTACATGTGGGGATTTTCAAGAATAAAACTAAAATAACATTTTCCAAAAGCAAAAATGTACATCTTCTTTCAAATTTGCTTTGATGAAGATTTCATTTTCAAAATAAAATGAACAATCATTTTTTCCAAAACCCCAATCACAATCATCAAACTTTTCAAAAGCACACATGAACTCTTCTATTCAATACAATCACACTTATTGAATGGAAAGTTCATTTGTAAACAAAATCAAAACTTTAAAAAAAAAGCACACATGAATAACTTCATTTAGTATACTTAAGTTTATTAAATGGAGATTTCATCCCCAACTAAAAAAATTAAATATCACTTAGGAAATCCTACTTAAACATATCCTACATATGTCTTTAAGTTGGAATTCCTCTCTTTCAAAGAAGCAACAATCACACACAAAACAAAATTTTACATTCCAAAAATAAAATGGATCCCCATTCTACATACTTAAATTTGTGAATGGATCCTCTTTCAAAATTCAAAATCAACAATCATTCAAAATTTTCAAAGTTCATTTGGAACTTCATTTAACATATCCAAATTTGTTAAGTAAAGTTTCCAAATTCAAAATTTTTTAAACACATTTTGGAACTTCATTTAACATACACAAATTTGTTAAGTAGGGTTTCCAAAATCAAAATCCAAAAACTTTTTAAAATTTTAAACACATTTTGGAACTTCATTTAACATACACAAATTTGTTAAATAAGTTTCCAAATCAAAATAAAAATTTTCAAAAAATTCAAACACATTTGGAACTTCATTTAACATACAAATTTATTAAGTAAGGTTTCCAAAATCAAAATCCAAAAATTTTCAAAATTCTAAACACATTTTGGAACTTAATTTAACATACACAAATTTGTTAAGTAGGGTTTCCAAAATCAAAATCCAAAAATTTTTAAAATTCTAAACACACTTTGGAAACCTCACTTAACATACCCAAATTTGTTAAGTAAAAGTTTTCAAATCCAAATTCAAAATCAACAATCAAATTTTAAAAGTTTTTCAGAACTGGACCTTCATTTAACATACACAAATTTGTTAAGTAAAGCTTCCAAATCCAAAATCAAAATTTCAAAAATTTTCAAACAACATTTGGAACTTCATTTAACATACCTAAATTTGTTAAGTAAAGTTTTCAACCAAAAAATTCAAAATTTTCAAAACATGTTTTGAACTTCACCTAGCATACTCAAATTTGCTAAAGTTTCCAAACTCAACAAAATTTCTCAAACACCTTTGGAACTTCTTCCCTTAGCATACCAAATTTGCTAAGGAGAAGTTTCCATTTTCAAATATAAAAATAAAAAATGAAATCAAAATTTTAAACACACCATTTGAATTTCATTTAGCATACTCAAATGCTAAGTGAAATTTCCATCTCATAAAACCAAGTGGGACTCCATCTTTAGCATACCAAATTTGCTAAAGTTGAATCTCCACTTTCAATCATTTCAAAAACAAAATGAAACACTTAGGATCCCTTTAGCATACCAAATTTGCTAAAGGACCCTACCCTTTTCAAAAATCAAAAATTTTCAAACAAATAAAAACACTCAGGATTTCCTTAGCATACCTAAATTTGCTAAGAATCCTATTTGCAAAATCAAACAAAATACACTTGGATTCTTCACTAAGCATGCCTAAATTTCCTAAGTAAGAATTCCAAAATTTTCCAAAATCAAAACAAAACAAAAATTTTCAAAAGAAACAAACATTTTCACTTCACTTAGCACACCTAAATTTGCTAAGTAAGTGAAAATTCCAAAACTTTCAAATAATACAAAATCATTTGACCCTTACTTTAACATACCCAAATTTGTTAAAGGAAAGGGTCCTCCAAATCCAAATCAAAAAATTCAAATTCAAAACAAAATGAACCTATGGAAGCATCTTATCAAAATCTTGAATCCATATTTCAACATACTCAAATTTGTTGAAGTTTGGATTCATACTCAAATTCCTCTTTCAATCAATCTTTCCAAATTCATTTCTAACACTTCCAAGTTGTTCGATGTGGTTCAAATTTTCAAAAAAAATTCAAAATCTATGGAGAAAAACCGATACAAGTTCTCATTGCAGATTTCTTCACCAAGCAGCTCGCTTCAATAAGTATAATGGGTTCAAATTTATCTTTACCTTCCTCACATGGCCTAGCCTTGGATAGTCGACTTCCTCATTGGATCACACATCCATCCACTTTGGACATGGATTTGAGGGATCAGATGAGGCATTCTCCACAAAGCAGGGAAAGAAGGTCGCGTAGCATCATCGTAGACTTACCCTCTGATTGGGATCTCTCTCTCAAGAGGAAAGCTATGGCACACTTAGTGTTTTACATCAAGAGTTCGCTTCAGGTAGTTCATCCTCAGTTGCCCATTGCCCCTGTGTGGCACTCCATCTATGCACCTCCAAGGGTAAAGCTCCCCCCTGTGATTTCCCACATTTGAGTATGGGTCGCACTCCTCATCTACCACTCACGCCAAAAAAAGAACTATATGGTCAAATTCCATACCAGAGCAAGAGAGAGTTAGAGAGGCAATGCAGTAGCTACAAATGAGTCCTTCATGATCACATCACCATCATGGAAACCAGTTTCATCCTCTCTCGATCAGAGAGGATGCAGAGGATCATCACCTCCTCCAGTGGTGCACAGCGCTTTCTAGAGGAGGTCGTACGCCGCCTCGCTTCTGCTCTTAGTAGCTATGTCGAGTCCGGTGCTTGATTTATGTTATCCCCCAGAGTGGGAGAGTATCCATCGAGAGGCCTGAGGCCCATACATCATACATCACCCAGGAGATGAGGTTCATCCATCACCAACACCGCTTTTTTGATTTCCAGCATGCACTACCCGCGATCATACCGATAGTATCCTCCTCACGGGACCACATGAGGGGGTAGCACATAGAGAGTCGATGGTGTCTCCACCCCACCTTCTTACCCCATCCTCCATCACAAGGTTCCAACATCACCCATTCCATCTAAGGCGATGAAGGCCATCCAAAAAGCCCCATTGGTGATCCGCTATGGCCAAGGGATCCTACTCCTCTACACCACCCATTGTGGTAGAGCTCGCTCTCTTCACCTTGAGGTGTGGAAGGAGTGGCAACCCTGAGCATCATTCCTTCACCAACTCCACCATCCGGATGCGGAGATGGTGACTACTATCAGGGATATTCTATGACGCTCGGAAGTGGTAGAATCATCCTAGGATTGTTACCCATCATAGCTAGTGTCAGGTATCATTCTTCTAGTGAGTACATAGGATTGATTCCTCCCTTGAGGTCCTGCCTCTCATGATAAGATCACATTGGTCACCAAGTTGTTTGTACCGGTTAGATTGATCCTTAGATGAGATAGTTGCACACTATTTTATGGAGAAAAGGAGATCTTAGGGCCATGGTCTGATGAAGAAAGAGCTTTGATCCCAATGAAGATGACTGGGGATTCAGCGTATGCATCGATACTAGAGGTTCTCTTAGAGAACAGCCATGGAAGGTGATGAGGTTGATCAAGGAGACACAAATCAACCCATCACCTCATCCAAAAAGACAAAAGCAGATTGATGGATAAGAGCAGACTTATTGGCGAGTGTCGCAAGCAAGCCCTTCCAGTTCATCCTAGCATAGTCAATGTCAGTCAGCCTGAACTAGTGCATGTCTTAGATCCAGTTAAGACTCTACCTCCCATTGAGCAAGGTAGCACTAGTCTGTATAGGAAGGTAGTGGAAAGTACCTCCATACATGAAAAAGATCTAAAATCCATGGTTGAAAGTAGTGAAGGAAGCTTGGCTCAAGCTGGAGGATCATCATCCAAAGGGTAGACCCTACCTAGAGGAATTGATGCTATCCAAGATCCCAAGGGTTTGTGCCTCCTTCCTTCAAGAGCTTCAATGGCGGGAACTGAGGCGATATAGCTCATTTTAGCCAATTATTGCAACGCAGTGGCGATGCTTTACTCTTTAGACTCTTTGTCAAGAGAGCTATTTCGATTGGTATGAACTACCCAACGGTTCAAGGACATTTGTTGAGTTAGAGCAACTCTTCATCAAGAGATTTGTCGGAGCTCACAAAGGGTTATTGTAGTGATCTCAGTAACACACCCGGTGAGTCACTTGTTGATTATATTCTTCGATGGTGCAACTGAGTATGAAGTATGAACTATTGCCTAACAACATGCCATTGAGATTCTCTTGAAGAATATCCATGGCTGGTCACCTTCATGCTTCACCATAAAGACATTTGAGAAGCTAATCAACAAGGCGGCTAGTCTACAAGGAGAGGCCAAATAGTTACCTTTTCCATATCGCCAAGAAAGCCCAAAAGGTTATGAGAAGAAACCCGAGTAAAGAAGTTGATAAGGGAAGCATCTAACTAGAGATCACCTCGAGACCACCATGCCAGCCTCCACCTCCTTTGCCACCACCGGTACCATACCTCCACCGTAGCCTCCACCACAAAGATACCACCATACCACCACCAAAAGACATGCATATCCACCGCCAGTGTAGCTATGGTCCACCTACTTTTTAGATAAGTTAAACAAACCTTATTCTTATAAGTGAGAGGTAATCGGGAAGATCTTTAAGAATATCTTAAAGAAACCTGATTTTAGCTACTAGCCTGGAGACGAGAGGAAGTAGAAAAGTCATGATCCAAACTTTTCCCTTACCACATATGCTAGCCATTTTGGAGGATTGCTTTACATTCAAGGACAAGCTTAAACATATTTTCAAGACCGTTGTTATAGTTATCCCAAATAAATACCTTATGGAACAACTTTCCAGTTCCATTAGGGTAATCCTTGGGGATACTAGCGATCCTACCAAAACCAAAGAAGGTTGGGACATCTCTTTATCTAAAATCTCTAAGAAAATAATTCAGAAGATCAAGAAGATTTTCTGGGTGCCCGAGTCACTCAAACCTCCAACACCAAGGAAGGTTTGCAAGTGCCAACTCTAGAAAGTGGGAGCTTAAAGAACAAGACCATGTGTCCCCGGGATAGCCCTTAGCAGCCACCACCGTGTCACTCCAGCCTTCAGTTGCAGCTTCCACACCGACAGCTTCTTCCATTTCAACTAGTTCTTCTATTTCTTCTACTAGTAGAACTCTTGTATCAGCATAAGGGCAAAATCCCTTACCCTACTCTACTTGATTTCTACTTTGTACCTCCAAATACTAAAGAAATTGAAGAATAAAGCTGATTTGAATTACATCTGTCTTTTCGATGAGTTATCTTCTATTCCTGATAACTCTTCAAGTCTAATAACTATAATAATTTGATCTTCCTCTTTCGATTGAGTTGACTTCCAACTCAATACTACTGGGTTCACCTCTTGAGATAGACTTGGAATCATGATTCGAGAGTCCCATAGAGAAGTTGTAGGTGAGCTCAAAGTGTGGTAGAACTTGCCACCACTTTGCCTCCAGAGATTACCGAAGTCAACCTCCATAGTGGCAAGGTTCTACCTCCTAGGGCAAAGCACCTCTAGATAGAGGGAAACAAGTCATTGGTACTGAAGATCGAGAAGCCCTTCCACAAGATGCTCCACCCTTGATATGCTTGTGGAAGATCACCAAGGTGGACTACAACATCCTTTCTCATCTAAGAAAGTTGCCATCTAAGCATATGATGCCCTTATCTTATCCAAAGAGATGAGGGAATCACTAATCAAGGCCCTCCTTGATCTTGAAAATATGCTTACCGACCACCTATAGGTGAGGAAGTACACTATGCAAAAGAAGCCAAGGGATCACCTTCAGATGAAGACCTTCTATTAGGGACTTGGAGCACAACCGCCCCTACATTACATACACATGGAGTTCGCACTCGCCAGGTTCTGGATGTGCATCAAACATTATGAGTCTAAAGACCCTTGCCTATTTGAAGATCGACATCTCTACTCCAAGGAGATAGATGATGTTGAGAGGATTCAATGATCAAGGCTTTTAGGTTCTATAGTGTTCTATTGGAGATCGTGATTGGAAGATAAGCCAAGTTCTACATTGATTCAAATACTTCATTCACTACTTTGCTTGTAGGCCTTGGATACATCAACAAGATCGTTCCATCCTCCCTTCATCGGCATCAAGTTCAAAAGATGGAATTGAAAATGAGTGTCAATGGATGAAAAGCCATTCTCGCTAGAGAGGTTGAGATTTATGAGGATGTGACCTATTATCTTCCTCAAAATACCCTTTCTCATGAACTTGGACAAAATTCAAATGCAAATGAAAAATCAAAAAAATGAAACAAAAGAAAAGATAAAAGAAAAAGAAAAGTCCAAGTGAGCAAGAAAGGGGAATTGAAGAAGAAGTGGATCCGCATATCATATTCCACCCACAGTTCATTCCATCATATGGACATAGGGTAGATGGCTCAACCTCCACTAGGTAGAGGCAGGCAGAGAGGTTCTAGAGGAGACCCCTTTCTGCCAATAGAGGTCGCGGTTCCATTTCATAGAGTACCCTACTATTCACATAGACTTGAATCCATCAGGATGAGTCTAATGTGATTAGTATACCAACCCCTCTCAGGGGTTCCATTGAGGTGACTTTTGATCTAGCTGAGATAAGACCAGCCTCCAAGCAAAGCAAAGTATTCAATCTAGTTTATGTGAAACTACCAAAGTTGGGAACCTTCTTACCTCACTTACATCTCAAAAAAGTTGAAGGTTTATAGTTAAGGAAGTCCCTAAGTCTTCCAAAGGACACAAAAGTAAGAGGTTCTTTTAGTTCATCATCCTCAAGTCCGAGTTGATGTAGACTTGAGGAAGATACTTTAAAGAATTAATGGAATTACCTTTTATTTTACTCCTTGTGTTCAAAATCTTATAAAGGTTTAGTTCCTCACACTTGGTCCAAGCATGTCAATATTTGAAAAATTATGGAACAATACGTAGAAGCACAATCAAGAGGACTAGATTCAACAAGTGGGTCCACGATGATGAAGATTATTGCCTAGTTGTTACCAACCATTTGGAATCTGGTAGGTTCTTCTTACACATCCCCTACTCTCATGAGAATATGTATTTAGAAACTTCAGATGATTCAAATGATCTCCAAGTCAAAGAGGTACTGCCAGAATTTGAAGAGGAGATTCATTCAACAATAGACAAGCTAAAGAAATCAACCTCGGATAAGAAAATCCCACATTTATCATCATTGTAATGAAGAAGAAACCAATGACTTAGTTAGCTATTGACCGAAGTTTAAAGACGCCGCATGGAGTTATGAAGAAATGCCAGAATTATCTTTGAACATTATAGTCCATAAGCTAGCAATAGATCCTAATGTCACCCCTATTAAGCAAGCTCTTAGATGCATGTGATTAGAAATTGAACAATAGAATTTTTGAAGTCAAGGAACTGATCGATGCTGGTTTCAGCATGGAAGAAAAATATCCTACCTGGTTAGCTAGTGACATCCCAGTTAAGAAGAAGAATGGCCAAATTTGCATTTACATTGATTTTAGGGACTTAAACAAGGCATGCCCTAAAGATGAGTTTCCTCCTATACCGTTAATGGTGGACATTGCCTCATCTCATGCGCTTCTTTCATGGATGGATCATCTAGCTATAACCAAATCAAGATGTCTCCAAGATGAAAGAAACACACTTTTGAACACATCAATCTTCTATTATAGGGTCATGCCTTTCGCCTTAAAATGTCGGTGCTACATACCAATGGGCCATGACTCGATCTTCAATGAACTCATCCATCAGTTGAGTGCTGTTGATGATCTAGTAGTCAGAGAAAAGGAAGACCACATCTTTTGACTTGAGAGTAGTTATAACTCGGTGCATTGAGTCTCTTGGAAATTCCTTGGGTTTGTTGTTCGACATCGGGGAATAGAAATAGATCCTGAAAAGATTAAAGCTATCTTAGAAATGCCACCTCCTAAGAGTTTAACTCAACTCAGATCCTTTCAAGGATGGCTGGCATATCTAAGATGCTTTATCTCAAACTTATCGGAGATGCCCTTCTCAGACTTGTCAAAAGGATGATTCAAGTGGGATGACACACATTCAAAGACATCAAAGAATACTTGGTGAAGTCGTTAGCCTATCCTGCCATCTTGATCCTTTACACGCTGCATTGGATGACTCTCGGTGCTCATTGGCCAAGCAATGATGAGGGAAGGAAAGTGCACTCTACTACCTCATGATCCCCGCCAAGCAACTATCCACCTATTGAGAAACATTGCCTAGCTTTGATTTTGCATCTCGTTATGACACTACATGCTTTCATAAGGTGAACTTGATCTCAATCAATCCATATCATCCAACACTTTTGATGTTTGGTTTTATTGGTCCATGATATCTCATAGTTGATATCACATTTGTACCTCCAGAAAAGGACAACAAGCGATTTCTTAAAGACACACCCACTTCCTCCGATTCTCCGCTTAGTGATGATCTCCCGATGAACAAATCATGAACTTAGGGAGGCTACAATCACGATGGGAGATGTATTTTGATGGTGCTTTTCTTAAAGGTGAAGCACCATGATCTATCCCGTGAAAGGTGGGGTAGAATAGTTCTTCTAACTCCAAACTATGATGTGATGAGATTCTCATACTATCTTTCCAACCCTACAAATAACAAAGTCGAGTATGAGGCTTTGATTATTTGGAGTTAGCCATCACTATCAATGTCAAGAGCATCAACATCTTTGGGATTCTGGTCATTGTCGGTCCTACCAGTCCTCAAACCCAAGCTTCTTCATTACTACAAGTATACCATGAGTATTCATTCAAAGTTCACAACAAGGTTCCTCGAAAGTAGATGCACAGATGCCTTGGCCAAACTTGCCAAAGTGTTGGCATGTCCAGAGATGAGTACATTTCAATAAGGGTCCAAAATAGACAAGTCTTATCCCTTATTGATTGAACTCATCGAGACTTTCTTGAAGGGGAGGTTGCATTGCCAAAATGGACAAGGAGCTGGATTAGAGGCAACCGTTCATAGATTACTTGAACACCGGCAAACTACCTCAAGAGAAATCTCAAGCCCATCAGGTGAAATAGAGAGCTCTCTCCTATGCTCTTGTTGATGGCACCTATACCGATCCTTTGACCATATGGTTACATTGTTTAGACAAACATGAAGCTGGCATTGAACCGAGGTACACTGTCAATGTGGAGTGCCGGTCAAAGATGAAGTCAAAGATCAAAAGACTTGGATACTACCTTCTATGATAATGCAGATTGCATGGATGTAGAGATGCCATCATCGTGCACGGTGTGTGGTACTCCACCAACCACCCAACATTCTACACCCTACTTTGGCTTCATGGCCATTTGAGTGTTGGGGTATTGACATTGTGGTCCAATCGATCCTCCTTCTTCCAAGGGGCATCATCTTAGCCACCGACTACTTTTCCAAGTGGTGGAAGCCATCCCACTCGAGAGGTCATACTCACCATGTGCTTCTTTTAGAACCATATCATGTATATAGGTTCGGTGCCTCTGAATTATATCCGATAATGGTAGCATTCAAAAGCATGAAGATCAACATAGCTGTAAGACATGATAGATTGGAGATACTCCACCATCTACTACCCAGAGCTAATGGTTTAGCAAGCATTCAATAAAACTCATCTAAATATGAAGAAGACTCTTGATGATAACAAAATGTGGAATGAGCGTTGGTTGAAGGGCCTACCGCACCACATACCAACTCCAACTCCTTACCCCATTTTCCTTAGTGTATGGGTCCAAGTCGTTCTTTTCCTAGAAGTTCAACTCCCTTCACTAAAGATAGCATTTGGTAACAAGATCACTACATAGAAGAATGCAAAGTTGTGGTTAGAAGAGCTCGAAGGTTTGGATGAAAGTCGCCTATGGCCAACCTCGAGTTGCAAGGGCCAAAATGATTCAAGCTCACAACAAGTCGGTCCCTAGGTCTTTGAGTAGAGAACTTGTGTTAGTCCTAAGGAGACCAATTATTTCCCGCTGAAAGATGGGAGGCAAGTTTGAACCCACTTGGGAAGGTGCCTATGTCATAGAGAAGGCCTACCAAGGAGGATCTTATCGCTTATTGATTGTAAAGGGGAACACCCGATGCTTCCAATTAATTGGCTCTATCTAAAGAAATATTACCCATGAAACAAAACTTGTTTGAAAATAACCATTAATAAAAAAGAATAAAATCTGATTCCATTTATCAAATCTTCCCTTCTTTCAAGTGTTGTTTGTCTTACAAAATCCACCGATGTATTTAGGGGTGTAAGAGTCCCCAATGGCATCCTATCCCTCTTTCACAACAAACACAATCCCGATGCTTTAGAATAGGTGTAAGAGAACCTGACATCCTATTTTTAGATAACTAAGTTAGTGTGAGAACCCAAGTGGCATCCTTTCTTAGTGGGAATTCTTTGCCATCCATGGCATCATTTCATTTCCCCAACGTGTTTTTAAGGTAGGTGTAAGAGTCCTGTGAGGCATCCTATTCCTTTAACACATGCATAACAACAAACATAAATCTTTTATCTCAAGCTATTTGATGTGGGAGCAAGCCCCACACACTCACTCATTAGCTAGGTCGGTCTACATGCTACCTCTAGTATGTCACCCTGGTGGTCATTTAAGATGTGAGTCCCCATTTTCTTCCTAACTTGATCATTGCAAACCAAAGAGCCTTGTTAGTATGGTAGTCTTCACTCCAGCTACCTCATGTTGACTTTATTTTAAGATGTGAGTCCCTGCTTTCTTCTTGAACTAGCCATCATGTTCTAACTAGGTTGAGTATTTTGAGGTTTAGGATAAGTCCCCCCACTTTTCCTCTTGAATTCTATAGTCCCCTGGTCTCAGTAGCACCCATCGAGCCAAATAAGACTATCCCAGCTAGTTTCACTATGGAGGATGTGAGTCCCAAGCTTTCTTCCTAGTCGATTGTTGCAAACCGATGGCACCTTAGTTGGTTGATTCACTATGTCGACGACTCACCCGGAGTACACCACTCGTGATATGAGTCCCCATGCTTTTCCTTGAGTTGGACACCTAATAAATATGACTAGCCATGTCATTTTCTGTGGTGTTGGATTAAGCCTTACCCCATCCCTCGGGGCACTCTATTTGGATCAAGTCCTTGCAACCCCATTTAGACACTGTTACTTTTGGATGCCCCCCTTTCCTAGTAGCCACTGTGGTTGGAAAAATTTGTTCAACAGGATGCAAATTCTCCTTGGTTCAAGAATCAGATAGTCTAGGATATAAGCTCCTTCTTTGATCCCTCAAACTAATAGTCCATAAAACAAACAAACTAAAATAAACAAACAAAAAATTAATTTGCTTGTGGATTAGATTCAAGCCCCCAAAGGGCCCCTTTCTCCCAAGTGCATCCTATCTTTAGGGCGTCAGAACTCCCTATAGAATTGACTACCGAGTTGAGATAAATCCTTCGTACTCACTCGTAGCCCCTTAGGTGGTTCAATCTATTTTTCCACAAACAAGTTTACAATCATTCTTGAAAGATATAAGACTATGACATTCTTTCTAGCATGATTATCAAACGACGGCACCTAGTCGTTTGATTTGTTGCCCAAAAGCAACCGATCACCCTGATTCTTTTCTAGTGGAAGATGTGAGTCCCCAGCTTTCTTCCTTAAATTGATCATTGCAAACAAAAGGCACTCCTGGATAGTTCTCCCATCCGGAAGCTACTCCCTTTGGTTCAAGAAATGAGATAGGTCTAGGCTTCTATAAGCTCCTTTCGCTTTGATCCATCACAAACCAATGGAATCCATCAAAATAAATTAAAAATGAAATTAATCTTGACTATTCTTGATTTAAGTCCCATGGCATTCACTCAATAGTCTCTAGGTTTTGATTTGCCCAAAGCAACCGACATCATGGTTTGTCTCTAGAAGATGTGAGTCCCCATGCTTTCTTCTTAAGACTTGACCATTGTATACCAAAAGGCATTTCTCGTTGGATAGTCCTACCTTATGGTAGACTACTCCCTTTAATAAAGAGTTAGGTCTTCCATGGCCCCTACTCAAGGCTCATCGCAAACCTATGGGATCCATCATAATCAAAACGAACAAACAAACTAAAAATGAAATCAATCTTTGACTATCCTTGAGTTGATCTAAGTCCCCTAGTGGCATTCACTCAATACCCCTAGGTTGTTCAATCTGCTCAAATTACCCCAAAAATGTCCTTACTTGGAGGATGTAAGTCTACTATGCTTTCTTCCTATTACGATTGCTGCATACTAAAAGGCATCCCTTTGGTTGGTTAGTCCTACTATGTGCTTAGTAGACTACCCTTTGGATTGGTAAATCAATTAGTTCCTCCATGGCTCCTATATTCAAGACAACCCATTGCAAAACCAATGGTTTCTAAAAATTCAAACCTAAAAAAAATTTGAAACAAATTCAACCCTCTCCCTGGGAGATCTCTCTCCTAGTGAGATTCAAATCAACCAAACCTTTCATCTCCTCAGATGACTTGAACCCGCTTCCTCCCTAAAGGTTCACATCTCATCCCTAGTGGATTCTTCCCTCTCTTATGTCTTGGACATAAGTAGAGCCACATTGCTAAGCTCGATTCTTTCTTTTCCTTGTGATAGTTTGTTAGTTTTGTGATCTTTGGTGTTGTTGATCATTTCAGTCAACACCAATATGTGCGGTGTTTCTTATCAGTCACACCACACCTATTGGGCACCCTTTGTTGATCATATTTTTAGAATGAGCTCTCAACACCTCCATCTTAGGCTTAGGACTTCTCTTAGACTTTAAGAGTTCCTTAGTCTTAAGACACATCTAGTGATTAGGTGGACACTCTCCCCTAGCCCTAGAAGACTTAGAAGAGTTAGCCATAGGAATAGGTCATGCCTTAGGGGTGTTAGGAAAATCTCCTACCCTTTAGCTCAAACTCCAAATCAACTCTATTTAATTTTCTCAAACTCAAATCAATTCCATGATTCAATTTCATGATTGAGATCCATGATTGAAATCTATGATTGAAACCTATGATCAAAAATCATCAAAATTCCTAAGTCAAAGTTTCCTAAGTCCTTGATCTTTTCTTAAGGACTTAGCCAAAATCATGATCTAAACCTACTCAAATATTTGGGATTTTCTCATGATCCATTTATATTCTCATTTATATTCATATATAAAATAAAATATCAAACCATCAAATTAAATTCAAAATTCAAATCAATTCATGAAAATTTTCTTAAGTCCTTTAATTTTCCATTAAAGGACTTAGCCAAAATCAACTCTAAACTTGATCAAACCTATTCAAACCTTAGGATTTTCTCAAAATTATTTATATTCTCATTTATATTCTCATATATAAATGAAATATAAATATAAAATCCAATCAAACCCAAAAAAATTAAATTCCAAATTTAAAATGCTTGAAATTCTTAAATCCCTTAATTTTCATTAATGGATTTAACCTAAACTTTGATCAAACCATTCAAACTCATGGATTTTCTCAAAATATATTTGTATTCTCATTTATATTCTCATATATAAATGAAATATAAATATAAATCAATCAAATCCAATTCAAAATTAAATTTCAAATTAAAAATTCTTAAATCCTTTAAATTCCTTTAATGGATTTAATCAAATCATGATTAAACTCTTCA
Source organism: Cymbidium sinense (assembly GCA_021442155.1). NCBI lineage: Eukaryota > Viridiplantae > Streptophyta > Magnoliopsida > Asparagales > Orchidaceae > Cymbidium > Cymbidium sinense. The sequence goes on along the minus strand of CM038219.1, from coordinate 104,820,760 downwards.
AATTCTTGAAATTTTCTCATGATCAATTTATATTCTCATTTATATTCACATATATAAATGAAATATAAATTCAAACAATCAAAACCAACCAAAATCAAACTCAAATCAAATCAAAAAGCCTTTCAAGTCAAAATCTTGAACTTAGCCAAATCAATTTCAAATGCCAAACTCTTGATTTTCTCTCATGGTTCAATCAATCCTACAATCATGAGCTCATATATAAATCCAAACCTTCAATCAAAACCAAATAAAAAAAATCAAACCCAAAACTCCTTCATATTCTTCCTTTGAATATGAAATTTTCAAATGGATCAAAATCCATTTGACTTCAAACCACTTGTAAATGGATTTATATTTCAATCATAAGTCCATATACAAGATCAATCAACTTCAAATCAAGCTTTGATCAAGCCATTTGACCCACTTAGGCTCACTTGACCCAAAGTGACCTAAAGTACCCTTATGAGCCAACTTTTGATCCTAACCAAATTGGATTGAACCAAACTCATATATCTCTCATCATGATCAACAATCATCATGGGATGATCAATCAATCAAATTGGGTCAAACCAAGTCAAACCTAAGGGTTGACCAAGTCAACACTTAACCAAAATGAAACCTAACATAGCCAAAATCCACCATAGGCCAAATTGATTGAAACCATTGATCTAAGTTCATTCATGACCTATGTTTGAACTTGACCAAGCAACATTTGAGCCTAACCTAACCCATTTGGCCCACTTGATCCAAGTTGACCCATTTTGACCTAAAGGGCCAAAATGTGTCAAAACTTGATCTAAGCCAAATTGATTGAAACCAATGGGTCAAGTCCATCCCAAATCACTTGTGGAACTTGACCAAAGCCTCAACTGGCCAACTAGACCCAACCTAGCCCAATTGACCTTAGACCCAACATGACCTAAAGGGGTCATGTTGAGCCAAAATTGAACTTAACCCAAATTGATTGGAAACAAAGATACCAATCCACTCCATATGACTAACCTAACCTAAACCTACCCTTGACCTACCCAAATAGGTCAAATGGGTCAAATAGGTCAACTTGACCCATTTGACCTAAATGAGTCATATGAGCCAAAACCAAATCTATACCAAATTGAACCAAACCAAAGGCACCAAAACATTTCAAATGGTCATATGAACTTGACCCAACCCTTGGTTTGACCCAATTTGACCTATTGGTCAACTTGACCCAAGTTGACCCATTTTGACCTAAATGGGTCAACATGAGCCAAACCCTATCAAATGGATTCCAAATCCATTGAAACTTGGCCCAACCTATTTTCTCAACATACCAAACATACCCAAATTAAAAAATAGCAAAATGACCATTATACCCCTAGACCATTAGCCCATTGGGTCTCTAGACCAAACCCAACCCCCTAACTCAAAATTGAATTTTCAAACTCCCTCCTAAGCCCAATTTGATGCACATGGGAGGTTGGCAATCCACTCAAGGCCTCAAACTGACCATGTGCAAATAGCTAACAGCCTAAACAACCCCTCTCATATGGTCAATTGGATCAAAATGGCAATCGGTCATCATTCATGCCATAGGGGAGATATACTCCCCTAATTCAATAAAATTTTCATTCCTCATCGATGAGTGGAGAGAGTTAGAAAATGTGAGAGCACCCAAGCTTCAAGAGGATTTGAATTCTCAATTCTTCCTTAAGCAAAATAGGGAGCCATTGAATCTTCAACTTCTTCCACACTCAATTTCCTTCCAATTCCTCTTGCACACTTCACCTAGGAACTAAGTCGAGTGCACCCAAGTTCACATTGGAGTTCCCATTGCAAGGAGAGGATCAATTCAATCAAAGCCATAAAGGGGAGCAAGAGGAGTTGGTCCATACATTGATCCACTCAACCCCAAGGCCTAGGAACTTCAACAGGGCTTCATCTCCACTAGATGAAGCTACCATCGAAGCCGCATGATCACCTCCGCGAGGTATGGAAATTTTTTGACCACTTAGCTTAGGTGTTGGTCTTTGTGAAAGAAATTTTCACACAGAAATCGTTGGATTTTGCCTATTTCCTATGGTGTTAAATTTTGATTTCATGCTAGATCGAATCTTCCCTTGATCATGGTCTCATTGATCAAGGGAAGAACTGCTCATCTCGCCCATCCATCCGCATTTTAGATGGACGATTAAGATTATTTCCATTTTAGAATTAATCCTTTTATAAATCAAGGTGGAATCTCTTGTCAATCTTTGATGGACGTAATATAGGCTCACCGCCATTTGATGATTTTAAGTCACACTCACAAGATGACATGTAAAGCACTCCACGCCATCGCCGCGTGAGTGAGATTAATTAGGATTAGTTAAAATATTAATTCTATTAATCCAAGGATCTTCTAAAATTCATAACTCTTCAAAAAAATTAAAAAAAATATAAATAAAAATCCTATGGATAGATAATTAAACCTAGAACATTTTAAAATTAATTTTGAATGTTTTGAATTATGATTTTCTCGAATTTGGGTTTTTGGGAATATATTTTAAATTACTTTAATTAGTCTCCAATTAATCTCAAATTTTTAGGGTTCATTTTAGGGATGACCTCTACCTCCCTAATTTTTTGAGATTTATTGAAGGGGATTAGCTAATTAAAATGATTTCTAATTACCCTTCTTATATAATTAAATAAGTGATTTTCCTATGATTAAGTTTGATTAAGGTTAGATCTAGTGAGTATTTATGGAATAATTTTGGGGCATTTCCCAAGCTATTCCCTAAACCCCTTTTCTTTCCTTAATCCTCTTAATTAAGGGTTAATTCATTAATTATCCCTTTAAACAATTTTCAAAATTCTAAAAATTTCGAACTTAATTAATCTACCTTGGGTAGATGCTTAGTGTGTTAATAGCCTAAGTTAATTAAGGAAATTAAACCCCTTTCATAAGTGAAAGGGGTGTTTTAAAAGTACTTAAGCTAAACCCCTTAGCTTAATTAACTTTAATTGTGAGCCAAATTGCATTAGGCCTTTTCATTATTAGGTGCATTACAAATTTAAATACCTTGTGGGTTTTATGTCATCTCATTGGCTCATAATTACTTAGTTAATTTTTCTAAGGTGTGTGTAAGGGTTAATTAAGCCACTTAATTCATACCTTAACCTAATCAACACTTAAAATGGATTTAATTATCTAAAAATTAAACAAAATACAAAACACATGTGGGAATGGGTTAGGAATAACAAACTCATCTCACCTTTTAAAATTAAATCAAACTTCAATCAAAGAAAAAAATCATTTTGAAATTCACTTTGATTTATTCTAAATTATTCTTTAAGAATGTCTTTAGGATTTAAGTAAAGTGAGTTTGTTACATGTGATTACATTGTTTTAGATCTTTCCCAACATGTTAAATTGTATGCCATGTGATTCATGCATCCATGATTTCATGTTTTCAAATTTTAAAATGAAATTGTTTACTTTATGTCAAATGTGCATGTGTTGGCTAAAGTAAGATATGAGTGGCTATTATCACTACTAAATCCAAAATATTTTCAAAATCTATAAATAAAATATCAAATCTGAAAGTGTGATATTCTTATAATTCAATTATTAGCTTTCACGTGGTATATATAGAGCATGTGTAGTGTAGCCTTTCTTTCCTTCCTTATGTTAGCATAGCTTTGAATATGGGTTAGTAAGATGTAGGGTTCATTTGAAAAGAACCCAACACTTTCAAAATCTCAAACCCTATTCATCCATATACTCTCACTTAAGAAGGAGTGCTTACACTTGCATGAATAAATGTCATAAACCAAAATAAAACCCTTAAATAAACTTTTGCGTATTCTTTTTCCACTTTATTTCTTTTTACATGCATGTTAGTACTTAAGGAAAGTGATATATTAGTCTGTATAACCCCAAGGTTGTGAGGCTTTAAGTAGCCCTAAGTAGGTCTTGTACCTTACGCCTCTGGTTAATAATGGTGTTGTACTCACTTATGCCTTCCTACTTTCATGTATGTATGTGAAATTTTGGATAAGGAAAATCTCTTCTACTTAAGAAAATTCATGCATCCAAATCTTCTAAATTTTATTAAATGGATTACTTAGCATGCATCATAAAGTGTGTTAACTACTCTCATTTTCATGTATAGATATGCTTAGGGTCCATCCATATGCATGTTACATATGTTGGGAAAGAATTGAAGTAATGTATGTTATGTGAATTTTGATTCATTTTTCTTAATCTTAAAATGCCTTTTTTTTTTGGATAGGTTTGTTTAGAATTGATCTAAACTTAGGATTAATTAAAATATGTAATGAAAGCATTCACCTAAATGAAACTAAAATGTGAACTTACCTTAGAAATTACTTAAGGATTAGGGAAGAAAAGAGAAGTCCTTTTCTCTTTTCCTCTCTTTACAACTTAGTAATTAACTGTAGGCTTCACTCAAACCCAACTAAAATATGAAATAAAAATAATCCAAAATAATTAAACAACTTAAATGAAACCCTTCTCTAAGTTGAACATGTCTTTTACACTTAGAAAACTTAAACCTAAAGTCCTAAGCTAAGCATACCACACAAACCTTCAACACACACACATTAGCCTAAGTCACTACTTCTAGCTTTAGGTTAGGTCAATGCATGGCTTGATGTCATGTTTTGTTTAGTGATGAATGTTTTGAACTGGATGTTAGGGTGTATGCTCATAGAATGAATGGTAGGACGTGCTTAGTCTAACTATTATATTCTGCAGGGGATTATATTAAACGAGCACTATCATAAATAAAAATATAAATGCTTCTTGCTTGCAGGTGCTTATACCCCTTAGCATAATCCATAGGCTAGGTAGACTTAGTCACCCATGTGTGGGGTGATAAGTCCAATATACATGCTTGGGATTTGTGTGATGAGATTTGACTAACCTTTATTATGCATGTGTTAGTTAGATTTATGCTTTTCCTTTTCATGTAGAAGTTTGTATTTTTAGGATTGTTGGAATGATTTGTTATGGGGGATTAGGATGAATATTGGTCATAATACTTCATCTTATGTACCATTTGAATCCTTGGAGCATCTACCATTCAACCATCCAAAAGAAGATCCAAAGGAAGATCCAAAGAAGAAAAGAAGAAAAGAAAAGAAAGAAAGAAGAAAGAAGAAAGAAGAAAGAAAGCTCGAAGACCCCCCATAACAAAGAGTTCCTTTTGCTTAATTGTAATTTAATTCATTTGTAATCTGGGTTGTATAAGGGTAGAGCTCGGCTACCCAATTTGATATTTTTTTGTAGGTGTGGAGCCCACCACAATCTTTTATTCTTTTTATGATTAGCTTTATAAATTATTTGGTGTTTTGTTTAGCTTTTGCATTATGTGGCATGCTTTTCCTAGTTTCTTCCTTGCTTTATGTATGGCCTGGAAGAGGATTATGCTCTTTAGGAAAAAATAAATCTTTTAGCCAACTTAATAAACTCAAAATTAAAATAAGAAACTCATAACCTCACTTAAAGCCTAGGTTTAAAATCAAGATAAAAAATTAGTAACCCTTAGTGGATGAGTTTTATTTACTTTATAACATCATGCACAAATGTATATTATCTCACTCTTGATTGGAGGGCTTCCATCTTTGCCAGAGAACCCGGCTTGACCTATGAGGGCTGTGGTGGAAACTCACCTCATAAAATTCTAGCTGATTTTGGCCAATAATCTATTTCTCATGCATTAGTCATAAAATGTCTTATTATCCTGAGTCAAATTGATTGTCCAAAAATGATAACAAAAATAAAATTTGAAATGCATTAGATTTAGGTCATTTGAAGCATGTCCCTTTACATGATCTAGTCTCTTTAGGGAGTGAGTTGAAGGACTTAGCTTCTTTCTAAATAAAAATAGCCTCGCTATCTTGCATAAGCATAAAGACTTGCCTACATGTATTTAAAATTGTAGAGGAGTTAGTTGGCAGCCACTCCCATGCGGTTGTAAGTCCAAGCTGTCGGGTGATTTGTCCTCTCTTGTGGAGACAAACTAATTACCTTTTTTTGCCTTAGATTTAGGTTGTGCTTCTGGCCCTCACCAAAGCTCTCTAGATTTAGGTTATGAGGTTATTTTTCCCCTTTATAGGCCATAAGCATAATTCCTCACCTCTTAGATATTTCCTTAATCTTATGTTAAAGAATCTTAAGTCCTAAAATTCTAAGGAAAAATGCAACTCAAATAAACTAAATCTATTTCTAAAATGTAAAGCCCAACCATAGATTTAGTTTGAGATGCTCGCTAGGTTTCCTAGCATCATGAGCATCTCCTACTTATTCTCATTTTGGCTTCAATAATAACTCCCTCTTTTTATCAATCTCATTTGATCTTCAAAAATATAAACTAGTAGATTGATAATCTTTTCCTATTGAAATCTTCAAAGATAATGATCATTTACCTTAATCGAGAGTTTTCTTAAGGGATCCCGCCTCATAGAATGTAATTAACTATGGGGGCTTGCCCTTTTAAGGAAATTAATGAACCCAGTTTAAAATAAACACTGCTTCATTTTTTTCATGTAAAGTAGGGGAAGAATCTCGGGTACATATGCAGGCCCATTATTCTTAGGAGTCCTTATTGAGGTGATTGGTTCCATTAAAGGGTAGTGACTTCTATCTTTCGAGACAGTACACTATACCTTGATGACGTATCCGATCACCTGAATAAATACATCTGTGGATTTGTGTGGCATCTTACTAAGATGAATTTCTATAAGTTCTCTTCTTTCTTTTCTCCACAGATTTGAAAGGCGACTTTTTAATAGGAATTTATTAACCAACATCCACTGTAATGTAAAGGGGATGGTTGTGCTGCATGTACCACAAAAGAAGGTCTTCATCTGTGAAAGAAATCCCTTGGGCTTCTTTTGAACAATCTGCCTCATCATCAATAATGGTCAGTTGAGCTAAGCATATCTCAGGATCGCGGAGAGCCTTGATTAGTGATTCCCTCATCTCTTTGGATTAGACAAGGGCATCATATATGCTTAGCTTAGATGGAAACTTTATTAGATGAGAGAGGACATTGTAGTCCACCTTGGGCTAGTCCTCCATAAGCATATCCAAGGGTGGAGCATCTTATGGAGGATCTTCTCGATCTTCTGTATCAATGACTTGTTTCCCTCTATCTTGAGGTACTGTCCTAGGAGGTAGAATCTTGCCACTACGGAGTTTGACTTCAATGATCTCTTGTGGATGGGTAATGGAAGGTTCTACCTGCACATCAGGCTCACCTACAGCTTCTTCTATGGGACTCTCAGAATCGGATGATTCAAAGTCTATCTCAAGAGGTGAACCCATAGTATTCAGCATAGGAAAATCCAACTCTAAATCAGAAAGAGGAAGATCAAAATTGTTATAGTTATTTTGACTTGAAGAGTTATCATTAGGAATAGAAGTAGACAACCCATCAGAAGTGACACGGATGTAATTCAAATCAACTTTATTCCTTAATTCTTTAAGTTTTGGAGGGGGTACATAGTAGAAGTCAAGTAAAGTAAGAGGGGTGAGGGGTTTGGTGACCCCAGCCGCCAATACAAGAGTTCTACTTGTAGAGGAAGAGATAGCTGAAGTAGGAGAGCTCACTGATGTGGTAGCTACAACTATGGACTAGAGTATGAACTCGATCGGTGGTTGTGCTACTTGGCTATCCTGGGCTAGCCTAGACTGTTGCTGATGCTGCTGCTGAGCTCCCCCTTTCCCCAAGTTGGCATTGGTATCTTGCAAACCTCCTTTGATGTTGGAAGTTTGAGCTACCTCAGGCACCTACAAAGAAAGTTTCTTGATCTTCTGAACAATCTTTTTAGAGGTTTTGGATAAGGAGATATCCCAACCTTCTTTGGTTTTGGAAGGATCACAAGTATCCCCAAGGATTACCCTAATGGAACTAAAAGGTTATTCCACAAGGTATTCCTTTGGGATGACTATAGCACTGTCTTAAAATTATATTCAAGCCAGTCCTTAAATATGAAGCAATCCTCCAAAACATGACTTAGCATACGGTAGTAAGGGAAAAAGTTAGGATCATGGCTTTTGTCCACTTCCTCTGGTCTCCTAGGTTCAGATAATTGAAAATCAGGCTTCTTTAAGAGATTCTTAAAGATGTTCCTGATTACCTACCTCTTAAATTAATAAGTCTTATTGAGCTTATCTAAAAGAGTAGGTGGACCATAACTACCTGGAGTGGGGGTATGTGTGCCGCTGCTATTGATGGTATGGCTGAGGAGGAGGTTGAGGGTATAAAGATACCGTATGCCAATAGGCTGCCTGGGTGGAAGTAAAGACTGAGGTCATGGTCTCTCAGACTAATCTCTAGCTGGTTGCTTCCCCTTATCTACCGTTGTCATTTTCCCCGGCTTCTTCTCATATACTTTTTGTGACTTTTGCTTAGGTAGCTGATCTTGAAAAGGTAATTGTTTGGCCTCCCCTTGTAGACTAGCCGCATTGTTGATTAGCTTCTCAAAAGTTTTGATAGTGAATCCCTTAAGCATGAAGGCGACTGGGCCATGGATATTCTTTAAAAGAATTTCAATGGCATGCTGTTTAGATAGCTGTGGCTCACATTTCATACTCAGGTTCTGTCATCTAAGAATGTAGTCAATAAGGGACTCACCTGTGTTGTTAAAGATAAGATCACAACCCTTTGTTGAGCTCCAGCAAATCTCTTGATGAAGAGTTGCTCCAACTTAACAAATATGTTCACTGAACTATTTAGCAGTTTAGCGTACCAGTCAAATGCTATACCCACTAGGCTACTGACGAAGAGGCAGAAAAGCAAAGCGTCACGCACCGGTAATAACTAAATTAAATGGTGATTACCTCGGGTTTCCAATGTCATCAAAACTCTTGAAGGAAAATGGAACGAAACCCTTGGGATATTGGATTGCATCAAATTCCTTTGGGTAGGGTCTACCCTTTGGAACTGATGATCCTCCCCAAGTTTGAGCCAATGCTTCTTTTACCTGCTGCTCTACCATGGACTTGATGTCTTTTTATTGTATGGAGGTACTTTCTACTACCTTCCTATGCATGCTAGTGCTACCTTGCTCGACTGGAGGTAAGGTCTTGGTTGGTTCCAAGACATGCACTAATTCTGGCTGATTAGTCTCAATTATGATACGATGAACTACTGGTGCTTATTTTTGAAGTATTGAGACTGCTGCTAAAAAGTCCTCTAGATGCCTCACCATCCTGTCTATATTCTCGTCCTTCTGCCTGATTTATGCTAGGAGGTGTTGAGTCGAGTGGGTTGTGTATTCCTACTCGGCCTCATCACCTTCCATAGCCTGCTGCTCTCTGAGGAGGGATCCCCTAGTATCTACCATGCAAACCCCAGCTGAGTCTCCCAACAAGTAAACTTCATTGGGATCAAAGCTTATCTTCTCCTCGTCAGACCAATCATACCCCAATATCTCCTTTCTCTCTATGAGATAATTGGCCACTCTCTCATCTAAAGAACTATCTACCTGAACTGGTATAAATGATCTAAGTCGGTGTGATCACTTTCTTGTACAGAGAGGCACTAGACCTCCCCTGCTGCTAGAGAATCAATCCAATGAGGATTGTACTTACTGGAAGATATGCACTCCTAGCTGTCATTGACTCTGAAATGGGTGACACTCCTAGGAGGATATACTATCATAGATGCAACTGGGCTATCATCTATAACTACAGCAACCATCTCTATATCATGCTGAACTGGTGGTGTTGGTGAAGGGATGACCACTATGCTTCGGGGTCACCATTCCTTCCGCACCATCACTAGGGCAGAAGGTCGAGCAAGAGAACTTGGCCTCACCATAGTAGGTGGTGTATATGGAATAGGATCCCTCGACCATAGCCGGATCACCAATAGGGTCCTCTTCTCCCTGGATATGGCCTTCATGGCCTTCTACAAAACTGGAGATGCTGTGACATGAACGGGTGATGATGGACGGGGGGTAGAGCGGTGTGGTGGAGACACCATCGACTCTCTTGGGATAGGGATCCTCTTCCTATGATGGGTCATTCCTGAAAGCAGAATACTAACTGTGTGATCGGCGCAAGTAGCATGCCGATCGGGAAAATCAATGAGTGCGGTTTGCATCGATGACTAAAACCTCCGCCTCTCAGTGATTCAATCAAGACGGGCCTGCCCTCTCTACCATAGATGTTTCCCTACACTGGGGGATGATGGATCTCAAATCAAATTGAGCTCCAGACTTAACAGAAGCTCTCGCCAACCGGCATAGAATCGGAGGTCGGCATCACCTTCCTCAATCGGGGTTGTTGTTGAACAACTAGTGGAGGTGAAGTACGAATCCTCCTAGCATCCAATCTATCAGATTCAGAGAGAGGATGAAATGGGTTTGCTGAACTGTGGGGAAATCAGAGTGGGCACTTCCTCCACAACTGACCGTGTAGCGGCCTCCATCTCCCTGGAAATACATGTATGGTATCACTTAACCATATGGTTTTTATTCCTCCTCTGAGTCCTGGTAGGGTGACTGGAGTAAGAACTAGACCCAACCTCAGGCTGGGGAGGCAATCTCTGGGATCAGAGGAGCCTTACCATTAGAGGGTGCCAATGAGTGGGTGTTAGCCTTTACTAGGGCAGCACGGAAAACCACGGGGCACGCAGGTGCTGCCACTATCACTAGCATTATTGGAACTGATGGGATTACCACTGCTTTCTCTTTAGTAAAGGGATGTCAGAATCCAATGGTAAATCAATCTAAATGACCGACTTCTTCCCGGCCACCGCAGTCCTACTAACAATTGTGAGGGGAGTGCCCTCACAGGTGATCCTCACTCCCTCAAAACCTCTACTGAAATGGATGAGATGGGTGTGATCAGCTCAAGGGAAATTGGCCTGATCCAAGGCCAAGTCCATTCCGTAGAGGAAAGTAAACACAAACTTTTGTGAACTTGTCATTTATAGTCAACAAAAAGAAGAATCAGAAGCTATAATGACCGACTTGAGAATATGCAATGTTAGAAACAAACTTGATCATATTTCTATTTTGTTGACTTTTGAATTTGAATTTGAAATTTTGAACCCACATCCAACATTTAAAAGTGTTAAGTGGGGTTTAAATGGATTTAGAGAAGATTTAGAGATTTGATTGGAAAGAGGAATTTTGAATATCGAATCCACTTTCAATAAATTTGGATATGTTGAAAATGGGTTCCAATATTTCTTTAGAAAGATGCTTCCATAGATTCATGTTTGAAATTAAATTTTGATTTGAGAATCCTTTCCTTTAACAAATTTGAGTATGTTAAAGTAAGGGTCAATTGGTTTTGTTTTTGATTTGATATTTTAGAATCCACTTAATTAGCAAATTTTGGTATGCTAAGTGAGGTGTTTGGAAATAATTGTTTCTTTTTCTTTTGTTTGTTTTTTCTTGTGAATCATTGGTGATTTTCAAAATTGGAATTCCCATTTAGCAAATTTAGGTATGCTAAATGGAGAACATAAGTGTGTTTTGTTTTTTTTTATTTTTGAAATTAGGATCCTTAGCAAATTTGAGTATGCTAAGAAAATCCTAATGTGTTTCATTTATTTTGGACGTTTTGATTTTGAAAAATAGGATCCTTAGCAAATTTGGGTATGCTGAGGAAATCCTAATGTGTTTCATTTATTTTGGAAATTGGAAAATGGAGACTTCACTTTAGCAAATTTGGTATGCTAAAGTGAAATTCCAATGTGTTTTAGATGGAGATTTCACTTAGCAAATTTGAGTATGCTAAATAAAATTCCAAAATGTATTTCAATTTTTTGTTTTGAAAAGTGGAGATTTCATTCTAGCAAATGGGGTATGGTAGAGATGAGATTCCAATGTGTTTTTGAAAATTCTGATTTTGAGTTTGGAGACTTCACTTAGCAAACTTGAGTATGCTAAATGAAGTTCCAAATGTGTTTGAAAATCTTTGATTTTGAGTTTGGAGACTTCACTTAGCAAACTTGAGTATGCTAAATGAAGTTCTAAATGTGTTTGAATATTTTGATTTTGGATTTGGAGATTTCACTTAACAAATTTGAGTATGCTAATTGAAGTTCCAAATGTGTTTTGAAAATTTTTATTTTGAATTTGGAGACTTCACTTAGAAAATAGCAATGCAACTGAACGAAGGAAGTTCCAAATGTCTTTGAAAATTTTTATTTTGAATTTGGATACTTCACTTAGCAAATTTGAGAATGCTAAATGAAGTTCCAAATGTGTTTGAAAATTTTTTGAATTTGGAGACTTCATGAGCAATTTGAGTATACTAAATGAAGTTCCAAATGTGTTTGAAAATTTTGATTTTGAATTTGAGACTTCATAGCAAATTTGAGTATGCTAAATGAAGTTCCAAATGTGTTTAAAATTTTTGATTTTGAATTTGGAGACTTTACTTAACAAATTTGAGTATGCTAAATGAAGTTCCAAATGTGTTTGAAAACTTTTTATTTTGATTTGGAGACTTCACTTAGCAAATTTCAGTATGCTAAATGAAGCTCCAAATGTGTTTGAAAATTTTTTATTTTGAATTTGGAGACTTCGCTTAACAAATTTGAGTATTCTAAATGAAGTTCCAAATATGTTTGAAAATTTTTGAAAATATAATTGTTTTCATTTTTGAAAAGAAGAAATTTAGGTATGTAAGAATGGAAGCCACTTTTATTTTTGAAATGTGAAAATTTTGTTTTATGTGTGATTATTACTTTTGAAAGAGGAAATTCCAACTTAATTTTATATGGAACATGTTAAGTGGGATTTCCAAAAAAATGATTTTATTTGAAAATGAAATCTTCATTCAATAAATTTGGGTATATTGAATGGAAATGTTCATATGTGCTTTTTGAAAAGATTTATGTTGATTTTGTTTTGGGAATGAAATCTCCATTCAATAAAATTGAGTATATTATGGAAAGGTTTCATATGTGCTTTTCAAAAGGTGAGAATTCCAACTTAACAATGTGGAATGTGTTGAGTGAAATTTCAAAATTGTGATTTCGGTTTGAAGATGTGACATCCATCCAACACATTTGGATATATTGAATGAAAATGCCCATCTTCAAATTTTGTGCTTTTTTTTGAAAGATTATGATTATTGAAATTTTATTTTTATGAAGGTGATCCTACAGATAACAATCATGAAGATTGTTAGATGAAGGTGATTTAAGCAAAAAATTTTATGCAAAATATTTTATTATGTGCATTTTGAAAGAGTGCTTTTTTGAAAAGCAAGACTCTTATCAAGGATTTATTTTCTTTTGATTTTTGAAATGAACCTTTTCCTTACTATAAAAAAATGGTGAGGAGGAAGTCTTTGATCATTTTCTTTTTATTAGATTTTGATTTTACCCATTGGGGAACTTAACGGAGGTTTTAAGACCTCTAGAGAATGAGATCCTAAAACCTAAAGATGTTGACTAACTCAACTTAAGAATAAAATAAGCTAAGTGCCAACAGAAAGAAAGATAGTCTTGGGTTCATATGTAAAATACAAACCTACTATCGATACTTGAAGACAATGATCATTTGCCAAAGATGGAGAGAGAACCTTCCCCAGCGGAGTCGTCAGAAGAATCTGTAGGTGAAAAAGAATTAAAACTTCTCAAAAGTGAGCGATCATCATCTCATCATTCAAAGATAATATGTATCCTCCTCTACCTCTTATTTCCTTCTTACCTTCATCCATCTCAAGAAGATAGATGAAAATAAAAAGGAAGGAAGAGAGGAGAAGAAAATTTTGATATGATGATGATCGCTTCTTTTCTTTAGATGGACACCACATAGAATCACAAGTGTACTTATTAGGGTGATCAGGTACATCATTGAGGAAAGGTGTACTACCTCGAAAGACAGAAGTCACCACCCTACAATGGACATAATCACCTAAATAAGGACTTATGGGTTTGCGGGATGATGTGCAGAGATTCTTCACCTACTTTACATGGAAAAGTAAAGCAGAATTTATTTTAAATCGTTGTTCTCAGGCAAGCCCATAACATTACATCTGAGATTCCTTAGGAAAACTCTCAATTGAGGAAAATGATCATTGTCTTCAAAGATTTCAATAGGTAGGACTATCAATCGATTGGTTTATTTTTAGAAAATCAAGTGGGATTGATCAAGAGGAGGGAGTTCATATCGAAGCCAAATGAAAATAAGTAGGGGATGCTTAAGATACTAGGAAGCCTAGTAAACACCTCAAACTACCCTATAGTTAGGCTTTATATTTTTGAAATTGAATTAATTTGTTTGAGTTGAATTTTCATTAGAATTTTAAGGCTTATGATTCCATAATACAAGATTATGAAAATGCCTAAGAGGTGAGGATTTATGCTTATGGCACATAGAAGAGAGAAGCAATCTCAGAACCTAAATCTAGGGAGCTTTGGCAAAAAGTACCCACCTAAATCTAAGGCAAAAATGGGTATTTGGTCCACAAGAGAGGACACAAATACTTACAACCACCTGGCCGCCAACTAACCTCCTACAATTTTAAATTCATGTAGGCAAGTCATGCTTTATGTAAGATAGCTAGACTGTTATTTATTTTAGAAAGAGACTAAGTCCTTAAACTCACTCCCTAAGAGACTAGATCATGTAAGGACATGCTTTAATGACCTAAATCTAATGCAAATCATATTACATTTTATTTTTATTTTTGGATAATCATTTTACTCAGGCTTATAGGATTTTTATGCCTAATGCATGAGAAATGAGATTATTGGCCAAAATCAAAGAGGGAGGGGGGGGAGGTGTGTTTCTACCATGGCTCTCAAAGGTCAAGCCAAGTTTCTCCAGTAAAGATGGAAGCCCTCCAATCAAGAGTAAAATAAGATGCTTTTATTAATGATGTTATAAAAGAAATACTCATCTAGCTAAGGGGTTTCTAATTCTTTTATCTTGATTTTAGCTTAGGCTTTAAGGTGAGGTTATGAGTTATTTATTTAATTTTGAGTTGATTAATTTGGTAGAAAAATTTATTTTTCCCTAAGAGCCTAATCCACATCTAGGTCATACATAAAGCAAGGAAGAAAGGAAAACATGCCATCTTAATGCACACACTAAATAAATCATCAATCAATTTATAAAGCTAACACAAAAGAATAAGAGACCATTTGTGGTCGGGCACTACCGTACAAACCCGAAAACAAATTTAGTAGCTGAGCTCTACCCTTATACAACCCGGATTATAAATGAATTAAATTACAATTAAGCAAGAAAATTCCTGTTATGGGGGTCTTCAAGCTTCATTTCTTCTTCTTTCTTCTTTTCTTCTTTCTTCATTCTTCTTCTTTTCTTCTTTTTGGTTCCTTCTTTCAGATGGTTGAAAGGTGGTTGCTCCAAAGGCTTCACATGGTATATAAGATGAGGTCTTATGACCAATGCTCATCCTAATCCCCCATAATAATCATTCCAAAATCTTAATTACAAAAATACATGAAAAGAAAAAGTAAATCTAACTAACACCTGCAAAATAGAGATTAGCTAAATAAACCATACAAATCCCAAGCATGTATATTAAACTTAACACCCCACACATGGGTGACTAAGTCTACCTGGCCTAATGGATTATGCTTAGGGGTATAAGCACCTGCATAGAAAAATCATTTATATTTTTTATTTATGATAGCGCCCCTTAAGCATAATCCCCTGTAGAAAATAATGGTTAGATTAAGCCGTCCTACCATTCATTCTATGTACATACACCCTAACATCTAGACTAATATATATATATCATAAAATAAAAGCAAGCATCAAACTATACACCGCCCTAACCTAAAGCAAGAAGTGGTGACTTAGTCTAAAGTATGTGCTTTTAAGGTTTGTGTGTTATGCTTAGCTATGGCTTTAAGTTAGAGTTTTATAAGTGTGAGGAATGTTCAATTTAGAGGAGGGTTTTATTTAAGTTGTTTAGTTGTTTGGGTTGATTTTATTTTATGTTTTGATTAGGTTCAAATGAATCTTACAATTAATTACTAAGTTGTAAAGAGAGGGAAAGACAAGAGGACTTCTCTTTCCTTCCCTATCTTAAGTAATTTATAAAGTAGATTCAAGTTTTAGTTTTATTTAGTAAATATTTTATTATATGTTTTAATAATCCAAAGTTTAGATCAAATCTAAACAAACCTATTCAAAAAGAAAGGCATTTTAAGATTAATAAAAGTGAACTAAATTCACAAAATACACACATCATTTTTCCCAACATGTATAACATGCATATGAATGGATCCTAAGCATATCTATACATAAAAATGTGAATGTTTAACATACTTTATGGTGAATGCTAAGTGAGTTACTTAAGAAAATTTGAATGCTTATGATGCATGATTTTCATTAAGTAGAAAAGGGGATCCTTATCCAATTTTCACATGCACACATGAATGTATAAAAGACATAAGTGAGTACGACGCCATTGTTAGCACCAGGGGTGTAAAGTACAAGACCTTCTTAGGGATACTTAAAGCTTCGCAACCCCGGGGTTGTCCAAACTAATATATCACTTTCCTTAAATACAAGCATATGCACAAAAGAAATGAATGGAAAATATATAAGTTTATATATATATATATATATATATATATATATATATATATATATATATATATATATATATATATATATATATATATATATATATATATATATATATATATATATATATATATATATATATACATGTGTCTGTAAGGATCCTTCTTAGATTATGACATGGGAGAAGATAAGAGTAGATTTTAAGCAAGTGTTATATTCTTTTAAAAGAATTATACACTTTGCACATCTTATCCAAATCCATGTTAAGAGAAAAGAAAGGAAACAAACATAAGACACATTTTTAATATTCACATGCAAACTTATAAATAAAGTATAAGCAGCACACTTTTAGTTTTAGGTAATTGATTCATATATTTTGAAAATAATTTGGATTTAGTAATGATAATAGCTATTCATATTTCTAACTTAAGTCAAAACATGCAAGTTTGACATAAAAGAAATATTTTATTTTTAGTTTGATTTTTGAAAAGCATGGAATGTATGAAATTCATATTACATACAAATTTAGCATGCTAGGGAAGAAATAAAGTGATGAAAGCAAGTAAATACATTCACCCTAATTAATTCCTAAAGAAAATCTTATGAGATAGGAAAGCTTAAAGCAAATCAAATTATTTTTAATGTGATTTTTGTTTTGTGTTTGAGTTTGATTTAATTTGAAAGATGTGAATGAGTTTATTGTTCCTAACCCATTCCCACATGTCTTTGATATTTATGTTCAATTTTTAGATGATTAGATCCATTTTATATTTTGATTAGGTTAAGGTATGAATTAAGCATGTTAATTACCCCTTACCTATACCACCTTAGCATATTTAATCAAATAATTACGAGCCAATGAGATGACATCAAATCTCACAAGAAAAAAATGCCTCAAAATTATTCCCTAAATCTCCCATTCACTGAAATAGAACTTAATCAACTTCAACAAAGGATTAAATCACTAATCAAACCCTTAATTAACCTTAATTATATTTGGAAATAATTAGGAAATGAATTAGAAATTTCCCCAATTAAGCGACCAATAAATCCCAAAAAAATTAGGGGAGGTAGAAGTCATCCCCCTAAATGCACTCGAGAAGTTTGGAACTAATTAGTGGATTAATTAAAGGGTAATTAGCAAATTAATATTTCTAATAAAACCCAAAATCAGATAGAAGGACTATTTAAAATTAATTAAAATCAACTTTATAAAATTCTAGACTCAATTATCTTTCAGTGGCAATTTATTTCATATTTTTTTATTTTTTATGTTGAGATATGAATTTTAGAAGCTTAGGTGATTAATTATAAATCCCAAATCATTATTAATCCTAATCGCATGCATGCGTGGCATGTGCTTTGGTGGTTGGTTATTTAAAATATCACATCGTAGCGTCGCATGGCGACGGTGCTACGTGCTTTCTCCTCATCCGTCTGATCAAGGATCAGATGGCTAAGGAGAGAGCCGTGGATTAGAGGGGATAAAACAGTGAGCCTATATGTCTTAATCTCGGTCGCCCATCCAAAATGCGTGAGGATGGACGGCCAGAGATTCATCTATATTCTTCCCTGTGAAAAATGGGAACCGTCCACTTTCGAAGAGAAGATCCGAGCTCGATCGAGCTCGGATTGGATTGAAAATTAACCCACACCATCTAAACCTAATGGCAAGCACATCTAACAACTACAATTCTATGGGATTAAAATTCATTTCACAAAGGACCAACACACATTAGAATTAAGCTCAAAAAAATGGCTAACCTCACCGGCACTTGATTCCCTTGGAGAATCTTCATCTGGTTGAGATGGAGCTTTGCTGAAAGCTTAAGCTCTTGAGGTTGAGTGGATGGCTCTATGGACCACCACCTCACTTGCACTTGCAGAGCTTTGGTCTAGGGCACCCTTCCTCGGCCTTTGAAGCTTGGGAAAGAACTTAGGTGAGCTCGACTTGGTCGCCTAAGAGTGCTTGCAAAAGTAATTAAGCTGAGGTTGAGTGTAGAGGAAATTGGAAATCAAGTTGAACTCCCTTATTTTCAATGTATGAAAATCGAGAAGATGAACTTTTAATCTCCCTCTAGGAAGCTTAGGATCACTTGCAAATGGCTCTTATGGCTCCCTATGCTTCAATCGACTATGGCTCTGTTGGAATTGAAGTGAATTAGGGAGAGTATATCTCCCCCTTTGGAAATCGGACGGCCGAAGCTTCATTTGCCATTTTGGAACAATTGTCCTGATGTACTGAGTTTGTTAGGCTGTTTAAGATGTCCTTGAATTCGGTTTTGGCTAATGAGTGGAATGATGAAGTGGCCATGTGCTTCAATTGAGTGGGAAGAGGTTTGCCATGTGACCATTTCAAGCCATGTGCTCAGTTTTGGGTTTGGGCTAGGTTGGGTTGATTCAAACCCATTGGGTTGGGTGCACCACCCTCCCTAGTGTTCATTTGATCCACTAGGAGAGTGTCAAGTGGGTATGAAGAGGATTTGACCAAATTCCAAGTGAAATTGGCCAAAATTTACCCTATGGCCTAGGGGTAAAATTGTTATTTGGCTAATTTTTGAATTTGGGTATGTGTATGTTGAGAAAATAGGTTTGGCCAAGTTTCATTGGATTTGGAGTTCATTTGGTATGGCTTGGCTCATGTTGACTCATTTAGGTCAAAATGGGTCAACTTGGGTCAAGTTGACTAAATGGTCCAATTGGGTCAAACCAAGGGTTGGGTCAGGTTCATATGACCATTTGAAATATTTTGGTGGCTTTGGTTCGATTCAATTTGGTTTAAGTTTGAATTTGGTTCATTTGATTTCATTTAAGTCAAATGGGTCAAGTTGACCAATTTGACCCATTTAACCTATTTGAGCTAGTGTCAGGTGTTTGGTTGATCATATGAAATGGATTGGTATCTTTGTTTCCAATCAATTTTGGCTAAGTTTAAATTTGGCTCAATTTGACCATTAAGGTCAAGTTGGGTTCATGGCCAATTGGGCTAGGTTGGGTCTAGTTGACCAAGTGGAGCTTTAGTCAAGTTCAACAAGTGTTTTGAAATGAAATTGAACTATTGGTTTCAATCAATTTGGCTTAGATCAAATTTTGACACATTTTGACTTTTTAGGTCAAGTTGGGTCAACTTGGGTCAAGTGGCCAATTGGGCTAGGTTAGGCTCAGATGTTGACTTGGTCAAGTTCAAACGTTGATCATGAATGAGCTTAGATCATTGGTTTCAATCAATTTAGTTTATGGTGGGTTTTGGCTATGTTGAGTTTCATTTTGGCTAAGTGTTGACTTGGTCAACTTGGTTTGACTTGGGACCAATTTGAGTGATTGATCATCTCATGATGATTGTTGATCATGATGAGAGGCTTAGATGAGTTTGATTCAATCTAATTTGGTTAGGATTAGAATTTGGCTCATAAGGGGTACTTTAGTTCACTTTGGGTCAAGTGAGCCTAAGTAGGTCAAATGGCTTGGTCAAAGCTTGATTTGAGTTTGATTGAACTTGTTTATAGACTTATGATTGAAATATAAATCCATTTGCAAGTGGTTTGAAGTCAAATGGGTGTTGGTTCATTTGACAATTTCATATTCAAAGGATGAACATGAATGGATTTGGGTTTGATTTTTTATTTGGGTTTTGGTTGTTTGATTGAAATTTGTATTTATATTTTGGTTCATGATTGTATGATTGATTGAATCATGAAGAAAAATCAAGGGTTTGGCTTGTTTTGAAGTTGATTTGGCTAAGTTCAAGGTTTTGACTTGAAAGACTTAGGTTGGATTTTGATTGAAGTTGAGTTTGATTTGTGGATTTGGCTTTGGTTATTTGAATTTATATTTCATATTATATAATATAGATGAGAAAATTTCAAAGATTTGAAGTGATTTGAACATTATCTAGACTAAGTCCTTAAGAAAAGATCAAAGTGACTTAGGAAAAATTTGGAATTTGGAATTAACTTTTGGGTTTAGTTTGATTGATTTGAATTTATATCTCATCTACATATGTGAATATAAATGAGAATATAAATGAGTTATGAGAAAATCTCATGAATTGGAATTGATTTAGATTTGATTTATGTTAAGTCCTTAAGAGGGGATTAAAGGACTTAATAAGATTGATTTGGAGTTTGGGAAAATCAATTAGGATTGATTTGGAGTTTGACTTGAAGAAAGGAAGTAAGGAATGTGATTCAAGCTATAGAGTAGGTGAATTTTCCGAACACCCCTAAGGCATGGCCCATTTCTATGGCTAACTCTTCTAAGTCTCTAGGGCTATGTTGAGTGTCCACCTAATCACTAGATGTGTCTTAAAACTAAGGATCCCTTAAACTCTAAGAGAAGTCTTATGTCTAAGATGGAGAGGTTGAGAGCTCATCCTAAAAATGAGGTCAATAGATATTGAATTTCATTTAACCATTTAAAATTTGATAATTTATTTAAATTTATATTTATATTGATATTTAATTTTGATTATTTCGAGTCAAACTTGCAAGTAAATTTTGATGGTAAGTATCCCCTCCGGTTGATATCTCCATTCAACATAGTCATCATCGGGGTAGATGTATTATTTTGCTATTTCAAATCTTGTCAACTCTATTAATTTAATACTAAATGATCAGATCTACTATCATATGACAAGATTAGCTTCTCAGATATTTTACTAAGTTGACATTCTTATAATATTATTATTGGATTTTTAAATTTTGTCAACCCGGACCCAGTCCTAAGACCCAACTGGGAATTAACCCGCACATCATCCTTAGACACTAAATTTATGCATTCAGCACAGTGTCGAGGCTCATGCGGGTTTTTCAATTCAAGTATTCATATAAACGTTCAAATAATTTAATGAATTTTAATGCCAATGATTTGATATGAATTTCGAAGCACTTGAATTCAATTAGAAGTTTATCTTATGACATATGCATATCAAGTTAAATTCATCTGGATATTTATATGAGTTTTAAAAAATATCCAAGTTGAATTTAATAAATACTATATACCGATGTCAAGCGGACGGCCCGCGTGGAAAACATCCGTGCGTCGTCCTTTGTGACGGACAACTCAATTTTTTTAAAAAAAATGCAAAGCTGCTGAGGAATAGCATATGAAAATTTCCCCATGAAAATTGATTAGTGGCTTAACCTGCATACTCATTCAGCACATTGAAGCCTCCTACTATAAATAAAATAGAACTGCTCAGTTCAAACTACAGGAAGTATCTAGGATGCCATATTTAGGCTGAACAATGATATTTTAACATACATGAAGGCAACCTAATAAAGTCATTCTATGATGCAAGTTAAAATAAAAAGTTTAGAAAGTTCAAGCGCAAGGTACTCTAAAGCTAAGAACGACAATAACATCGCATACACTTGACAATAACATCGCATACACTGCAGATTAACACCAAATTTCCTTCCACATGATAAATATACATATAGTAAAAATGAATAAATTATTTCTAGAAAGAAAATAACAAAACAAAAGGTTTACTTGTTTCATATAATAGCCGGCACACATACAACAAAATATGATCTAGCATGGACGTAATATAATAGTACATCCGACTATCTCCTGATGATGCTCAATGATGCGGTGATCGCATCAACGGGTGTATAATGGGCGTGGTCGCCGCGTCGGCCTCTCGAAGTCGATGCTCCTTACTGTCCTTCGCCTGCTCAGATGGTTGTTGGCAGTAACCATGATACATACGGGTGTCATATGGAATGAGGGAGGCCCACGTAGAGGAACCGTCGCCGGTGCATCTGGCCACATAGATCCCACGATCTGATGGTCGTAAATGTATACGTGATGGTCCCACACCGGTGGAGATGATGGACCAATATCCAACGCAAGCATCCGACGACCGAGGTACTTGGAATGCTAGTGTCCCCGCGTCGCCATCGAAATATACATGTTTGTGTCTCGCACAACCCTCATACGCTGATTGACGATCTCTGCGGTCATCCGCCTCCCAAAATAGCTCAATATATCCTCAAGATTCAATATGTGCTCACGCATTGATAATCGCATATTATGATGTAATTAAAAAAAGGATTATCACGCTTAAGAAATGCCTTACCATGAGTCGATCTCCGTGCTCGAGGGTAATACGTGTTTGGGGTAGTGCCTTCAAAGATATACAAGTAGCAAGACCGATACCATCTCATGTATCGATTAATGGTCGCACTCCCGCCGGGTAGAGTCTACCACCACAACGACTCCCGCTTCTCCCCCAAGCAATATAGGTAAATGACCCCATGTCGCTTTCCTCGACCATCCACTCGCATCTAAAGAAGACTCTACCGGTAAACCTCGCCGTAGTGGAAGGCCAAACCGTCGAAAGACACGATCAGCCGGTGCCACTCAACCTTTCCAACTAATCGAGGTACTGCCAACCATATGTCATCCCCATGCAAGCATATATTCATACGCTCACACGAGTCTGCACGCTCCCATATCACCGTGTTGTTTTAGGTATTTATTTACAAAGGTTGTCACAAATTATGCACATACAAAAAAACATACCGACTCAGAGGCCATCCTGCCTCGATAAACTCTAATATGGGCCACCTCTCTGGACAAACCCTTCATTCCAAAGACAACCCACACCGAGCCCATCTATGTCGGTGTATGGAATATGTAACGTCCGCCAACATGAACATGCTCCCACACCCACACTGTAGAATCGTAAGCAACCAACATATTCGGCGCTTCGCTCGCCATGGAGCTCCTCAGATAAATGAGCAAGCACCGCTCCTAATGAGAACTCTCAACGTGTCAAGATCCTCCAAGAGGCATCGTAGTGAATCTCCAACACGTGTCCGCATAAGGAAGCAGCCAATCGCAAAAAGAATGTAAGCTCTGAGATGCATGCTAAACTGATGCTCAGGCATATCTAAGTAAGAATCTCAGAATACGCCCAGCGAACCACCGTGGCAACAGTGGCGGCCGCCCCATTCAACTCGATGTGATGTCGCCGGATCGGATCGTGATAGACAGCGTGGATGTGCTCCTATCAACTCATCATAAGCACGCCACACGATGCCCACCGCCCCGCTCACCAACAACATTCGTCCAAATAATGGCCGTCTATCTCAATACCGAGGATCATGGCAACATCCTCGATGACCGCTATCTCGCCAATGGGCAAATGGAATGAGTTGGTCCGAGAGGACCACCGCCTCCAATGCGCCGAAGGTGGTGATCTATGCGAATGTACGCATCTGACACAATCCAATCCAACCGCCTGTAATGCGGTCATGAAGCTTCACCGCCACTCTTTGAACATAAGCATGTGTGATGCCATATCCGCAATGTAAACCGCATGAGATTATAGTTCAAGAATGATAATATAAGGAAAATCAATATACAGATTCCCTTACAAAATCTTACCAGTCGGGATGCTTCCGGCCGACCAATGAAGTGCCGCTTATACCGGGTGGACTTCGCCGCAGTTCGTAGTCCACGCAGTTCTCGACGCTCTTCGCTCTCCTGGGCTAAGCACCTTCTTCATGCACATCCTACCTATAGCAATCAAATCAATTAAATTCAAACTATATGACAGATGAATAAGGACCTGCTAATTACACATATAACTAATTACATATAGCTAAATAAATAACCAACAATTATGAGAAACATCGGAAGAGATGAATAAGGACTGCTACAATGAAAAAGTTGCTACAATGGAACATTGAGACCTGAAATGCTTTGCATCAACATGTAGGAAGACTATATGTACATTAAAAGCCTGAAAATCAAAGCTATCTCGTAAGCTACATCACAAAGAGAGTGTATGTACATAAAAGACTACAGATGAACAGATGCAAGATGACTTCATAATCCTTTGAAGACCACAAACCAAAGCTATGGCGTTGAATAGAGAGGTTGATATTGAGGAATGACTTTCGATAGACCGCTTGGGGAGAAGTGATTACGCCGCCATTTCTGCAGTGCAGAAACGACGCAGTCGGGCGAAATGTGAAATTTCTTCTCCCAAACGGTGTCGAATGGAGAAATTCATATCGCCGAACCGAACGGATTTCACGACTCTCATGCTGGTCAAATGAATCTGGCCCGACGCAGCAGATTTCCGCTGCATTACCGGCTGTGCAGGAACTGTGACGAGCCGGGCGCGAAATCCCGCACCGGCATGAAACGGCCGAATAGAACGAAATTCATATCGCCGAACCGAACGATTTCTAACTCTCCTGTTGGTCAAAACACCACTGCGCTGAGCAGCAGATTTCACTGTATGCAGCCGAAATTCATGGGACCTCGCTGGAAATATCTTGAGCACACAAAACACAATTTCTGAACTCCTCAATAGAAATGAAAGTCTACTAGATATATCAAACTAAACAACAGATATTATTAGAAATAGCAGTACACATAGCAACATTAGAAAACGATTTTAAGAAACAAAAACGCTCGAAAAAAAGTTTACATAATTTTAGCTTTTACAAATACAAACATGCATTCTAATAATACTCCAACAATGGTTAACCAACTATTGCTGTTTCTGAACATTTGCCCAACTGAATTACCTGCGAAGTTACCTCCTCTTGACTCTATACAACACCAAATTGATTACTTGATTGTAAGCATAAACGATTTTAAGAAATAAAAACTCACTAAAAAAGTTTACATAATTTTAGCTTTTACAAATACAAACATGCATTCTAATACTCCAGCAATGGTTAACCAACTATTGCATTGTTTCAACATTTGCCCAACTGAATTACCGCGAGTTACCTCCTCTTGACTCTATACAACACCAAATTGATTTTACAACAAATGCCTCTCTAACCTTCACACACGGTATGAGTCATAAAGAACACGAAATCTGCCAGATTATTATTGATGAATTAATAGTAAGCAGATGATCCAAAGACAAGTCCTTATACGCACTATTAGTTCCAAAAAAGATCAAAGTTATGTGTATAAACAGCAGAGCTATTAATAAGATTACAATCAAATATAGAAGACATGCTAGACAAACTTTCACAAAAAATTTTACATAATTTTAGCTTTTACAATTTACATATCATCATCTTTATCCATTAAATTACATATTATCATCGGATCCTTGGCTAAGATATATTGCATTAATTATAATGTCAAAACTTAGGAATACATAGATATAGTGACAGAACAATTTATCCATAATACACAATTAGCTCACACTACTTTGTGGGCATGTTGCTATTATGACCACTATTTTTACATAAACTACAAGTTCGACATTCTTGTGGGATTTTCATCCATAGTATTTCAATCAAGGAACGCGTCGACTTCTTCTTGATATTTGGTGGCGACTGAAGTTCCCAGCGGGATGTGTTCGCCACTCATCGCGATCGTGGATGACATGAAACGCTCCCTATGTTTGCAAGAGTAGTCCAAGGTGTAGTAGACCGACACGCACGAACGGGTTTATATATGTCGCCGCCTAGCACGTAAATGACGGAGGACATGGCATGTGATAAGCTTGTGGTCGTCGCATGTACATCGAGACATATTGTTCTCATACAGCCCACCTTATAATGATCCGTTGTTAGAAGCAAAACTTGGTACTCATTATTAATGTGACGGATCGTGAAATCTCCTTGCCTGTTCACTACCCCGCAAATTTGCCTTAAGACGGGAGAGAGAACATGGAGTCCTATTGATTCGGCCGATGTTGTCGAGTCCGCGCTTCATAAATGTAGCGACTATGTTATAATATATGCAGAGACCAATGCCCGATTGGCAAGCCACGCGGCTCTCTAATCGCTGAAGCATTCACCAGATTTTGTAGTCATGGTGCCATACTGTATCATCATCGGTTAGAGACCACCGATGTACATCCCTTTCTACGAGCCAATCGTAGGTTTCTGCTCGATGTTTTTGATATCGGCCATACACCTTTTAAAATGCGATATCATCGATACCCGCCACATACATTTTTTTGGCATATGAATTCAACGCTCGATCCCAAGTTGTCTAACTGCTTTTTTAAAGTTTTCGCAAATGTCTTAGTAAAAGCGATGTGCAACCCACGATAACATCTCCTCGCTCACCAACCCCGCTGCGGTCAAATGATGCACAAATCACCTCTTGTAGATCGTGGAACCAGCCTCAGTAGTGTCAGATAAACCAACACCACGACTCAATACTTTCTGATTCTACTACTGCAAAGGCAAGTGGAAATAATCCATTGTTGGCATCTCGACCAGCTAGTAGAGTCCCCAGATTTACTGGAGGAAAGTCCCATCCAGACATAAAATCACGAATGCCAACCAAGAATCAAGGCAAGGACCGAATAATCGCTGAAATCGGTGACTCGAATGATGACTCTATGACCGATCCCTGCATTGAGCATATAATGATATCTCCAACGACGGTAAGATTCTTCCCAATTCAAAATAACCTTTAGTGCCTTTGACGCGTATCCCAAGCTTTCATGTATGACACGCGTATGTTAAATTTGGACTCAATACGGCCAATAATCTCCCTGGGCTTTAAATCCAGATGACGCCTAATGGCAGGTTGAATGAAATAACTGATAAAATGTGCTGTACATTGTCTGTGTCCGGCACTAAGAACTGAATGACTACATGTATGTCGTGTACTTAAGCTGCCAATTCTCCATGCACCTCCTAATCTCTTACTTGAACTTGCATGTAAGCCACCGCAGTGTAGTCGTTCTCATATTCACACAATATGGTGAACTTGGATTTATTTGAGGCATATCACATACTGACGTTGTTTATGATAGACCAACCAACCACAAACAACAACTTTTATCAATAAAGCACATCCCTTCATGCGCTTCATCGAATGCAACTTTCATGTACAAAAGTTGACTCATCTAAGGCCCATCAAATGTTTCCTCTTCATCCCATTCTCGTTGTTTGAGCATGAAAGGAACATACTCATTGTTAGATAGCAAGTACTCCTCTGTTTGGCTTGTTCTAACTGAGTAGTCCCTAATAAGCTCTCTAACACTGCTAGATGGATATTTTCCCCTTAAAGAAGATTCATAGATCACTATCGCCTCATCATCATCATGCATTTGTTGCATAAGACATAGTTTCATACCCATCACCCACGCCACCATGAACATCACTCCTACTTAACTTGTGCCTACATTACTGTGTTCACAAACACGATGCTTCTCGCCGAGCTTACAAGTGTGATGAATTCATCACTAATTGAAGCTCCTGATCCTCAAGAATGGCAATATCTTTCCTCACAATCAACTCCTCAACTTCAACATAAATTACTAGGTTGCACCGACGTGATTCGCATCAATCACATACTTCGTCCAATAATATGTGTAGCGATAAATCCAGACCAATAGAAACCGACCTATAAGATTAACACTGACGCCGCAGATCTAACCTTAATGATCTCATGATTCCAGAACCCCAATGGTTAGTCCTTCGTGGGATATATATTGGTATTTTTCCACCAATGTAGGTTGGAAAGAAATTATCAACAACATTCCCGCCATCATAATAAAGAACTACGCAGCATAGCCAACTCATATTCAACTAACAACAACTTCAATAAGCAAGAATTCTTCCTCCACCCTGTTCGCAGGAGAAAAACATTTCAAGATATAATACAATTGCGCATTGTAGTTGTCCCAAACTTTGCAAAATCATATTTCTAGTAAATTAACCTACTATTGTAGGAGTAACTAGAGATTTATTGATAGTTCAAGTAAAATACATTACTATTCATCTTACGGTAAAATCTACAACTAATTCAAATCAAAGCATTAAAGTAAAAACTAAAATCATAACCAAATTAACATCTCTGGTAAAATATAAAATTAAAATTACATAATTAATACTTTAATTACCATAATTAAATCATATTTATTATAAAAATAAAATATATAAAATTTATTTGAGATCCAAATAACTCATAAATGTAATAGATACTTCCACAGCCAATAGTAATCGCTGGGAAAATTTTCAACATATTAATTACATTGGTATATAAAATGATTAAATCATATAAAAAATAAATTTTGTATAAATATCTATAATGTTTTCCTTGCTACTATAAATAAAATATTTAGTCATTATTACAATCATTTTGAAATTAATTTAATTAGAAAATAATTAATTAAAATATACCAATAATACTTTAATCCCAAAAAAAGTAAATAACTTAAATATCATCTCAAATGAAAATCTCCATTATAAAAATTGATAATCAAATAAACAAATAAATTCATTGTATACAATAAACATGAATAAATTTTTCCTCTATCCTTAATTCACAATTCCACAATTTTACAAACATTTATTTTGCTATCTTTAAACAAAGATAAATTCTAAGAAATACAAGCTAAACAAATGAACAACTTCATTATGAACTATACAAGCTAAACATGAATAATAATTCCTTGCTATCCTTAGATTTCAATTCACATTCACAAATTTTACAAAGACAACTGATTTTGCCATTATCTTTAAACAAAAGAAAGCATTCGAAGAAATACAAGCTAAACAAATTGAACAACTTCATTATGAACTATACAAGCTAAACATGAATAATAATTTTTCCTTGCTATCCTTAGATTTCAATTCACAAATTCCACAAATTTTACAAAGACAACTCTGTGGATTTTGCTAGATCTTTAAACAAAAGATAAGTGTCGCATTCAGGAAGAAATACAAATGTAGCTAAATAACTCAAAGGATTTTGCTAGATCTATCACAAGTTGCGTAAAAAATTACCTTAATCGGCGACGAACTAAGAAATATCCTGCTTTCCTCGCAGAAGGCGACTGACGGATGATGGATTTCCCTCGCCGCCAGCCGACCTCCCCAAGCGGTTTGCTCTGAAATCCGGAGGAGGAGGAGCCGAGTGGCCGACGCTTGGGAGGAAAAGAGAAATAAAATCGCTTACGGCTTTGTTTGTTCGAAATAAGGTCGGCGGCGACCTCTCCTCCAGCTCCTCGGTGGTGCTTCGTGAGATCTCGCACGAGCGACGGAACGAGCAGCAAATGTGACGGGAAGGAAAAAAGGGAAAGTAGATCGAGGAGCTCACGGGATTTTGCCATAACAGGTTAAGCGCCGCCGTCCAAACGGACGATGCGACGAGCCGTCGCTTGACTGACGACCGTCAAGGCGACGATCAAGGCCACGTGGAAACGTCATCGCGTCCGCTTGACTGACGACCAGCCTATTTTGCTAAATAAAATTTTTTTGTGCCTAAACGCCTAATTAAGATTAACACTAAGCCTATTTTAAAAATAATCCCGAAAAAATATTACGTGCAACAAAATTGCATTTGGATACCGCACGTACTATTCTCTCATCCGATAGGACTTGTGCAGGTTAGAATCGGGAATGCGGTCATTTCACATGGTGTAGTACGGAGGGATGATGTGGCAATTTATTATTGGTTGAATGGGAGGTATAGATATGGAGATGAGCAGCTGCAAGTTTCAGGTCTTAATTACGTGAAATTAAAAGATAATTAGGTAGATTTATCTCAAAATACGTACTAATTTCGACAAAATTTTAAGCACAATAACTTTAAGCAAATTGGATATCTATTCTAGATAATTTTGACATTCCAGACAGAATGGGACAGTCCTTTTCGCTATTAGAGATTGTTTGGTTCAAGTCAGCGACGAATTGGGTCACTTTTGGTTTGAAAATACATATTATCTCTTCCAACCGCTCGACGTTCGCGTAAACTCATCCAAATTGAGCTCGGACAGCTTCATTTGAAAGGTTTCGACGTTTCAATGCTAACGGCACAATCAATTTCACGAACGGAGGTTATTTTGGCATGCGCCTCCGATTTGAGCTGCTACGTGATTGACTCTTGATCGGTCGTCCGTCGAATTGTTCAATATGTATATTATAATTAATTTTGACTTTCTGAATGCGTTAGCTAAGTTCGTTCGTCGTTGGGAGGTCATTAAGACTAATTTCGGATGCATGATTTATTTGATGCGGCGATTCAAGTCTGAATTGATAAGCTCGACTGACTTCTAGATGCGATATAGAGGTCAACAAGCTTTCCCCATAATAATGATATTATATTAGGAAATTTTTCTGATTAGACTAAAAATTCGGAGTACTTGCACTTATTTTACATAATTTATTTTTATTTAAAAAAGGCCGCAGCCAATTTATAATTTTTTTAAAAAACCACAAACAAAATAGAAAGTAGGCTTGCATCAATTTACAGTTTTTTAAAAAAATTATAGCAAAAATGACAATATATACTCTCAAAATAATAACAAATATATTTTTGAGAAAATTATAAAGAATAAAAATAATATCATCAAACGGGCCTGCCAATATATGTAATATTTCTGTCACTATTGGGTTTTAATTATACTTTTTGTTAACATATGAGAAGCTAACATATAAGATAAAAAACAACTTAGCAAAAATTAGATCAATTCATTTGAAATGTTATTATAAAATTTAAGTGGTATGGTAAAATTTTTATATACTTATGAGTTACCTTATCTTTATTTTACTTATATAATTTGTCAATCATTAAGTCACATCAGAAATATTTAAATATTATATTTACTTTTTTTTGTTTGATTAAATATACTTAAAAGTTAAACAAATCTTTGATTGCACCTTGGTTCAAATCGAGGATTTAAATTTTTGTTTGAATCATTGAGGTATCTATTAGATCAACAAATATGGAAGAGAAGAGTAGCTCACTAAGGCATCATAGGATTGATGAGGAACTACATGTGAAAGTAAAGAAAATTTAAATTAATGATGGGAGATTGTTGAGATCAAGTCTTTATTGGACTTGTCTTGGGCCACATATTGACGACACTAATGGTGAGTGAAGAAGAGGACTTATGTCGGAGCTACTAAACGATGATTTAAATGTTAAGGTTTGAACAAATTATGATTATTAAATAATAAATATTGAGAGATATTTCATTTAAAATTATTATTTTTTATATATTTCTTCAATAAAAATATGATGTGGGGACATTTGTCCAATTATCCATGTTATAGGAATAAGTCAGTTTTTATTTTGAAATTTTAAATAATCTCTTTTTTAATATGGGAATTGATTTTAATATTATGTATATAAATCCTCCTTAAATTGAATGATGAATTAATATTACATCTTTAATTTTTAAAAAATTGCTAGTATTAGATTGCCTTTTTTGGAGATGACTTACGCTCATTTTAAGTTTAATTATAAATAATATATTTTTAATATGAAAATAATGGCTCTTGCTGTTGATTTATTTGGTAATATTATAATTTTACATTTAATTATTGTATATTTTTCACTATCAAAAACAAGTAAAATAAAATTATAATTAAATACAATACTATATATTCAACCAAAACTAATTTTAATCAAATATCACATGCTTTTTTAAATAAATTTTAGGGGGATTTTCATCTTCCTAAATTAAATGGTTTTAAGATAACTTAGTATTTTATATTATTTAATGGTCCAAGATCATAAATTTTTTTTGGAGTTTTTATATATACTATCACCCTATTCTTACATATTTACAAATTAATCACTTTTTAATATCAAAATTTCGAATTGACATTCAAATATTGAAATTCATAATAAAAGTCCAACTCATATTTTTTATTTTCTTAAAATTTATAATGATTTGATGATGGTATGCACAAATATATGAGTCTCAAAATAAAATTGATGAAGATGATCAAATTGTAAATGCATATATTTTTTAGATGTCTGATTTGTAAATATTTTTTTTTATTCAAACAATTCCGACTCAGATAAGATGACATTGCCCTTATAAAAGCAGCCACAGTATCGCTACCTTCCCATGCAGAACGACCAATGTCGGCCATGATGATGTTGATTATAACGATGATGATGGCGATGATCGCTTGCCTGAACGGAGATGGAGCGATGGCGGAATCGCAGAACTTGGAGCAGTTCAAAGGACAAGCGCACCTTCCAAAATTCGCCGTCCGCAAGCACTACAACATCTGCCTCAAGCCCGATCTCGATGCCTTCAAGTTCGCCGGCACCGTCGAGATCACCGTCGACAATGTCGAGGACACCTATTTCCTTGTCCTTAATGTCGCCGAGCTTGCGATAGTGAATGAGTCGGTCTCATTCCAGGGCCATGGCTCTTATCAGGTACTCGATTCATCGTCTATGAGAAGGAAAGGAAGTACGTAAACTCGATTGAGTGGATGTTTTTTTTTTTTTTTTTTTTTGTATTTGGGGTTTTCTCAGAAACTGTTTCCATCGGAGATTATCGCCGTTGAGGAAGATGAAATCCTGGTGCTTGGTTTCAACGATGTCTTACCCTACGGGGAAGGGATTTTGCGGATGGCGTTTGATGGAATCCTCCTCAAGGATCGAAATAAGGGATTTTACGGAAGATAATCTCATTGATTTGGCGACATTTTAATTTTGCTTATGCAAATATTTTATCTCTTTTTAATATATTTATGAGAGAATTTTGTATAAGTGCAATATATAATCCTTTAATATTACATTAATCTTAAAACAAATTAGTTTTTTTTAAATATAGATACTGTTTAATATTTTAAGCAGAATTATATATATATATATATATATATATGCTCTGTTTATCTGTGTGTGTATACGTTTATGGCTTATGTACTATATTAAACTTTAATAATTTGACAATAATTTTTTCAGTTTTTATCAATTGAACTAATTAAGTATATTTAAAAGATGTTTAGATTTTATTCAATTCAAATTGATTTTAATTTGAACTTATTGTATATTTGTTTATTTTATCTTAATTATATTTAGTTGAATAAATTATAAAATATCTATGACTCGAATTTATAATATTTGTGGAATTGATTTTTTTTTAATTATTGAGTCACAGATATTTTCAAAAATAAAATAAAATCTATTTTTAGATAACGTAATGTTCAATTGATTATTGAATATTATAACTTGTGAAAGTTAAATAATTTATAATTAAATTTGATATAATATAGTAAAAAAATAAAAATGAATTCTAATTATATATTTATACGTTTTTTTTATCAATTTTATGGTATTAAGACAATTACTGTTTTTTTTTTATCTAAACTTCCATGTAATAAAGAATTTTTCATCTATATTAAAAAAAGAAAAATAATTTTCAAATTAACAATATATTTATTTCTCTCTTGCATCATCCTAGTGTGTATGAGTACAATAGTGGGAAGAAGTTTATGGCGGTGACCCAGTTCGAGCCAGCTGATGCTAGATGTTATTTCCCATGCTGGGATGAGCCTGCACTCAAGGTTAGGCAATTTTGCGATTTCTCATAAATATATAATTACATAAATATTCTTATTATTTATTCATTTATATGTATATATATATATATATATATATATATATATAATGGAAGAATATGATAGCACCAAATCAATTAATATCATGAAAAAATTTCCAACTTGTCTTCTTAACGAGCCAACCAAACAGTACTTTCTCTCACTCAAACTTGACTTATTTACACCCTTACCTATAATGTTGTGTTAATATTGTCATTCTTATTACAAATTACATGGCTTTGATCTCTCTCTCTCTCTCTCTATCTTTTTATCTTTTTGCTCAAAGAGCTTGACAACCCAAACCTTGTTGGTCCTTAATAGAGTTTAACTCCTGAGGGATATGTTGACCAATTGAGCTCATATCAATTGACATATACAAGTCTGACTGCAGGAAGGCAGACCCTCAAATTCCATTTTTTTATCCTCAAGATAATGTTATTAATTATAACTTTTTGGATTAGGATCCACCTAGTTGAACCTTAGATTATGATATAAAATCTTAATAATATTTACCATCACTTTCACCCTTATTTGCCCCTACATGTAGGAATGCAATGAGATTATTGTACAGAAATCATTTGTCTAATGCTGGTACCCAATATTGAAACTTGAACAAGTGTTTTGAAATTGTCAATGCAATTGGAAGAGTCAAACTTGTTTTGAAATATTTTCATCTTCCTGATTTTATATACTAGATACAATTTTTGTTTCTTTATTGAAGTCTCATTTTTCGGCTAATAGTTCCACTGCGGTCGGGTAGTGGATTGTTCCTATCACACTGAGTTGTGTTTCATATGCAACTGCAAAGACGTTTCTTCTAAAAACAAAATCTAAACAAATTAATGCTTCTCAACTTTTTGATTTTTCAGTCGCTAATAATAATGGAAAAAGGTCGATGTCTTTGGACCAAATTCAATGTTAATCAGACAGGTTTTTATATGGTGAAATATGAATGTGAGCTTGAAACTGGAATCAGATATGCATTAGATAACAACAAACTATCTGCACCCCACAGATTTGGTAATTAATATATAATCATCACTTATAGTCCTTTTAAT
Source organism: Cymbidium sinense (assembly GCA_021442155.1). Classification (NCBI taxonomy): domain Eukaryota; kingdom Viridiplantae; phylum Streptophyta; class Magnoliopsida; order Asparagales; family Orchidaceae; genus Cymbidium; species Cymbidium sinense. The sequence continues at coordinate 104,785,878 of CM038219.1, read as the reverse complement.
CATTATATATATTTATATTATTTATTCCTCTAATGTAGGGATCTTGGGTGATTCATATTCACTATGGATGGCTTCCAAGCAGAATATGTCATCATTGCTCTCTTTACTGAAAGCCTTTCAAGAAGAACCTGATTAGGTCTTACAGGTCAGCTACGATATAGCAAGTGTTATAGGCGCTTTAATGCCTTCTTGAAGGATAGAAATACCTCACTCCTTCCTGCTAATACCAGACATGTATGTAAACAAGCATACGTCTCTACAAGCACCAATTTAATTTGACTTGTTGTTAATATGATATATGTTGTTTATTTCATTGTTATAATAAGGTTGTGTATGATGTTGTCATACTTGCTGCCAATAAGACGAATAGATATGGCTACGAGTCTCTTCTAAAGATTTATAAAGAGGCGGATCAAAGAGAAGAGAAAATTCGTATACTGAGTAAGCATGTTTAGGCAACTGCCATGCACGATGAAGATTTGAAAAAGTACTAGTGAATTATTTACTTGAATTGTCATTGATAATTTTTTATTCTTATTTTATATTAGGATGTTTGGCTTCATCCCTTCATCCAAATATTGTTCTTGAAGCTTTAAACTTTGTCCTTTCATCTGAGGTATCAGTTTCATCCATTTCTTTCTTTTCATGCACATGCATGCAATATTCTCTGTTTTTCATTAAATGAACAAATTAGTTTGGATTATTTTTTTAGGTGATGGCTCAAGATGCAGATTATGGAGTCTCAGGATTGAGACGTGATGGACGGGAGGTTGCATGGAAGTGGTTCAAGGTGAATATGCATTCTTTATTTTTTTTAGTAACCACAATTATTTTTATTTAACAACTTCTCCAACATATAAACAAATCTTTTATTATTTCAACTAACCTCTGAAACACATTTTCTCATTACTTCCAAGAAATGAATCATCATGGTTTTCGATTTTATGCCTTCTTAATATTAGTAAGATTATGATTCTATTCTTGTCAATGTTTGTGGTTTATCCTATTTGGTTTTTTTAGATGCACTTGTCTAAACTATATTATATTCCATGCAAAATGTTTTGCGCTTAAGATTTTAAGGAAGGGTGAGCATTTTTTTCCCAACATTAAGAAGTTGCAACTTAACACAGCAATTCTTCAGATTAGTTGTAGTAATTTCTTGGTTATTTTTAGAGAAAGAATGTCCAAAATTTCTTTTACTTTATTTAAATTCAATTTGATTTCATCTAGGGTGCCTACACATTTTCCAATTCTTGCATCAAAAGCGTATTTTAGCTATTTGAGATACATGTTTAATTTTATTTTTATATTATTGCCAAGTCCTCTTTCTTACCAAGAATGTGTTGTGCTTAGGTCTTAATTTTTAGTAGCTAGTCATCGACATAAATATTAATATTCCATCACTTATGCTATTTAAGCACATCATCCATAATACATTGATAAGTTTTCCCTGCATTTGTCAAATCGAAGTGCATCACTTCATAACAATATAGTTCATCTTTAGTAATGAAATTTGTCTTCTCATAATCAATTTGGTACAAGTTGATTTTATGATTGTCAACGGAAAAAATGTCAAGGAAACTCATGATATAAAAGACAACTATTGAGGGAGCAAGCATATTCAAGTTGAGTCAACTTCGGGTCAAATTTTAACCCAATCCATCAACTTGAATTGACACTCCTACACCATTATCTTGACGAGCTCTCATGATCTTAGCAAGTTCGTTGTTTTGATTATTGTTATTTTGCGAATTACCCTAAATCATATTTCATATTTATTCTATTAGAAAGCCTCCATTTTTTTTTTCTGAATCAATAGTTAACCTTAATATGTGTCCCACAGTTCGCTTCTGAAGAGAAGGCTGATGAAATCGAAGCATTTTTCGGAAACAATGTCACGCCAGGTTTGTCCGGATACTTTAGACAGGCTCGTGAAATAATGAGGATTAGAGTAAACTGGGCTACGAGTTGGGCTACCAGTGTAAGGGAGGAGGATTCGCTGCCTGATTTCATAAAGGAGTTGCTTAAAGTGTGAGACAAATAAATAAACAAACTATCATCTGATGCGGTGAGAAGATTAAAATAAGATATATTTATGATTTTGCTGTTATTTTTTGTGTTTTCTTGAACTATGTCTTTTTTTTAATAAGTTAATAAAAAATTTAAAAATATTAAGGTGGGTTTATATCTGTATCACATAATTGTTATATATATATAATGCTTAAGTTTTAATAATATTTACATAATATTAAGAATTTTCTTATCAGATTAAAAGCATCACTTAGATAAAATTTTCTAAAGTAAAATGCATCTTTACATATGTATAATTTGTTGAGATTATGATACTAAAGTATCATGCTATCGGAACAACTTGTTATCTTACAAAATTGATTATATAATGCTTTGCATAAATCTATAAATAATTACTAATTTTGTACATTCAAAGGAGGCCTTATAAAGAATTTCAATAAAGGTTTGTACATGGTTTAGCATGACTTGAACATAGTTATGATAAGGTTTAAAGGTTTAAGCAAATTTCAAACATAGTTTAATATAGCTTTAACATAGTTGAAATAAGATTTGAATATTACTCAATCAATGTTCGAATAAAGTTCAATTAAGATTTAAACAAAATTCAAATATAATTTAAATTTAATTCAAACATGATTAAAGTTTAAATTGCATTATTCTGCCAACATTATCTCTTTCAATTTGATTTATTTAAGTTATTTTGTTATATAAACAAATGTTATTTTAATTATATATGTAGAAAGCAGTATATTGATGAAGTTTCATATAGAGTTGAGGTGTAATAAAAAATTATCAAATAATTTAAGGATAATAATCTCATTGCTAATGCTAAGAGAGATCCCCATTTAGTTAGTTCTTCAAATTTGTTTAATAATAGCTCTCTAAAGTCCAAATTCACCAACTATTATAAAGCATGGCTGATGATGATGAGAATAAGGGTGACTTTATTGTGTTTAACATTTGAGGAAAGAACTCATCATTTAGAGTTGGTGAATTGGCATTGATCATTAGGCTATGTTGACCTTATCTTTATTATAAGGTTGATAAGACTTATTCTTAGGTAAGCTTACCTAATACCATCTCCACTACCTTTAAAATTCTTTATGATCTTTTCTCATGTCTTCTAAGAAGGATCCTTGTAAGATTTGACTATTCAAATCCAAGTTTTGTCTATCCTATGGACTTTTAACCTTTTTGTAACTATATCTTTATGAAGCATGATCCTATAGACCTTAACTAAATATGGCCTACTTTATTAACCTAGTGTTTACTTAAACCCCACCATCTACCCCAATATTCTACAAGAGGTTTAATAGAATTCCAAATTACCTATTCAAATGTATTGCTTCTTAAAGTTTATTGAACTTATAATATGGCTTTCGACCCATCAATTAATGTCCAAAACTTTGTGCATATTTTCTTGAACCATTTTAACATAGGCTTAAAGTCTTAAGCTACGACTAATATTAATTTACTAACCTTATACTAAGTTAGTTAAGCCATCCTTACTTTAGCTTAAAATCAAGCTAGCCGAAAAGTAGGATAATCCTATTTGAAATGATCTTGAATTCGATGCTAGGTTTCAATTAGTCATAAGCTTCCTAATTTTATTGGGCTTTTATAGGTTTATTCCAAACCCTTCCAAATAGACCAAACCCAAGCCTAGACCAATTAAATTGAATTTGAGCGACCCTTCGAACTTTCAATCTATGTGTTGATTGACTAATGACTCAACTTTAGTACCCTAGCCAAAATTAAATGTTTAACCCGCATGAATCTAAGTTCAAAAAAGTTGGACCCAGGCTAAGCATGAAAAGTCTACCATGTCTTGATAATTTAACAAAGGTCCAATTAGCTTTGCATATTAGCTAATTGATCAAATCATCAAGTTTATATGAATTGCTAGCTCTTAAGAGTGAATTTGGCTAGATCAAGATTCACTTGTTGTCCATTGAAGCAAAGTTCAATCTTACCAAACTTAAGAACTAAACCCTTAAGATTTAAGGTTTCAAATAAAAACCATTTAACACTAATTAACCTAAGTTATGGGCTAATTGGACTTATGGCTTAATTTTAGGCTCCTCTAACTACTTAAAGGACTTCAATCTTATGTCAAGTGAAGTTGTTTAAGCATGTGTTGACTAAATGGGATCTATAAGAAAATTCTTATTTTGGCCTTCTCAAACTTATTAAACTTATCTAGCTTTAGCTTACACCCTAAATTGAGCCATACCAAGCTTAATTACACAATCCATTTAAGCTTTTCCCATAATTTATGAATTTAATGGCCTCTCTTAGCCTCCAAGTGCTCATGATATGGCTTCAATCCTATCATATTAATGATTATAAATTGTAAAAGAGACTGAACATAAGTGGTCCTTAACATATTTTTCTTTCGACGTCCAGATGTCTTTAATCTAACTAATTATTATAATATATTTTTATACAGCTATACCTGTTATAATTATACCTTAAATTTGATCTATATTCAAATGGGGGATTTATATACATACCACTCAATTCTTATGTATTTACGTATTTCACACTCAAACTTTAATTTTTACTTAAATAACACCTAAATCTGTATTATTACATCAAAAATACCACCCTTTACTTTTTCAAGTGAAATGTCTTTTTTGAAAGATGGGAAAAGTCTTGGTTTTGTAAATATTCAAGTTTAGGTGTGAAATATGTAAATACAGAAGAATTGCATGGTATGTATAAATTTTCCTATTCAAATTATAATCTGATTGAACTATATTCAATTCTTATTCAAATCATAATTGAATTTTTATAATTATTATTTTTATTACAAGACATATAAAGATAAATTTATTACGTCACATCGTAATTGACTTGAGGCAGAGCTGCGCCCTGTACGATTCGACGTTCTTCTCTCCGGCAGAGTGGGAAAAGCCGCGAAATAGTCGCCCCGAGGGCCCGCCACAGAGCGCCGGAGAGATCGGGATCGGGTCATCGGGTCATTCCTTTTCTTTCTCCTCCTCCTGTCCTCTCCCGCAAAACTAACCCTAGCGCCAAATCTGTAATATAATTCGATTCATATAAGGTCGGTTGCGTGGACGATCAGACGATTAGCGGATCGATTGCCGTCGCTGATCCAGCCGGCGAGGGAGGGAGTGAATAAGATGCCCTCGTATGCGGATCTGGACCGCCAGATCGAGCAGCTGAGGCAATGCAAGTTTCTGACGGAAGCAGAGGTGAAGGCTCTCTGCGAGAAGGCGAGAGCGATCCTCATGGAGGAGTGGAACGTGCAACCGGTGAAGTGCCCAGTCACCGTATGCGGGGATATCCACGGCCAGTTTTATGATTTGATGGAGCTTTTCAAGATCGGCGGTGAAGCCCCGGATACCAATTATCTCTTCATGGGAGACTACGTCGGTGAGTGCTGGAGATTAGCTTTCTCCGTTTCAAATTTTTTTGGTATTGTCATCGCTTCCATGGTTTACTTTTGTTCTATACTTGTGGATAGAGGTTATGGTTGTTTCTCATATTTTTCTTCTATTTCTTCCTGAATTAGACGTTTCTGTCTATGTTCTGAGGTGTACTAAAGCATCTGGTGGAATTGGATACGTATATCTGTTTCAAATCGAATAGATGAACTCTCGAGTGCCTTCACAGCTCTGATAGTCACCCAATGTTTCACAAATTTTACCACTTGTTTAATTTTGATATGAAACAAAGAGACATGGTTTGGTGGACTTTATATGTCACACTTTTCTTCTTCCTATCACGGAAATTTTTTATTTCAAATCCACCCACCTTATAACCATGACAATACTTTTTGAAATGCTTCTTCTTTAGATGTTATTAGATGAACTTACTGATCTATCTATCAGAGATTGTCATGGGAGTTCATCTCTTGTTGAATGTTAGGATCCCAAATAGATTCCTTCTATCTACTTTATCCTTCTCATTTTCTCATTTTGTTTTTCAGTTTTTTGCATTGTGATTTAGGACTGCCCCTTGAAGAGGCAATTCTCTCTTTTATTTTTTTGGACTTTCAGCATAGCATGCATTAATAAAAAAAATGCACTACAAAATCCTTTTTTTTTCATAACTTCTTTTTTCTTATCTTTGATTTTAGCCAGTTAGCTTATCTGACTATTTTAGAATATGGATTGATGAGATATTGGGATTCTAAAATATTTTTGCAAAGACTACTCATGAAATTTTTTTTGGGGGACAGTAAAGTCGAGGAAAGATGTGAAAAATGTTTCATCTATAAAAATGTGGATTATAGGATCTTTAGTGCGAATGTATAATTATTGTTCATAAAAATGAGAATTCTTGTACAAAAATTGCATAAAAAGATATGTGGTTGAAAAGTACGATTCTTGGAGTACAAACAATAGAGTACCATATAGATATACTTGAAAGAATATAATTGAGATTTTTTAATTATAGGAGATGGCAGTCATGGCTTTTTTCTTAGATATTAATGCATCCATTGTGGTGGATATTGGTACTTGTAAAACCTTGGAGAAACTTAGTAGTATATGAAAGGTAATTTTCTACAATGCTTCTCTTAGAGCTTGTTTGTACATGATAGTGATGTCATGGAGGAGGTTTGGGGGGTATAGCACATTTCAATACACATTTGATGTATAAATTGAAGTTATGACATGTTTTATAAAGAGAAGAAGTTGAAAATAATTTCCGATTGAGGCATTAGCTCATGATGGTAATTGCAAAAAAAAAAAAAAAGTCTCTTGATGATTATTGTCATGTGAGCTTGGTTTTCATATTTTAGCCTTTTATTTGTAGTTACTGATTAAGATCTTGAATATGCCTTTGTTAACATAAAATGGAGTTCTATGCATTGCGTTGGGTGCACCTAGACTCTCAAGTCAAGGTGATGTTCACTTAGGTGCACAATTTTTTAATCTATTTGCTTAGGTCCTCAGCATATAAAAGTCTTTCATGAAGCTCCTTGGCATGACATTGTTAATTGATAATAAAATGTTAAAAATATCTCGCTTAAGTACTTTTGTGTGCTTCTCTTAGAAGCCCAACAACCAAAAATCGTTTGGTTTGGACTAGGGGAAGCATATAGCTATAACTTTTCCTCAATTCCTTTGCTTTCAAGGCCAACCCCAACCAACAAAGTTTGATGGCTTATGTTGGTTCTGGGGTGGCTGCTAATTATTCTCGTGGCTCTCATCAACCACATTCCTTCTCTATCACCCACCTATAACAGATATGGCTTGGTTTATAGATGTGGTTTGTCCATTTTACTACGAGAGCTAAGTATTTTATTTTTATTTTTCTATTTGACAAATCGGACTAATATAAGTTCATCCAATAATTAAAATTGAACCAAACAAATGTCTGTTTCAGTTTTTTGTTTTTCTAAAAGTTATTTTCTAGTGAAATTGGGTTGTGAATCGGATTGGATCCATATTCCAATTTTTATTCTAGACACTTCCTCTATCTATAATTCTTTTTTTTTTTGGCTGGATTCTAGATTGAAAGTTTGATCTTGGATCAAATTTCACGTTTGGTTATTGATTATGGACTTGTATTTATATTAATGGTTGGACTAGAAAGTTAAGAATGCATAAATATCCATAGTTTTCATCTAGTTTATTATATTAGGCACAAAAATTGTGTGAAAAAAAATAAATGCAAATATTTATTCCAAAAAATGAATTGGCAAACATGAAATCAGACTTGTATTTTTAGTTTCATTTGGTTAATGCAAACCACTAAACTGAGGTATGGCTTGTAGTGGTTGCTTGCCACATTTTCATCCCTCCCTTCTATCTATTTATCTTTCAAGGCCAACCATAACAAACAATATGCAAGTCTAGGGATAGGGTGGTTGTTGTCTATCTCCAATGAGGCCAGAGGAAGCCTTGGTTAGGAGTAGCAGCAATAAAGTTGTTGGAATTGTTAAAAAAAATGTAGCATAGTTGTATTTAATGTGATACAATTGTTTTCGTAAATCTTTTTAACTGGCATTATATGATGGTTAAGGGTCTTCCTTGTATAAATCACCTTATGTTGGAAAAAAATATATATGTTAACATTCTCTAAATTTTTTGTCTTGGTAGTAGTGTTATGCTATCTTCTCTCTTGCAAATCGTTGTAAACAATGATGATGATGAAACCCTTACAGATCTTGATGTACTCTCTATGGCTAAATGACATCCATTGACTATGCTTCTCCATAATCTTTTTCATCTACTAAAGACTGAGTCTCATAGAGCTTTGAGATCATTAAGGTATTTCAATCCAACCTTGCACTTGGCATTCTTCATTAGCTTTGTGCTTGCCTTTCTCCATTCTTTTATCTTTTTACCTCATGACCTCTCTCTCTCTCTCTCGTGTTAGGAATTATTTTTGATTTTTAGTAATTTCATGATTGAAACACTCGACACCAACCAATTATTATTGTTCACATGTTGCACCTTTGCTTTTTACTTCTCCTTGTGAGCAACATCTCCATCTTTGGCTTACTATTCGCAAGCAGCACATTTAACTTGGTCTCATATTCATCTCCTCCACCTTTTATTTTCACGCTCTTTTATTTTCGTGTTATGACTGCATCGGTGGCTTCCTACATAAATTTGTTTGTTCAGGAGCTCATTGCCTCCCCAATTCTCTAGCTTGAGGGAGATGCTGAAATTTTAAAAGTAGCTTGAATAGATTTAATGTGTTTTAGTTGTATTTACTGTGTTGGAGTTACTTTTTAATGTTTTTAGTTGCCATTTGGTGGTAGTTGTGGGTCTTGTGTAAATATCCTTCATGTGTTGAACAAAAGAATAATTATTTTTTTCTAAATTTCTTTCCATAATTAATGTGTTGCATCACATCTTAATGGAAAAAAAAGTAAACATTGTTGGCCTAAACGGTGCCTATTTGAAGATCTGAAGGGATTGTTTATATAGTCGGCAAGGTTCTTTAAATGAGGGAATTCAAACGTTATTGGACGTAAGTGAAGTTTCTTCTGATCTGAGTGATTCAAGTATGTTTTGTCATTTTTTCTAATACTATTGAAGTTTGTTGGTTCAAAATGGAAAGATGGTTCAATGTATTATGTTTGATTTTTATTGATATGAAACTAGTTAGAAAATAGAAATATGGTAAGCTTCAGAGATGTTTGTACTTTAAACAGTGGCATGTATATCTTTTAAAAATCATTTGTATTCCAAAAATACTTTTTGAAGGGCATATTTCTGTTATATGTGCATGGAAAGTGTCTTATTGTTAAGCACTTTCCTGATCGGTAATAGTGGTTGATTTATATAAATGCAGACCGTGGTTATTACTCGGTGGAGACCGTGACACTACTAGTGGCCTTGAAAGTCCGTTATAGAGATAGAATCACAATTCTCAGAGGAAACCACGAGAGCCGTCAAATAACTCAAGTGTAAGATGTTTTGATCAAAAAATCTTTTGTTCATTTAGTTTGATCACTGAACGGGCATTTTTACTAAACTGAGATTTACTGATATTACTTAATTAAAAAAATTTTACATGTACCTTGCATGGCAACAAATTGTCTGGAATGAGAGCTTTAAATTGTTTATGTCAATTTTAATCTTTGCATTAGTTTGACTTTAGTTAGTCAATCCTGTTGAACAATTTGCAGATTACATCCTGTGAACTGTGTAAAATATACCTTTTCCACCTTTATGCTTTTGTGAGTTGGCAACATGAATATCACGTGCAATAGTAACATGGTATTTGGTTACTTGTCTTGACTATAGAAGCCTGATAAGTTTGATGTTTGATGTTTGACATATCATGCTAAAATTTTTCAAACCAATCACAAATCGTAAAGCAACACATATATGCGATCAAATTGAGCGTCTCAACGAAGGGGGCACATCGATACCAAAAATGAGTCAATCTAGATCCAAATGAGTTTAAATCAAGCTCGAAAAGTATAAATGAAGACTTCGAGAAATTAATTGGATGGTCAAATGACCTCCAAATTTGGCACTCTTATAGTTGAATTGAGCGGCTCGGTGAGACGAGTCCTATGAGGCCAAGATCACTAAATCGGAGGTCATTTGGATGGTCAAATCATAAAAAATTATCTGCGATCAAGAGAATCAATATGAATTGTTCGATGGTATGTTTTGAAATTTTGACTATAAGTATCAAAATGCCTCTCTCATAATCCTATAAATATGATTCCATTCTTGCCATGAAAATGGGGAGGAAGCTTGCAGACAACTTGGGAGAAAGTTGGGAGAGAGCTAAAAAAGAAGCCAGAAGATTGAAGTCCGTCATCACAAGTGCCGCCAACCACCGCCGACAACCAATACAGCCCAACTATCATCGCATAGCTGTTGTAATCTGATTTGGAACTCCTACTGTCTCGACTTCATAAAAATCTTGGAGTTTCTTGCCTTCTTTTTAGCTATCTGTGTATATCTGGACTCTTGTGCAAAGTTAAGGAGTAAAATAGTACTCTACTATGAAGTTTACGAATTTGGCGTCATTGGGAAACATTCTTATATCTTCACACAATACAGTCAAGAGCAGCATCATCTGTATGATGTAGAAAATCCTACTTGAGAGTAACAAATACAAAGAATGAAGAAACATCAGATTCTAACCCTTCAATTTTTGTAGGAAGCTGAGTGGCAACCTTAATCTCAAAAGATCACCGACATCAATATTATGGACCTATACTTAATTATTAGTTTGAGAAACAAGTCAAGATTGTGGGGCAATTTCAACATTACAAAGAAGATAGCTTGACAAATTATGATCCTTCTATCATATTCATGAAAAAAAAAATGCAAAGATTAAGGAGTAATTTTGCTTACAATCTCAAATAGATATTTTGATTTGACCTCTTTCATACAGGTTAATATCATCGAGTAATACTCTGACAAACAACTTCGGATGGAGGTTAAAATTTTTAACCTCTTCCACATAAGTTAACGTCATCAAGTAATAGTCTAACAAAATAATGTAGAATGAGAGTTAAAGCTTTTGATGTCTTCCACACAGGTTAAATGTTATCGAGTAATACTCTGACAAATAATCTCAGATAGGTCAAAAATCTTTCATGGATTTCTCACATAGAAGGTAAACCTTTGAGGAAGCCTCGATGGGAAGCTAGTGGCGGACTCGATCCTCACTAGAAAGACTCCAAGAGAACAAGTGATTAACATGTCTCCACTCATTAAAACTTCAGAAGGCGAAAGCCTTAGAAGGTACAAGTACACTAAAAATCTTAAAAATTACATGTATATAAAAAATCTCAGAAGATGAAAGTCTCAAAAGATACAAGGATATGAAAAATCTCAAAAGACAAAAATCTCATAAAGAGAAATCTGATGTTATATTAGAGCTTGAATGTGGGATACATGCTGCTTAATTAAGTCAGTTTCAAGCATCAACAAAGAGAACTGGAGCCTACGAGAGGGGGTCGCACATCATTATGCAGGTCAGTAGAGGATATCGAGATTTGGAGAAGAAGAGAGGAGTCCTGTTTCACATGGGAGTTTGAATTCGGGATGCACGTCGCCTAATCAAGTCAGTTTCAAATCCCGAGATCGATGAGAACTTGAACCTACGAGGAGAGTCGTGCATCGTTATCCAGGTCAGTGGAGAAAATCAAGACTTGAAGAAAAGTTGGAGTAACCTGGAAGCGCACTTGAGCTTGAATTCAGGATGCACGTCGTTTAACCAGCTCAATTTCAAATGTTGAGACCGGGGAGAATTGGAGTCTACGAGAGGGTTCGGCAACGTTACATCGATCAGTAGAGGCCACCATGAAAGGAGTTAGGTGTGATTTTCCCTCATCCCCTAAAGGGTATTTATACTTGAAAAATTAACTCTTCAAATTCTTTAAAAAATAATAAATAAATAATTAAAAAAACACTCATTTTCTTAAAAAAAAACTCCCATCTTCTTGATTAATATATATATATATATACAATAAAGAGAGGCCACTCCTCGCCTTTTTTATAAAAAGATGAGCCACAAAATTTAAATAAATAATAATAATAAAGTATAAATAAATTAATCAATTAGTTAAGGGGAGGCATGATAAAAATATTAAATATATAACATATATATTATAATATAGAGGGATTTACATACATATCACACAATTCCTATGTATTTACATATTTAACACCTAAATTTTAATTTATATATATATAACACCCTAATCTTCAATATCACATTAAAAAATACCATTATCACTCATTTTTAAAAAGTGAAATGCACATTTTTAAGTATAAGAAAGTGTTAAATAAGTAAATATCTCACTTTAGGTGTTAGATATGTAAATGCATAAGAATTGTATGATATGTATGTAAATCTTCCTATAATATAATAATCGCTTTCCTCATTTTGAACATTGCTATTTCCAACAAAAAATAATAAACAAATTAATAAATACATCAATTTTAATAATAGTATGTGATATATTATTACGTATTTTCTAAAGTTGTAAATTCAATCATAATTTTAAACTACCTATCAGTCAATGTAAAGTTCGAATATAGTCATATTCAAATATTATGACACTTTATGTTATTAAATTTAACAATATATAATTAGTTAATATTTCTCCATAAATGTTTTATCTACAATGTCTGAGGCTAATTTTTACTTGAAAACTTACAAATATAAATTATCGAAATATATATAAATATATGTATTTGATAATGCAATTATATTTATGTAAGAATAATGACAATCAAAGAAACAAGAACAATAATAATAATAATAATAATAATAATTATTATTATTATTATTATATAAATATATTCTAAAGTTATAATTTCATATGGATTTATATTTTTGAATGCCTGGATTTGATGTCCAAAAATAGAAAGGCAAATGATATATTACGCTAAAATTTTTCAAACCAATCAAATCTTAAAAGCAACACATATTTGCCATCAAATTGAGTGTTTCGGTGGAAGGGGCCTATCGATACTAAAAATGAGTCAATTTAGGTCCAAATGAGCTTAAATCAAAGTTTGAAAAGTATAAATGAAGATTTTGAGAAATTAATTGGATGGTCAAATGACTTTCAAATTTGGCGTGCTTATAGTTGAATTGAGCGGCTCGACGAGATGAATCCAATGAGGCCAAAATCACTAAAATTTGAGGTCATTTGGATGGTCAAATCATAAAAATTATATGTGATCAAGGGAATCAATATGAATCATTCGATGATATGTTTTGAGACTTTGACTATAAGTATCAAAATGTCTCTCTTATAATCTTATAAATATGATTCCATTATTGCCATAAAATGGGGAGCTTTTTAACTTGGGAGAAAGTTAAAAGAAAAAGAATAAAGATTGAAGTCATCACAAGTGCCGCCAACCATTAGAGCTGAAAGAGAAAATGATTTTTAAACAATAAGTCATAGTTGGCTTCGGTAGTTGTTAATTTGTACCACCATTGCTTGTCCGAAGCCTCATGGATAAGGTTAGAGCTGATGTCAAGTCGGCAACTAATTGCAAAACTTACACTAAAATACTCAATGGAGTCCCAAATAATTTGAATCAAAATGAGGAATTCGTTTAATAGAAAAGTGAGTTTGGTTAATTTCTTTTACCCGACATCAATTTAGTTTAACTTATTTTACTATGGGACCACGTCTTTTAATAGTTAAAACCCCATTTCACTTTTTTTTTTCCTAGATGCAACTTGAACTTTTTTTTTAACTTATAAACAACATATTTTGATTTGTTATAACTAAACCTTAAAGGCATAGCAAATACTCTTCAATGTTTGACCTGCTCTATGTTAGATTTTTTTTGTTAGCTTAGCTTTACAAACTTTACTGATAAATTAATGGAATTAATAGATATTATGGTTCATAGAAAGATAAATATTTTATGTGTTCAAGAAACTAAATGGGTTGGGGAGAGAGGAGATTGATAGTTTAGGTTATAAACTTTGAGACAAGTAAGTAATTAAAATGGTATATGTATGATTATAGAAAAAAGTTTGAAAGATAATGTTATAAATATTAATAGATGTGGAGATAGAATTATAACTTTAAAGATTATTATTGATACTAAGATTATTAATATTATAAGTGTTTATGCTCCTCAAGTAGGTTTAGATGTAGGCTCAAAAAAAAAAATTGTAATGAATTATAGAGATTAATACAAAAGATACCTCTTGAAAAAAAAATATTTATTGGAGAAGATTTAAAATTTGTAGGAGTGGTAGAAGATTTTAAAGTATTCATGGTGGTTATGAATTTGGGTAATTAAAGAAAAATATATTAGATTTTTTTTGTATAATTTTGTAGTACTTTATTTAAGAAAAGAGATATATTATTACTTATAAAATTGATCAAGAAAACAGAATGATTATTTTTTATAAGAAAATATATTTTAGATCAGAAAGATCAGATTCAAAGTGAAATGTTATTTTACCTAACATCGATTGTTATTTAGATTTTAAGATGAAAGATTGTAAGAGGAAAACAAATTAAATTATGTCTTGATTAGATGGGAGAAAGAACTCAAATAAAAATATTTTAAGAAAGTTATAAGAGCTTAGAATTTGAGATTCATAAAGTTAATATTATGTGAGAAAAATGTATAAGTGCTAAAAAGGAGAATCAAAAGGAAAAGCTCTTAATAAAGATAATAGAGTGTTGTAAGAAAAAAGATAAGAAATAAGAAAGATTGTATAAAATTTGGTTTTAGAAAATGGAGAATTGAAAGATATAAAGTGTGTAGAGATTCTAAGAAAGTAATATATGAGAAAATTTATTTTAGTGATTTATACATAGACAGATACCAAATAAAGAAGATATGTATAAGCAAAAAGAGAGAAGAAAGATCTAGTGAATTATTAGATAATGAAAAAATAAAGTGTTTTTCTTTGAAAAGGATATTGAAAATAGATGGATGAGTATTTTGATAAACTTTTCAATAAAGGATCTGAAAATAATTGATTTTAGAACCTTAATATAAACAAAAAAGAAATTTTATTTTTATTGTAGTAAAAGTTAGAGCTTTAAAGAAAATGAAATGTGAAAATAGTAGGACCTAATGATATTCCAAAAGTGTGAAAATATTTAGGAGATCAAGGAATTTCTTAGCTTACAAATCTTTTAATGTTATTTTAAAGACTAAAGATGCATGAGTGGAGAAAGAGTTTGTTGGTTCTATATTTAAGAATAAAGGTGATGTACAAGAGTGTGCAAATTATAGAGAATTAAGTTAATGTGTCATATTAAAATTATGGGAGAGAGTAATGAGCATAGGTTACAATGTGATACAAAAGTTTTTCACAATTAGTTTGGTTTCATGCCAGGTTGATCTACTATGGATGCTATACATTTGTTAAGAGGTTTGATGGAGAAGTAAAGAGAAAGTAAGGAGGATCTACATATGATATTTATTGATTTAGAGAAAGCTTATGATAAAATTTCAAGAAATGTTCTTTGGAGAGTTCTAGAAAAGAAAAAAGTTAATATTGGTTATATTCAAGTCATTAAGGATATGTATACTAGAGTTGTTATTTGTGTCCAAACACAAGGAGGATTGACAAAATATTTTCCTATTTCAGTTGGATTACATCAAAGATAAGCTTGAAGCCCTTATCTTTTGCTTTAGTTATGGATGTTCTTACTAGGCATTCAGAAGATGTACCTTGGTATGTTTTTGTTGATGACATTGCTTGTAAGGACTGAGAGGGAGTCCAAGAGAAACATGAATTATGGAGGTCAACCTTAGAGTCTAAAGATTTTTTTTTAAGTAGATCTAAAATTGAATATATAGAGTGTAATTTTAGTTGTAGAAGTTCTAGTAGTGTTGTGACATTAGTGAAGTCATTAAAAAGATGATTTATTTGATATTTAGGCTCTATTGTTCAAAATGATGATGAAATAGATGGAGATGTTTTAGTAGAATTCAAGTTGGATAGTTGAAGTGGAGGAATGCATCTCGGTGTGATAGAAAAGTTTAGCATAAATTTTAGGAAAATTTTATAAGATGGTAAGACCGCAATGATTTATGTAATGTCCAATAAAGAGAAGCTAAGATTAAGTATTGCAGAGATGAGGATGCTCAAGTGGATGAGTGGTTTTACTCTTAAAGATAAAATCAAATGAGTATGTTGGAAAAGTTAGTATCCGATAGATAAGATTAGAGAGAGTCACCTTAGATTGTTTGGCCATATAAAGCATTGGCAGAAGACTTTTGGAGAGTAGATGATTGATTTACATATGTTAAGAAGGTAGACCTAAAATAACTTGGTTAAGATGTATTAAAAATGTCCTTAGTATACTTGAATTAAATGAGAATTTCACCCATAATAGGACATAATGGAGACTAAGGATTCATGTAGCCGACCCCACTTAGGGGGAAAAAGGCTTGTTGTTGTTATTGTTGTAGCTTTCAAACCTTAACCACATTCGCATTTGGTTGACAGTTTTTCAGGTGTGTTTCGGAAAATTTTGCTTCTAGAACAACTTCATATGATTGAGTTCATCATTCTGCATTGTAAACATATCATTGTATTCTATGTTTTCTCAACCAACAACTTCCCTACATCATTTTCATAACTGACTTTTCACATAGCTGCAGTAGCCCAAACATATCCTTAAACATTGATATTTTTGCATAAAAAAATCAAGTACAAAATTTGCTGTAGTTATAGACTTATTACGTATTCTGGATGCCATACTTGGTAATTTTAGATCTTTCTATTTCATTTTATGCTTTCCTTAATGTTTTGAGGGAATACATTTGTGTTAGTTTGCAAATGAGGGTCTTATCAATAATTCCGTTTCAACATCTTAAAAATGTTTGATATTGATTTATGAAATTGCTTCAGGTATGGATTCTATGATGAATGCTTGAGAAAATATGGAAATGCAAATGTTTGGAAGTACTTCACAGATCTTTTTGATTATCTGCCGCTTACAGCTCTAATTGAGAATCAGGTTTCGTTTTAATATCAATTAAAGTTTTCCGTATGTCTTTTGTATTGTTTCTTACGTACCTGTCTTCTGTCTTGTGTAGATTTTCTGCTTGCATGGTGGCCTGTCTCCATCCTTAGAAACCTTGGACAATATCCGTGTCTTGGATCGAATACAAGAGGTTCGCCACTATAAAAATTTCTATATCGAGTGTGAAGTTTAAAGTGACGTGCTTCTGGGAAGTTTATTATTCAGTCTGCTCTATTTATTAGCTCTAACCATTATAAATGCTGTATCACGGAAGCTAAATATGAAAATTGCCATCTTGATGTGAATGGAGGGCATTCACTTGCTTACAGAACATGATATAAAGGAGTACAATATATGAGCGTTTGGAAGAAAGCAAAGCTTGTATATTTTTTTGTTTATGGGTCTGTTTGGGGTGGCTACAGTGATATGAAAATACTGTGGAGTTGCTGCAAAAGAAATTGTCATCTAAAAAATGTGATGGGTGTTGCATTTTTTTAAAATTTTTTTTAAAAAAATCGGACGGTAGCTTTTTGGTAGCTACCGCACTCTATTTGATTAGGTTGAAAATGCAATTTTTCCATCGCGGATTCTCTAAAACACAACCAGAATTCAATTTTCAAACGACACCGTTATGTGTTTTCGCACCGCAACCACTTCTCCAAATGCACAATTGCATGTTTCCAGTTATAGGTATCATGGGGTTTATGGGCTATTGATTTTCTTAAATGACATTACAAGTAGGTAAATGCTTTACATTTTATTGAGCTTGCTATGGTTTTTACTTATTTATTTATTCTTGAGAACTCCAATATATTATTTTTTCATTCACGTCCAGCTGTTGCAACCTTATCTCAGCTGTACCCTTGGAAATCTTTCTCCCATTGTTCCTAGTTAGAGCTGCGTTTGGCGTTGAAAATTTAATTCAAGAAACTAGTAATTGTAGACAGTTAAGGATTTTTTTTTCATGAACAGAAGGCTTTTATTTGAATGTTACATTCTTATACGCCATTTGCCTTATAAAAATACTTCTGTTTATCCCTATCTGATGGATGTTGTAGGTATCATTGATATTTGTTTTTTTCATGTATCTGACTTGCTATTTGGGTTGCAGGTCCCGCATGAAGGGCCTATGTGCGATCTTCTGTGGTCTGATCCAGACGATCGCTGTGGTTGGGGAATATCTCCAAGGGGAGCTGGTTACACATTTGGTCAGGACATTTCTCAACAGTTCAATCACATAAATGGCTTGATGCTTATATCCAGAGCTCACCAGTTAGTCATGGAAGGCTATAACTGGTCTCAGGTACGCTTTGATAAACATGCGAACCCGCTATCCCATCACAATTGGTTGTATTCTAGCAATTTTTCAAATGGAGGTGGTTGCGTATTTTGGCCTGTCGTGGCAATGATATTTTTCTTTTATTAAAAAAAATATTTAGCTGATGGTTTGCATTATATTTGGGAGGGCTCTGAAGCTCACTAATAAATAGATGTTGAATATTCATAGAGTAAGGTAAGCCTTGAGGTCCTTTCCACTTAAGTGGAAACTATTACTCTACGGCACTAATATTCTTTTAATATGCTTTCACCTACCCATCTGTAAAAGACGATATAATTTCC
This sequence comes from Cymbidium sinense, assembly GCA_021442155.1. Lineage (NCBI taxonomy): Eukaryota > Viridiplantae > Streptophyta > Magnoliopsida > Asparagales > Orchidaceae > Cymbidium > Cymbidium sinense. The sequence goes on along the minus strand of CM038219.1, from coordinate 104,767,301 downwards.
ATTAAGGAATGGACTAAAGAGGCGCAGTATCTTCAATATTTGCAGTGGGCAGAAACGCATTCTTCACTGAAATCATTTTAAAATAATGGGGGCAACAACAACAAGCCTTTATCCTACTACGTGTGATCAGTTATATGAATCCTTCTTCTATATTATATTTTATTAAGGGTCAAATTCTCATTCAATTCTAATAAAATAAGATTATTTCTTATACTTACTAATCAAGCCTTCGTAGCTCTATTTCTATCTTTCTTAAAATAGCCCAAATCTAATACATTTACTCTCCTAATTGAGTCATCGAATAGCCGATATTTAATGTGGCCAAATCATCAAAATAATAATGTTTAAAATAATGGTGGCATTTATGTCATATTCCTGCATGTGGTGATTGAGGTTGAAACCCCACCTTCCTCCTAAACCCTAGACTTTTAACTACCACATGCTTCTAAAAAATAACATTATTTCTAATAATTAAAATCTCTTATCATTTAATGCAAAGCTTGGAATGTTCTTACTTCTATCATAATTTTAAACAGTAATCTAAATCATTTTCTACTTTATACGGATCCAAGGGAAGCATATAGGGAACTGTAAAAAAGTTTAGGAAATCTTAATTCTTGGTTATCACTACAACCTTACAGATCTTGATCCTTCTCATTTTCCTCCACTTCAATTAATCTTCCATGTCAAGCCTTTGTTCTCTAATCCATTTTTCATCAGTTAACTCCCCTTGTTTTTCTCATATTTATGCTACAGGATCAGAATGTTGTTACAGTATTTAGCGCTCCAAATTACTGCTACAGATGCGGTAACATGGCGGCCATACTGGAAATTGGAGAAGACATGTCCCAAAACTTCTTACAATTTGATCCAGCGCCAAGGCAGGTTGAACCAGACACTACTAGGAGGACCCCTGATTATTTTTTGTAAAGTTGATTTCTTTGTAGATTGCCTTTTTTTTCCTTGTAAAAGAGAAATGTTTGTGAACTAGTAACTGGAGAGATTTTCTCATTTATTCCTTTTTGTTGAGTTGCTGCTGCTGCTTGCTTGCTTGCTTTTGCTTGAATATTAGCCATACAGATTTTTACAAAGCTTTTCATGCTGTTTTTCTTTGTTATACTCTGATGATTTTCACCTAAGAAGTTGTATTTTCTCAATGGAGTTATGTTTCTGAAACAAAGTTTTGGAGTCAATTTGAGTTGATTGTTTGGTGTAAATGATAATACTAGCTAATATATTTGTCTTTATTCTTTAAATATAATATATTTTATATCGATTAGGTTTTTGTTGTTTATGGAGTTTACAATTTGATTAGCAGTTAAAATGTTAAGCATAGCTAGTTTGATCATTTGGCCTTTATTCGTGTATAGCAGTTAATAATGAGAAATTTAGTTTTTAGATAATAATGATGCAATCGACTTCATGGTGTTGTAATTAACTGCTAATCTATATTTAGCTTAACAGATAAGCCTTCTGTTTGATTTAATCTAATGAAATTTTGTTTAGAAGATTGGTGCATTATTTAGTCTGTAATAAGTTTATTTGATGATTAATTACAGGTATGCCATTTATTAAGTGTTTAATCAATGTTATGATTAGATTATTCATATAACAATCATTAGTTTATTTTTATTGGGTGAATTCTGTGACGTTAAATTTATTTATATAAACTGTTGCTTATTATAATCATAAAATAATTCATCACAGGCTTATTGTCAGTTTTGTAACTGCCTTTAGCAGTCCCTATTCTGGAACCGGGGCCCATTTATATTTATTACAGACCTGATTATTATGTTGCTGGCCCATAAGTTTTCTGTCTAAAGGGTGTGTTTTTTTTAATTTAATTTAATTTTTGAAATTGAATTACATGCAGAAGATTTTATTTTCTTATTTAGGGTATTCAGTTTTTTTTTTCAACTTCAAAAAATCTTTATTTGTCTTCAGGCTTATTAGTTGATTTAGGCATCAAAACGTTTGCTTGAATAACAATTCAGGACCAAACGGTAAAGGTTTCTTTTTTTCTTTACATTTATTATGCGAAAGAGAAGAGAGGGTTATTTATTTTATCGTTATATAAATTAAGTTGAAGTCTTATTATTCAGTAGTGCATTCAAAAGGCCTATGTTAGTTGGATAAAATTTAAAAATTAAATCGAATTGATTTTTCTTTATTAATTTAATTCAAAATTTAAATATAAATTTAGGGACTGTTTGAGATCACTTTTATTTTTTATTTAATTTTTTTATATATTTTTTAAAGTAAGATATATTTATTAGCAATTATTATTATTTTTAAATATCTTTTAAAATAATCTTATTTATTTGTAAAAATAAAAAATAAAAATACAAAAAAATATAAAATAAAATTGATCCCAAACTGTTCCTTTGAAATCAATTATAATTATAATTATATATATTTTTGTCATTAATTTATTTTGCAAATTCTCTAAAATCCGTTAAATGTCAAATATATATAAAAATCATTTTCAGATAATATTGCATCAATAAACCGTACCTGGATTACCCAATTCTTCTGGGCAAATTTTAAATTAAGTATTAAATAATAAATTATTATTATTTTAAGTATTCATAAAAAAAAAATTTCTTTAGATACGTTTGGATTGGTTTATCTTATCGTTGAGATGACTTAGGACGAGTCGCCTATTTATGAGGCGATTGGCTTTGCTTAAAGTCATCGCCCGATTATCGGGCGACTGACTTCACCGTAGCAGGTCAGTCACCCCATAAGTGTACGACTTTTCTGTTATGATTTTTTTTTTAAAAAATAAGGAGATGTCTTTTCTACCAGCTACATAGAATATAAACAAATGGTAAAGAACAAGTCAGAAATTTAAACTGCTAGCATCAAACAAATGTACTACTAATCAAATTATACCAAAAAATTTCATTCATATGTTAAGTAAACCTAGTTACAAATACATAAAATAGAAAACTATAGAAATATACAGTAACAAATACACAAAATAAATACATCTCTATACACTATCGTCGATGGCGACATCTATATGCTATCGCAACACTACGGAGTGTGAGGACGTGAATTATCACGCGTGATGACATCATGTAAATCCCCGGCTCCTCCTCACGACACCCCATCTCACCGCGAGTCTCCTAGAGATACACAATCCTGTGATGATGATGTCCATATGATCGAGACCCAGAGCTCTCTCGACGCCCTGGACGATAAGTGGATGGCCCCGCCATATCGCCGTCTGTAGTTAGAATTAAAATGTGACATATGCTCTCACGAGGCTTTTGGAGCTTGTAGTCTAATGTGGTTCTCGATCTCGTGTGACACATCTCGCAGACGTATTTATAACCAGTAGTCTGGCCACTGGCCCAAAGAAAGGCTGAAGAGAGGTCCTTCGTCGCTAGGATATGTTTCGTCTAAACTAGTTTAAAATGTTACTATGAAAATATGTAGACACAATAGCAAAGTAAATTTGCAGATTGTAGTTTTATCTTAACATATGCTCGCTCGGTAGGTGCTCTGGGGTAGTAAGTCGTCGGTGGATTAATAAGCGCCTTAAGCAAGTACAACGATGCTCACGACCTAAACCATGATATGTACTGTTGTAGGAACTGTTGTGCATCAGTGTAAGTGTCATCTACCACAGCAATGTGATCTCTGCGAGCCTCCCGGAAAGTGATGTACTGATGATGGTACTGAACCCAATCGGTATCAGTTTTCCCTATGCCATCAACTCTTTTGAAACCGAGATCCATCGGAGCAACATCAGTGCGGGGTAAGTGACCAAACTGATGAAGAACTCTGTTAGGAAGGTGCCACTCCACCCTCTTCCAGCTGATCAATGGAATTAGTGCAAGCCAGATAGCCTCGCCAACAAGGCAAATATCAGAGAGGCGTCCTCTAATCAGAATGCCATATGACTCTTAAGTCCCCTGCATTTGTTAGTGGATGTTAGATAGTAGTAGGATAAAATTCAATGAAATATGTTATAACGTTTAAGAGCTGTACCTGGCTCAGTAGTAATCCATCTAGCTCATCTCGAAAAAATCTGATATTCCCGAATGGCATCTGCCGCACATACCTCTCGTTCCACTTGAGTAAACCAATTTTCATATACAAATCAGTTACTTGCAAACACTTGCACTTCATTCGCATTAATGTTGACTGGTTGCGGATAGTGTCTGGCCTCACGCCGAATCTGCTGAGCATTGTCTGTGTTCTAGGAGAGAATATGAATTCATCAGTCGGTTTTCCCGAATCAATGATACTTGCCCTCTTATAAAATAAACTCACAATGTTGTAATAAATAGTAGTGATCAGTGCTTGAATCGGTAGTCTTCGTGTACATTTAAGTATCCCATTAAAATACTCTGATGCATTTGTAATCATAGTATCGTAACGCTTCCCGCCATCGTGAACTAATGTCTACTTACACACATCATGGTCTACTAATCACTGGTATGCTTCAAGTTTAGTTTTCTCTATGTCTTCCATGTGAAGGTTGAATATGTTGACGAGAAGCTTCATCCGATGGATCGACTTCATCATCGAAATAGTAGAAGCATGCACGACAAAAAAAAATTACACGTAATCTCCACTACGAAGTTATCAACGTCATAACGCAGAGATCTAAGTACTTTCGGTTTTAAATCTTCTAAGCTTGCATGACGCAAAACTCGCATGGGATGATTTTTGCCACCGACATAACTTAGAATGAACTGATCATCAACGATCAGTTGACCGTCATAGAAGAGAATTAAAGAAACAAGCTCCTGACTTATCCTAGTATATGCTCAGTAACCAAATTTCTAATGCAACCTAAAAATTCACTCATAATTCATCAAAAAAAGTAGTGATAAAAATGTAACATAAATGTGATGATGAAGCTTTGTTAGTAGCATTAAAGCAGGTCATCCAAAATAAAAAAAAATATCTAGATATGGATCTAAAATTAAATGCAACAAAAAAAATGCTAATGAAGAAGAAATTAACATATATGCATGCAACTGATTTAATGAAGCATTTGAAGATGGTTGAGGAGCATTCACTTTGCTTTATGAAAATTTATCTTTTGAGGATAGATTCCCTCCTGCATAATATGTATAACTTATAGAAGGGATCAAGTGGAGGGAGATTGCATGTAAGGGTGAAAAATTGCAAGAAAATACCAAACTCCCCTTTCTCATCACCTCTCACCATCACTCAACTTGTTTGACTCCAAGCACACATCCTGAATTACTTAACCAACTCCCACCACAACTCCAAGACTTCTAATCCCCATGGCCGGCCACATCCAAGTTCCACCAATGGAGGAGAGGCCATCCATCTATAAAACCTCATCCTTACCCTATTTCAAGGGTCTTAGAGACTTCTAACATCTACACCATTACCTAAGGAGTAGAATAAAGGTCTTCCCCACCTTCGAAGTTCCCTTTCCATTGTTGCCTACTGGAACGAGAAAAAAATAACTTCTGCACTTCTCCAACTAGCGTGGAGCTAGATCTGAGCTTCATGCGATGTATGACAATTGCATGGAGCCAGGAGTGAGAGTGAGGGAGAGTGTGGGGCCAATGGGGACCGGATTCGACCCCAAATCGAATGATTGCGACGCAGCTGGTCGGGATATCGAGGATGTCAGCATGCCTGTGAGTCTACAAGGCGAATTTGGTGGCGTCATCGATGTCAGTCTGGCTTAGTCAACCGATTATGACGATTATTAACCAAAGTCATTAATTCGTCATAAAGGCTATTTTCAAAATGATGATGTGTCAGTCAACTTATGGGCATTGTACCTAAATTTTTTTTATATATACTTAATATAATAATTAGATTTTATTTAATACTTGATTTAAAATTTTTTTATTCTTCTTTTATGCCCTTTAACGCCAAGGCTGGTAGCCTTCCATTCTCCTGAGGATAAGCATTTTAGAAAAGCATAATATGTATGTCAGTCCATCGCCCTCGCTCTCTTGCTCATATCATTACCATCGTCTCCTTCAAATCTACCCTTTCCCTTTCTCTCACGCCCTATTTTCTGATTCTGGGCATTACCGACCTCACTCCAGAGTCACAGCGCACGCCAAATTCGAGAAATTTGACGCCGACAATGAGCAGCCGCCTCCACCCGCCACACCATCAGACGAGGCCGCAGCTGAACTGCGGCAGGATCTTGACGAAGACAGGTGCATCCGAAACCCTTAACAGGTTTAGTTAACTTCCGCCAACCTCTGATAAATAGACTAGAAAAATTTAAAACTTTTGGAACAGTGACTTGCCATCAGATTTGGAGGGAGCGATCAGGCAATCGGGCCAAGCCAGCGCTGCATTTATTAATTCGGGAGGAATGAGAGGAATGGTAGGCTATTCTTTTTCTATATAAAGAAAGTTCTGTTTTGGCTGCTTCTACTAGCTTGGTATAATTGCCGTTTTTTTTTCTTTTTCTTTTTTGGGTGTGAGGGGGCGGGGAAATGAGGGCATTTAGCCAATAATTTCATTACCCAAAAAACAATACAACGAAGAGAAGCATGCAAAATAAATAAAAGACTACCTGACTGATATTACATAATCAGATACGATGAAAATAGACCAAAATCTAAAAAGAAAGAGTTTAGTTAGAGAATATAGCAAAATGGACTTAGAGATTTCATAGTTCAACCAGCTAGATCTGTGAGCAGCCAAAACATATACTCCTAGGTTGCCAAAAGACCCTCCAATGGGAGATAGACAAAAATGTCACGCAATATCCGATGTAAAGATGATAGATTGACAAAAAGAAATCTTCATCATAATCCAGAAGGCAGCAAAACTGTAGATGTAGAGAATCAAAGAGAAAATCCTAAAAAACCAGTCAAGCAGGATCTTGAGTCATTTCCATTAATTATCTTGGTGTTTCCAATTTTCACTTTTGAGAATATCCCCCTTTTAATATTGAAAACCAATGAGGAATAGGTACCAATAGAGTGCCCATATCTTATATTGTTTCTTTCTCTAAAGGAAATAAACAAGTCATCATGAAGAGAGGAAATAAAAATTTCCTTTGTTTTAGAAATAGATTTAATGTCTCTGATAGTCATAATAATTTGGAAGGAAGTTGATTTAAACAAAAAGGGGAATTTACATACATACTACACAATTCTTATTTCTTTACATATCTAATACCTAAATTTCAATTTTAACATATATAACACTCCAATCTTCAATATCACATCAAAAATACCATCATCACTCACTTTTTAAAAGTGAAGTGCACTTTTTTTAACATAGGAAAATATTAGATAGGTAAATGTCTAACTTTAGGTGTTAGATATGTAAATGCATAAGAATTTTGTGGTATGTATGTAAATCTCCCAAACAAAAATGAAGCAGCCCAAGGAAGAAATCCTACCAAAAGGTTATAAGTGTATGGGCATTCAAAGTATAAGTGATCCTAGTTTCATTGTTTGAGAAGCAGAAGTAACATTATCGTGAAATTTGAATATTATGGGCATTAAGTAAATCAACAGTTTTAAGCCCACAAAAATGCATAACCAAGCATATAATGAATATCTTAGAGCGTAGTTAGAATGCCAAATAGAAGAATACCACTATGATTTGTTATAAGTTGAATAATAAACATGCAGATGAGCTTTAAATATAGAAGGAGAGCCTTCATCATAAAGACCTTTGTTAGTCCTATCAGTGTGAATAGGAATAGCCTTAATGTAGTAATAAATATTAGAATTACGAATCAAAGAATAATCCCATGTGCCATCATTATTAAGCTATGCTACAAGAGAATTAGAGTTTAAGTGGGATGAAAATAAAACTTATAGATCAAATAAGTTAGTAAGAGACTTTTTGTTAACCCAGGGATCTCTAATGGCATTAAAGGCAACCTCTTTCCCAATGACTAAAGATATTTTATTTTTAAAACAATTTGTTATATGAGAAATCCTTTTCTAGGAGATTGTGGCATCTCTAAGGGGGGTTTCTAAATATAGGCATATTTACCAACCCACCAAGGATTTTAATGAGTTTTGACATGCAATAAATCTCCAACAAAGTGAAGAGTTAAATTCATGATAAAGGGCATTAATAGAAGGTAAGCTGATACCTCCATATTTCCTTGGGCTTACAGGTGTTATCCCATACTGGCTGAAGTTTACAACAACAACAACAACAAGCCTTTATCTCACTGTGTGGGGTCGGCTACATGAATCTTTCTTTTCCATTTTGTCCTATTAATTGTCAAATTATCATTTAATTCTAATAAACTAAGGTCATTTTTATACATCATAATCGTGTCTTTTTAGGTTTACCTTTACCTTTCTTAACTTAAGGCAAATCTAATACATCTACTTTCTTAACTGGGTCATCAAATGATTGACGTTTTATGTGACCAAACCATCCAAGACTACTTTCTCTAATCTTATCTACCATTGGATTTACTCTAATCTTTTCACGAACATATTCATTTCACATTTTATCTCTAAGAATAAAGCCACTCATCCATTTGAGCATTCTCATGTTTGCAACACTTAACTTTGTTTTATGCTTGTCTTTTACTGGCTAACATTTTGCGCCATAAATCATTGCAGCTCACCACCATCTTATAAAATTTTTTCTTAAGTCTAAGTGGTACTTTCTACACACAACAAGCCAGATGCATTTCACCACTTCAACCATCCAACTTGAATTCTACTATTAACATCCCTATCTATTTCACCATCATTTTGAACAATAGACCCGAGGTATCTGAAATGTTTACTCTTTTTAATGTCTTGATCACCCAATGTCACAACACCATCATTGAAACTTCTACAACAAAATTACACTCTATATATTTAGTTTTAGATCCACTCAAACGAAAACCTTTAGATTCTAAGGCCGGCCTCCATAATTCAAGTTTCTCTTGAACTCCCTCTCTAGTCCTATTAATAAGAAGAATCTCATCAACAAAAAACATACATTAAGGTAGATCATCCTGTAAATGCCTAGTAGGAACATTCATAATTAAAGCAAAAAGATATGAGCTTAAAGCTGATCCTTGATACTGAAATAAGAAAATATTTTGTAATTCACCTTGTGTTTGGACACAAGTAACAACTCTAGTATATATATCCTGAATGACTTAAATATAATCAATATTAACTCTTTTCTTTTTAGAACTCTTCGAAGCACTTCTCTTGGAATTTTATCATATGCTTTCTCTAAATCAACAAATATCATATGTAGATCCTCCTTACTTTCTCGATACTACTCCATCAAACCTCTCAACAAATGTATAACATCCATAGGAAATCTACCTGGCATGAAATCAAATTGATTTTGAGAAATTTTTGCATCACATTGTAACCTATGCTCAATTATTCTCTTCCACAATTTTAATGTATGACATATTAACTTAATTTCTTTATAATTTATACACTATTGTGCATCACCTTTATTCTTAAATATAGGAACCAACAAACTCTTTTCCCACTCATCTGGCATCTTTTGCCTTTAAAATAACATCAAAAAGATTTGTAAGGCAAGAAATTCCTTGGTCTCCTAAGCATTTTCATACTTCTATTAGGATATAATCAAGTTCTATTGTTTTTCTACACTTCATTTTTTTTAAAGCTTCTTCACTTTTAAATCTACTAATATGATGATAGAAATAAAATTCTCTATTTTTGTTTAGATATTAAGATTGTTAAAATCAATCATATTTTCAGATCATTTATTGATAAGTTTATCAAAATAACTCATCCGTCTATGTTCAATATTAGCTGAAGTTTATGATGGTGAAAATTCCCATGATAAAGAAATCTAGACCACCATTTGTTAATGAGTTTAATGCAGACTTTATGCATTATCAATGCTTTGATCTAATAAGATATAAGGCTCTAGATGGTGAACTTGACAAGTTGAAATCTACCCCCAAATGATGGTGTTTTTGTTTTCCAGCCATCTAAGGTCTTGAGGATTTTATGAAGTAAGGGCTGGAAGTGAACAAAGTGAAGCTCATTAGATGAAACCGGGAGACCCAAATAAGCAAAGTTTGCTTTTATAAGTGGAAGGTTAATGCAATGACAGAATTCAGAGGCATTCTTAATATTAGAGGAGAAACAAACCTCACTTTTATTATGATTTATGAAATGCCCAGTAGCTTGATGAAAGATGTCTAGAATACTCTAGAGATTATAAAGATTAGAAGCATTAGCAATACTAAACATAATAATATCTTCAGCATAAAGAAGAAAAGGTTAATGCAATGAGAGAGTTTAGAGGCATTCTTAACATTAAAGGAGAAACTAACCTCACTCTTGTTATGATTTATAAAAGCCCAGTAGCTTGATAAAAGATGTCCAAAATACTCTAGAGATTATAAAGATTATAAATATTAGCAATGCCAAATATTATCATCTGCATAAAGAAGATGTGTAAAAGTGGCACTATTATATGAAATGCCCTAAAGCACTTTGATCAGAATTGTTATTTACTAGTCAAGAAAATGTATCCATAACAATACAAAAAGGATAAGGAGAGAGAGAGAGCACCCTTGTCTTATTCCTCTAGATGACATGAAAAAAAAAACCCTCCGAAGAGCCATTCACACAAATAGAGAAATGAATATTAGCAATATAAGCATCAATCCAGTCAATAAATATTTGAGGAAATCCTTTTTGAATAAGTCTCTTGCTAATGAAAGTCTTGTTCACAGTGTTAAAGGCTTTTTTAATGTCTAGTTTAGCACATAAAACCATCCCCAACTTTGATCTTTTGAAGTCTTGAAGAACTTCATTCACATGAATAATGTTATTTGTAGAGATCCCACTCTTTATAAATCCAACTTGATTAGGATGAATGATAATAGGGATGTTGACTTTCATTCTATTTAGAATGATTTTTCCAATAATTTTGTATAGAGTATTGCATAAGAAAATTGGCCTAAAGTCTGTAATATTAGTAGCATGGGATTTTTTTAGAATAAGCACAATGGCAGTGGCTTTTATCTACTTTGAAAGCTTTGACGTGACAAACAGTCTCATCATTGATATCCCAAGTAGATTTGAAGAATTCAGAAGTATATTGATCTGGACCCAGAGTAGAATTGTTTGGAGAAGAGAATACAACAGATTTGATCTCCTCAAACTGATAGGAGCTAAAAGTTCAGATTTAATATATTTAGGAACTAAATTGCCTTTAGGGAAATCACAATCTGACATATGAAACTCTTGTTGGCTTTTGTTGAGATAGAAGAAATAATCAATAGCTGCAGAAGAGATAGCATCGTGAGTAGTAAATGATCCTTTATCAGTGGATAATTCTTTAATATAATTTACATTCTTACAACTTGTGATTTTCCGAAAGAGAAATTTCAAATCATCTTCATCATTTGATAACCATTTAGCTTTGACACGTAAGATAGCCAAAAAGACCAATGAGAGTAGTAATCACCCAATTTCTCATTTATAAATTGAGTTTTTTGATTGAGATTAGCATTAAGAGGATCATTGTCCAAGCTTGAAGAGCTTCCAATTGCTTTTTCTCCAAAAGCTTCATGTTAGATATAAGAAAGCTATTTGAATTCCACTTTTGCTGGATAAGAAGCTTCTTAAGCTTTTGACAAAGCACAAATAAAGGATCACAAAAAATGAAATAAGACCAAGCATGTTGAATAAGAGCATTAAAATTAGGATATTTTGCCAAATAATTCTTAAATAAAAATCTATGATTATGAGATATCAAATCAAATGATTGTAGGATAACTGGGGAATGGTCATGACACTTGAAGTCTAAAATTCTGTAGAAGGATTGAGAAAATGATTCCAACCATTTGTTGTCAAAACACGATCCAATTTGATGTGGATAGGAGAATTAGCTCTATCAATTAATCAAGAGTAATTGAGACTAATAGAAGAAAGTCCATAGGACCAGTTTCAAAGATCGTATTATCGAAATCCCAAAGCTTAATGTTAGGAATTATGTTTCCACTTACTTTTTCATGATCGAACCTGCAGCAATTAAAATCACCAAGGACAACCCAAGGTTTGTTAATGCTTTGAGCAATGCCTTTAAGTGAATTCCGATGAGATTTTCTATCAAAGTGTGAGTTATCCGCATAAATAACCGTGACAAACATAAAAACTTCAGTGCCATGCATGGTATCCCCATGAATAAATTGAAAATCAGTAATAAGAGCAATGAAAGAAGTGTTTAAAGCATTGCACTTAATCCAAATCCTACCACTATGAGATAATGAGAAATTATCACAGCTTCCTTTGCAGTCATATGATTGATGTGATGAAAGAAACCAAGGGTTAGTAGTGTTATCGGAATTAACCTTGCATTGAAGAATGCAAAAAAGATTTACTTGATGTGTGTTGATAAATTATTTACAATTAAAAACCCTATCAGCACTGAAATCCCCGAGCATTCCAACCTACTAAGATTGGGAAGTGTTTGTTGTTTTATCTTTGGATGGAGGGGATTTGTTTGCTGATTTATGCTTGGGGACTTTAGGGGGGAATATTTACACTTTTTGAATGATAAGATACAATGGATTTGGCCACTAAGTCTTTAACAATGTTGTCTTGAATGATATCATTTTTGCAAGAACAGAGAATTTATTTTTGTAGATGACTTTATCATCCATGACAGGATCAGCTACGGAATCTGGAGAATTGAGATTTAGAGTTTCTTTATTTGCATTAGATGATTCATGTTGCAAATAAGCAATATCCTCCTGATTAACTCCTTGAGAACTAACATCTTCTGGTTGATAAGTGGGTTGATTATGATTAATTTTTTCAGGAGATTTAGTTTTAGAAACATCCCTGTTTCTTCTAAGCTTTCTCTTCTGCTCCTACCCCTCAAATGAACAGTCTGATTAGAACTTGAAGGATTTGATGGATAAGATTGTGAAGGGTGAAAGAATGATCCGCATCTTTTGCATATTGTGGGTTTCCAATCATAATGTATTTTCAAAGGAAATTCTTTACCCATAACATTTGTAAAGACGTATCTGGGAGAGAGGAATGCTTATTGATCTGGACACAAACTCAAGCAAAGGTGAGATGTGATTTACTAGTAGTTAAATCAAAAGCTAATGGAATACCTATTTTGCTAGCAAGTTTAGAGATTCTATTTGGATTCCAACAGTAAAGTGGCAAATCCGGTATTTTAATCCACAAAGGAATGGAGGAAAACTCTTCCTTGATTGGTCTGAAACCAGGTGATCACTTCTTAAGAATAAAAGGTTTGCTTAAAAAAAAAAACCAAGGTCCGCAATTCCAAACCATATCATTGTCTTCGATGTTCAAGAATTTAAATAGAAAAAATATTTCATTAAGTAATAATAGAGTAAGATTACCTTTGAGCTTCCATATTTTTTGACTAGATTGAGAAGAGTTTCGTAGTAAGGTCTTTTATCAATGGAATATCCGATTAAAGAAAGCTCCCAATCTTTAGCACCCTAGAGGACTTATTTTTTTGAAAAAAGGACCGGACAATAGAATCCACAAAATTTAGTGGATAGGAAGGGTTCCTGAAGAGGGGAAAGAAGGGTTTTTAGAAGATAGAGCTGAAAATTCCTAAGTAGAAAATAAACAAGAAGAGGAGGAAAACGAAGAAGAAGAGGACATGATAGTTGGATTTTGAGGAGAAGTAGAAGAAGACGGCAATGAACCCGACAAAAGAAGTTTATGGAGGGAACCAGAAGAAAATTTGGCTAAAAGGACCAATTAAGTGAGGAGAAGGAGGTGATTTCATAGTTAAGTGGAGAAAAAATGAGCCTCCGATCTTTGCCGAAGGAGAGAGGAGGAGGAGAAAACAGAGCCACGAAGAGGGAAACAGAACCCTAGCATAACAAATGACTCTACTAGCTTTACCACGGATCGGATGTTGATTACAATAGCTCGTTTAAATAGACAATTTAGTTATTAATAATTCTATACTACTAGATCTGAAAACTAAAAAAAAGTAATTAATAGGGAACCTTTCATTTAGAAAGGGGCTAAAGTTGGGATAAAAGTTTGGCAGACGTTATTGATTAGTAAGAGAAATTGAGAGATTAGAAAGAATAATAGAGAGAGAATAGCAGATGTCATTTGTTTTTTTTTATCTATTTCTCTTCATACATCTCTTGTTGTACTTAGTAGTATGTTGTGTGTGACATTTACCAAATTTTTACTTGGGGTCACATCTTGTTGTTGGATTTATTTAGATTTAAGAATTGTTAATTTACAAGAACCTTCTGTTTTGTGGACTTGCTTTTGTGTTGCACAGTGTCCCATCTTGAGGTGATTTATTGATGTCCATCATCATCGGGTTAGAATGACAATCTATGCCTCTTAAGCTAGAGTAAGAAGCTGTGATTGTGCGCTTGACCAATTCAATTTTTGATTTTGCTTCCAGTTTGATGATGACTATTTTATAGTCTAGGGCTCTTGATGTAGGTAAATGATGTAGTGGATTAGATCATACAAATTGAATTTAAATTTCATAGTTTCAAAATCACCAATTAAAACAATATTTCTTCCTCTTGAAATGTGTCAACATGACCACTCGTTTGGATCAACCTAGATCAAAATAGGTTTAAACCAACTTAATGGCCCAATTAATGGATATTAATCATTCCATTAATTGACTAACATCCTAAAATGACCTCCTAGTTGTCTTAACCCATGCAAAAGCCATTAGCCCAAGGTTGACTATAATCATGATTATTAGGGATCAACATTATTACATTTGATCAATGGTATTCTCCCATCTCTAAGCTATCTCAATCCATTTTCCGGTATGATTTGTTGGTTCTTACCTCATTGAAGGTAAGGAACCACGAGTCATGTTAGATTCACAATGCAAAAACAGCTCCAATTGTAATGTATTTGATTAGAGTCAAATACACTTGCAAATTAATAACAAAATATTTAAAAGAAAGAAAAAATGTAATGAATTGATCAAATAGAGAAAGTTAAGTTTCTTGTTGGTATAAAGAGATGATTTTCTTTGGAAATTAATAGTTGTTTGTTGTATCTTGCTCGAAGGAATCAATACTCTGAGGATTGGTTAGAATCTATTTTTCAAGCCAAAAAGACACTTATTCTACTTTTAAGAATCAAAATTAACTATAAAATCTAAAGTTGATTGCCTCTTTTGTTTACACGGATTGGTGTTTAAAGCCTTTAGATAAGCATGTGTCCAAATATATTGTAGTTAGCTACTAGAACTAACTAAAATAATATCATAAGCACTTTCTATATACATTGAACTCATAAGTTTCAAGGAGTAAGTGCTACATGAATTGAAGCTCTAATAATTACCACTATTGGAACCACTATTAGAAGAACTATTGGAACCAAACGTTGTCATAGGAACCTCGAAAATCATATTAGTGTCAAAGTCTACTGGTTTGAATAACAACTCATCCAAAGGATCATAAAATCAATAGCAATTTGTACTTGACCCATCCACTAAAATTGAATCAAATCAAATGTGCACTAAATCAAGGACATAATAAAAGGGCACACATTTTTGTTCTTATAGGCATATCATGTAATGTATGTTCCAACACTTTTTTTGAAACAAGAGCTACAAAATAATGAAATTAAACTAAACTTATTAAATTCATTTATTTGTTTGACATTTTTGATGGACATAAACTTGTAAATATCCTTCAAATTTGGTTGAATTAAAAAAAATTTGACTACTACATGTTTACCATGACACTCATCGAACAAATCAGGACATAAGTGTTGCACTTCTTATAACATAATCCAAGAATCATTACCAATAGATCTATCATTACTGATACACAAAATATCTTTGGAATTTAAAATCAACAATTGACACAATTTCATCATTAATTATAGATTCATAAATAAGAAATGTAGAGCTATTTGAGTCAGTGGATGCAAATTCTCAAGGAGATGGAATTAGAGAAGAATTTAATGTATTGATTGTAGGTTCCTTAATAACATCAAATCAATCGCCTCAAAAAGTGGATTATGTTAAATTTTTTTGGAATTTTTAATTTATAAAGTATAAATGTTAGTCTTTGTGAGAAATTTTGTTCGATTCAGATATATCGTTATCATTTTATCCTACTTAAACTCTTTATAGTTTTTTTATGTTATTAATGGATTTATAATTATCATAATTAATAGTTGATATTCTGTGAGATTTCTTGCATGCAAATTTTTGATGGAATATGATATGAAGCAAATAATCTAAAATACTAAATATGAACATAGAGCTATAACTAATTTTGAAAGGAGAAGATACCAAAAAAAATTGAAAGTAGGTAAACCACATAAATATGATTTGTTCATATGGACGCACAACTTATTGAAAGAAAAGTAACACAAATGACCTAAATATTAGTTGTGATAACTTATGCCTTTTTTATCTTTAGCTAGATAGATGGATTTTTAAAATTTAAGGTTTTCTTAAACACATTTTACATAAGTAAATTCTTAAAAATATTGACATAATTTAAATTTCTTCATAAATTTTTCTTATGAAGTGTATATCAAAGATCAAGGAACCAATATTAAATTATATATATATATATATATATATTTCTATTTATCTATGTAGCTGCTTGTGAGAGAGAGAGAGAGAGAGAGAGAGAGATATTATTTATTACATGATAGGGTTTAGAGGAAATGACAAACTTTTTGTAAAGGATAGTAAGCACATGTCTAAAATGATTATAATATCACATAATATTTAAAGCCATATATAAAACTTCATGTAATATCTTTGATGAGTTATTGCTTAATTTATTTCTATTATCTCTCTTGAAGCTTTGATGAAATAAATAATGGTTATATAATTGTTCAAAGACCAAAACTATTTAGATACAATTTCTATGAGCAATGAAGAGATAAGAGAAGTAAAGATCTAGTTCAAGTGAGGTGTATTAAAGATGAAAATCATAAAGTGCTTTTCTTAGAAAAGGATATTGAAAATAGGTGGATGAGGTATTTTGATGAACTTTTTAATGAAGGATCACGAAAATCTGATTGATTTTACCTTAACCTAAACAAAATAGAGAATTTTATTTTTATCGTTGTATTAGTAAATTTGAAGTTAGAGAAGTTTTAAAGAAAATGAAATGTGGAAAAACAGTAGGACCTGATGATATTCCAATAGAAGTGTGAAAATGTTTAGGAGATCAAAGAATTTCTTGTCTTACAAATCTTTTTAATGTTATTTTAAAGACTAAAAAGATGGCAGATGAGTGAAGAAAGCGTTTGTTGGTTCCTATATTTAAGAATAAAGGTGATGCGCAAGAGTGTGCAAATTATAAAGGAATTAAGTTAATGTGTTATACATTAAAATTACGGGAGAGAGTAATTGAGCATAGGTTAAGATGTGATACAAAAGTTTTTCTGTCAGTTTGGTTTCATGCCGTAGATCTACTATGGATGTTATACATTTGTTAAGAGGTTTGATGGAGAAGTATAGAGAAAGTAAGGAGGATCTACATATGATATTTATTGATTTAGAGAAAGCTTATGATAAAAATTTTAAGAGATGTTCTTTGTAGAGTTCTAGAAAAGAAATGAGTTAATATTGATTATATTCAAGTCATTAAGGACATGTATACTAGAGATGTTACTTGTGTCCAAACACAAGGAGGATTGACAAATTATTTTCATATTTCAGTTGGATTACATTAAGGATCAGCTTTAATTCCTTACCTTCTTTGCTTTAGTTATGAATGTTCTTACTAGGCTTTTATAGGAAGATATACCTTGGTGTATGCTTTTTGCTGATGACATTTTTCTTGTTGATGAGACTAGAGAGGGAGTCCAAGAGAAACTTGAATTATGGAGGTCAAACCTAGAGTTTAAAAGTTTTTGTTTAAGTAAATCTAAAATTGAATATATGGAGTATAATTTTAGTTGTAGAAGTTCTAGTGGTAGTGTTGTGACATTGGGTGAATAAGTCATTAAAAAGAGTGAGTGATTCATATATCTAGGCTCTATTGTTAAAATGATGGTGAAATAGATGGAGATGTTATTAGTAGAATTCAAGTTGGATGGTTGAAGTGGAGGAATGCATCTGGCCTGTTGTGTGATAGAAAAGTACCGCTTAAACTTAAGATAAAATTTTATAAGATGGTGGTAAGATCTGCAATGATTTATGGTGCAGAATGCTGACCAATAAAAGAGAAGCATAAGACTAAGTTAAGTGTTGCAAAGATGAGGATGCTCAGGTGGATGAATGGCCTTACTCTTAGAGATAAAATGCGAAATGAGTATGTTCAGGAAAAAGTTGGAGTAGCTCCAGTGGCAGATAAGATTAGAGAGAGTTGCTTTAGATGGTTTGGCCACATAAAGCATCGGCTGCTCGATGACCCAGTTAGGAGAGTAGATGCATTAGATTTGCCTTATGTTAAGAAGGGTAGAGGTAGACCTAAAAGACTTGCTTAAGATGTAATAAAAATGACCTTAGTATACTTGAATTAAATGAAAATTTGAGACATAATAGGACACAATGGAGACGAAGGATTCATGTAGCCGACCCCATTTAGTGAGATTAAGGCTTGTTGTTGTTGTTGTTGTTGTTCTATGAGCATTGCATGAAATCGACCATATTATGACTTGTAATTCTTAAATTGATCATGCAAGTATTCTCTATAACTACCAAAGAAAGTGAGATTCATTTATCTAAGAAGTAATCCTTAAATGATGGGTTGTCTCTATAGATTATTTAACATGATGCCCTAGTTACAACTATTTTTTTTTTATTAGTCTAGGAGGTGAAAGATTTTTTATTTTGTTTAATGCTATGCTGAATAAGTTCATGAGTTGCTACTATACAATCTTGTTTCTCTCTTCTCAATACAGGCACAAAATATTAATCAAATTTGTAAGAATTTCTTGATCCTATTAGTTAATATTTTGAAGATCTCATTGAGAATACTAAAAGCCTTAAATCTTTGAGGTTTTCACTAACCTCTTTTTTAAGGAATAAGACAAATAATACTTGAATTCAAACTTGCCAAAGAAGCCTTACCCTTAAACATATCATTGACGTAAGCATCAATTTTGGTTAATATTTACCCACATTTCTTGAAAAGCGAGATAGAGAAACCATAAATGTAGGAGATTTAGAAGCTTCAGGAGAGAAAATTAGATGCATAAATTCATCCTAAGTTAACGGAGAATCCAAATCAATAAGAATGATATCATTATAGAGTTGGAGTTTGTGAAAATTAAATTAGAACCCTACCAAGACATTTTTTTGAAAAGATATTTTAGTAAGAGAAATAAATTTTTTTTTGAATCTTAATGTGCTGGATATGATTTTTCTTTCTTCTCCCTGTAACAACTTCTTGAAAGAAAAAAATTATTTTTATCATCTTGGTGGAGCTAAGGAATATCATAACCACATAATTGAACATGGAAGCTTCAAGGACTAAGAGCTACATGACTGGAAGCTACAATAATCCCGGCTATTGGAACCATTGTTGTGTGAACATCTACTATAGGAACTTCAAATTTCAAATCAGTGGTACTAGTCCAAATCCACTTAATTGAATAATAACTTATCCATGAGATCATAAAATCAATAAGAATTTATGCTTGAACCATCTACTTAAATTGAATTAAACTAGATGTGCACCAAATCATGGATATGTTGATCTCCACATATGCTAAATTGCTCAAACTAAACATATGTGGTGAAACTGATGAACACAAGAAGCCATGACGCACAAAATTGAAGCCGAAACGTCCCAATCATGGTCAAAACCGATTGAGATGTTTGCTGATCACAAAATAAATTGCATTGATACATTTAGAATGTCAAGATGGACTAAAAATGACTTATCTCATCGTGTAATTTTCACGAAATGGAGGAAAATAAGACAGGTATAATTTCGTGCATATCGGAGTTGAGGGGCCTTGACCACATCCAACAAAATGAGCTGCGCCAATGTCGGTAAAATGTCGAAACCAATCAAACAAGACTTTGTGCAATCGATTTGGTTGAGTGTAGTGCGAATGGAAAGTCGTGGAATGCAATAGCGCATGAATTAAGCTTGAATTCATCTCGATCGATGTTGAAGTTATCTAAATGACTTCCGATCGCGAAACAGGCTATATTGTTGAGTTTGGAATGTCAAATTTGCTTAGAAACAACACTTATATTATGTGGATTGGTTTAAACAAAATTCACACGAATTTTGATTCAATGAAAATAATAAAAATTAGATATTTAATTAAATATCACTGAACCCAAAATAAATTATATCAGAATTAAATCAAAATTCATTCCCGCTGGTTTGCAATCTTATTTTGGAAAGTATAACAGCCCTTTAGTCCCTCGCTAATTCCCATCATCATCCTCTTGCGAACCTTAATCACGGTCAAAATCATTGATGCAGCTGAAGACTCCCCTTTCCCATCTGTCTCCTACAACCTCTTAGACCGATGCCACACCCCAGCTTCCCTCAGTTTCTCTTCTCCTCACCTGCTTGATGCAGCAAATGGAAACTCCCTCGCCCTTCCTCTCCTGATTGAATACAACAATCTTGCCATGCACACCATTAGGCTGCTCGACCTACCCTTCCCGTTGCCTGCCTGCTCGCCTCACATAAACCAACATCTCGTGCCTAGTGTAGCTCGCTGAACTCCACGTCACTAATCTCCCCAATCTCCCATCCTCGGTCCCTCAAATTTGCATGCAAGCTGTGCCTCCTCAAGCTTCTCATCTCCTCACGCGTGTGCAGCTCTTTTCCATTCTTGTCATTCTTTTCGGCAATCCCGTAACAAGGTAAAACTTGTTAAATCTCTGTGGGGTTTCTTTTCTGTCCCTTTAATGTTTGGCAATACTTAAAGTTGATTCTTGTTCAAACCTCGTTATCAAGTATGCAACAATCTAAGTAAAATAGAGGAGAAAATGGGATTTCAATTTCTGTTGCATTTATAATAGTCATTTTTTATGCCTGCTGAAAGTTTGTTTGCCTTCTGCTTAATTTGTTGTCCAATTGGAGAAGATCAAATGGGAAGCTTTTGTCAGAATTTTAAACAAATCTTATTTAAATTTTTCTATCAAACTAACAGTCTTTCTAGTATAATTATAGGATTCAAAATTGTCAATCTACTTATCTGACTTATTTTGACTAAATTCTATAGTTGACTTCCTTCTTTCTTTCTTTGAATAAACAAGCAATATTTTTATATTAACCCCTCCAAAATTTGTCACCTTACCAACATTGATCCCACTTCACATAAGATGCAAGTGCAATAGTAGGTCGTTAAGTCACTCAAAATTTAAATACTCATATATGTCTTTTTTGGAGTGGCTGAGAAATTTTAATTTTGTTTGTTTTAATGCAAGCGAAGCCCCCATACATGTCTTTCTTGACATGGTGGGGAGGACTTTCGGCCGCCAATATAAATACACGTACACATTTTTTTTGGCATTGCAGAGAAATTTGTGTTTATTTGCAAGTATATAAGTACTCGTACATGCTTCTCTTAGCGTGATGGGAAAATATGTATTTTCATGTAAGTATAAAGACTCATACATGCCTTTCTTGGTATGGTAAGATAACGCATTCAGCCGTTGTATTCGCACTACTCATACATATCTTTTTTGGTATGATGGGTAGACCCAGTATACTCGAAATAACCCTTTTATGCATAAATAATATTGAGATGTTATAGAAATGCTACTAGATTTCACATTGATGAGAATCTAAATAATTTAATGTAAAAATTATTTATAAGTCTAAAAAATGAAATCTAAACTAAAATTACACGTATATGCCTCTTATCGTAATGATAAAATTTTTGTTTTCATGCGGGTATGAAGACCCATACACACCTCTCTTAGTATGGTGAGATAGTGTATTTGATCATAATGTTTATACCACTCATACACATTTTTCTTGGCGTGGTGGGCAGGCCCAGCATACTTGAAGTAACTTCCCTATGCGAGGACCACTTCGGGATGGTGTTGAAATACTGTCGAAATTTGTAGTGATAGTGACTTAAAGGAACAAATTTAAATAGAAATTTTTTAAGCCTAAATTGAACATTAAATTGATTTTTAAATTTAGTTTGAGCCAACCAAATTTTCAAATAGATAAATTTGTAAAAGATTTAAACTTAATTGAAGTTGAAACAAGTTGGATGCCAATAAAATGGACATAAACAAAATCTTTTATTAAACATTTAGATAAGTTTTCAATTCACTTTGAAACAACTAGATGGATTCAATTGGTTGTATAATTAAATCATAAGGAGAAGCTTACGAGATACTTGATTATTGAATTGCAAACAAATACAATGATCTTGGTAAACATAACCTTGCAATTTCTGACATAAACGATCTAGAAGCAAGCCTAATTGAACATATAATTAGATCACAAGAGATTTGTAGCAAGGTTAATAATCAACTCCAAATGTAATGCAATTCAAATGATGTTGATATGTGATTTGCAGCCATCTTAATAGGTCATCAATGAGCACGTTAATAATTCTTTTAATGAATACTTAGATTGTGTTATCTCACATTTGTAACAATTCTAAGTAATTCAAATCAAGTACATTGAGTTATAAAAATGTAGCTTTTGAACGATTATAGAATTTGAAGCAGATTTGAAATAAAATTATTTTTAGTTCAATGGTTCATTAAAGGATGAAATAACTTATCGATGAGTATAAACGAGATCTCTAATGAACGCTAGACTTCATTATAATTCATCTCAAATGAATTAAGGGAAGTTAATGTCACGATCTAACCTAGGGGCTTAGAATTACTAAAGTGAGAACGGACGGTCGTATGGTGAAAGTAAGCTTGCATTAATATCATCCTCTAGCAATTAATCTATACATTGAAAGAGCCACTATAACTAATGAAAAAAATTAATATAATTATAAATGTATCTTTCTTTATTTTGAACTCGTCTTTTATTTTATTATTCATTTGATTATTAAAATTTTAATATGCAAAAGATAGATTAAAATCAAAATGAGCTATCAACAATCAATAAATATTCATATCTTTAAATTATCGTAATGCAATGAAAAAGAAATATTATGCATGTCAGTTAAATATAATTAAATTAATATACCATCAAATGATAATTTTTATTTAGTTATAAGTTCTTCAAGAAAGTTTAATCACATTTTAAACTATAATGAAATATCTTATCTTATTTATATCATTTATATCTATCACAGAAGCCATCTTATAAAATTATATCATTTAAGACACTTAGTATGAATAGCTTTTTTCAAATTCTTTTTCTTTATATATGCATGAGTACCTTAGCTCCTTAACTAGTATCATAAACAGGTGAAACTTCATCAGTCAATATGCACATACAAGTAATTTATATAATTCATGTCATTCACGTTGTTCATTTGTATTCAATAATTTTTTTTATAACATGTAAAACTTGAATTAACCCTAAACATTAGAAATTTTTGAAAACATTTGTTTCAATATAACCAATATTCGAAGAACAAATAATTCAGTGAAAATATTGTAGTCAAAATCAATGCAAATTTATTTATAGTAATATAACCAAGTAGTTTAGAGGAAAACAACAAAATTACTATAAATTAGAAATGTTTGTACTCACCGTAAGATCACCTCATAAGCTCAACATTATTTGACTTTTTTTAAGCTTAATCTACCCTTTGAATTTGATTTAATCTACAAATCTAAACAATAAATAAGCCTATTGAATTGAGCGATATAATCTCAAAATGTAAAATTCTAAAATTTAATTTAATTTATATTATTTAATAATACTCTCAACTAAAAATTTTATATTTTACCCTATTCATTAATAGTAGGGATATTCATATTTTAATGTCTTGTTCTATGTTATGGCTATGGTTAAAAATTATTTCACATAAATAGTATTTTTTATATTTCAAATTGTATTACTTATTTATTCATGTATATAATATACATATCTTTACATATCTTATGTGCTTGAGTAAATAATTGTTTAATCTAATTAGACATATTGTAGGAATAAATATTAAAATTATCATTATTCTAATTACTATTACTTAACTAATGTTAGCTTTTTATTTAATCTAGTTGGACATCATTATTATTAAACTAATGCTATTTCATTTAATATAATATCTTTTTTATAATTATCTTCTTAATATAAAATCATAAAATTTATACAACCTAAATTTTACACAATGATTTAAGTAATATACTTTCAATTATTTCATTTATATATTATGTATATATATAAATATTTAATAAAAAGAATATATTATAAGTTTTCATTTAATATGTTCTTTAAAGCTATAATTTCCTTTAATTTCTCCTATAGTTATACAAATGTTTATTTATTTACTTAATATAATATTTTATTATAAATTTACTATTAATTATTATTTAATTACACACATCACTATAATTTAATTATTTTAAAATT
Organism: Cymbidium sinense; assembly: GCA_021442155.1. Lineage (NCBI taxonomy): Eukaryota > Viridiplantae > Streptophyta > Magnoliopsida > Asparagales > Orchidaceae > Cymbidium > Cymbidium sinense. The sequence goes on along the minus strand of CM038219.1, from coordinate 104,742,913 downwards.
CTTTAACCTTTTGGAGAATTTCTAATTTTAAAAACCTTAATTTTAAGTCAATTAGAAATTTTCCTGAAGGATAAAGAATTTTAAAATAATTAAATTGTAGTGATGTGTTTAATTAAATAATAATTAATAGTAAATTTATAAGTAAATATTATATTGAGTAAATAAATGAATGTTTATATAATTATAGGAATAAATCGAAGAAAATTATGTTCTTAAAGAACATATTAAATGAAAATTTATAATCTATCTTTTATTATATATATATATATATATATATATATAATATAATATAATATAATATATATAATATAAATGCAATAGTTGAAAGCATATTACTTAAATAATTGTGTAAAATTTAGGTTGCACAAATTTTATGCTTTTATATTAAGAAGATAATTTTAAAGAGATTATGTTAAATGAAATAACGTCAGTTTAGTAATAATGATGTTTAATTAGATTAATTAAAAAACTAATATTAGTTAAGTACTAATAATTAGAATAATGACATTTCTAATATTAATTCTTGTAATAATATTATCTAATTAAATTAAATGACTATTTACTCTATTAAATAAGATATGTATATTATATACATAAATAAGTGAGTACAATGATTTATGAATTATAAAAGGTACTATTTAGGTGAAAATTTTTTTAACCATAGTCATGACATACAATAAGATATTAAAATATGAAATACCCTACTATTAGTTAAGAGTATATATGTTATAATATAAAATTTTTAGTTAAGAGTATTGTTAAATAATTTGAATAAAATTGAATTCTAGAACTTTGCATTTTGAAACTATATCGCTCGAGTAATTAAGCTTATTGTTTGGATTTGTTGATTAAATCAAATTCAAAGGGCGGATTATGCAAAGTCAAATAAAATTCCTTCAATTTGAGCTCATGAGGTGATTCTAAGGTGAGTATTCACTTTTCTAATTTATAGAAATTTCATTTCTTTCCTTTAAACTATTTGGTTGTAATATTATAGATAGGTTTACATGAATTTTGACTGTAATATTTTTACTGAATTATCTGTTCTTCGAATATTTGTCATATTGAAATTCTTGTTTTCAAAACTTTCTAATATTTAAAGTTTATTTAAGTTTTATATGTTATAAAAAAATTATTGAATGCAAATGAACCATATGAATTATATAGATTGCTTGTATGTGTCTATTGATTGATAGAGTTCATCCCCTTATAGTACTAGTTTAGGATGTTAAGGTATCCGTGGATGTATAGGAAAAAAGTTATTAATATTGAGTATTTTAAATGGTATAATTTTAGACGGTGACACTTGTAATGGATATAAACGATATAGATAAAATAAGATATTCCACTATAGTTTAACGCGTGATTAAATTTTTTGAAAAACTCATAATTGAATAAAAATTATCATTTAATCGTACACTGATTTATTTTTGTTTAACTGACATGCATTATATTTCCTTTTCATCGTGTTATTGCAGTTTAGAGATATGAGTATTCACTGGCTGTTGATAGCTCATTTTGATTTTACCCTAACTTTTGCATATTTATATATAAATGAACAATAGAAAGGATAATATTTATAGAAGGTGAGTTCATAATAGAGAAATACATATTTATAATTGTCTTAATTTTTTTGTTACTTTTAGTGGCTCATTCAATGTATAGATTAGAGGATGATATTAATGCAAACTTATTTTCACCGTTTGACTTCATTCCTGCATTGGTAATTTCAAGTCTTAGGATCGGGTCATGATAAAAGAGGTTTTAAAGTGAGGTCAATAAGAATTTTATTGAAAGAGTCATTAAGATAATAATGAAAATAATCGCAAAGAAATTTTGAGAGTTTGAGTTATGATAATTCTAATAAGATAATATTATTTTATATATATATATATATATCTTAAGACACATGGAAATTCCCGAGAAATGAAAAATTGGAATGTAGTGAGAGGAATTATCACGTAGCACCAATACTTTGACTCAGATGATTCAGGACTCAAGGACCCAATGTAATGAAAATAATGAGTCTATTAATATGGACAAATATTTGAAGATGTTTTAGGATTTGAGACCGCCATTGTTCAAGGGAATTGAAGGGTCAATTGAAGTTGAAAATTGACTATTGTGCATCGAGAAAATCCTAAATAGTATGTATTGCCTAGAGGTTAGGATGGTAACTTTGACCGCTTTTGTATTGGATGGAGAATCTGAAAGGTAGTAGCAAGGTCAACGTCAGGATAGGTTGGGGGACATTCCAAACTAGATAGTTAATTGGGAAGACTTTGTGGAGCTATTTATAGATTGGTTGGTGTCCTTATCTACATGAAAATAAATGACAGATAAATTCATTAGATTTGTGCAAAGAGAGAAGACTGTTATATAGTACGAGGCAGAGTTTACCACATTGTCTAGGTATGCATCTCAACTAATCTATGTTACAGAAGATAAGAACTACAGATTTGTCTGGTTTAAGAGATTCAATTAGACAGTCATTAGCGTCATTGGGGATTGAGGATTATTCAATGTTGGTAAAGAGGGCCAGACGAGTGGAGATTGATTTGCAAATAACTCAGAAGCGTCAAGGAGATGGATAAGAGGAAGAGTGCAGATAATGGTGATCATATAGCTCAATTAGAGGGATCTAATGGGAAGAAGCTTACATTTAGTTTCTGGTGGTTTTAGTGGTGACACAACTCGTACCATAGATTTCTGTGCTAAATGTGGGAAGTAGCGTAACAGTAAATGCGTGTCAGGCTCCAACACAAGTTATTGGTGTCTTCAGTCTAATCATATAGCTAGGTACTGTCTTACACTTGTCCGAAAGACTTCTGAGGAACAACAAATGGAGTTCTTTTATAGAGGATTGGTAGGCTAAGGATAATAGAGTCGACTGCTTCAGCTCCAACTCAAAGTCAACCAAGCATAATAATTGACCAAGAGTTTATGCCCCATCAAGAGCCTAATGAGCCTAGATCATGGTATTGAAAATGTTTGATGTGGTATCATTATAGTAGTTTATATGGATTATTTTTGTTTTTTTAGTAGTTGGACATATTTAGTGGACATTAATGCTCATTTTGCTAGACATTGATGCTCATTTTGCTAGACATTGATGCTCATTTTGTTCAACTATTCAGTTCTTATGATTTATAATATTGTGTAGCAATATTTAATCTTATTGTTCGAGGATAAAATAACAACTGATTCATGTAGAGAAAAAAATTATTCAGTCATGATTTGTCAATTTAGAGAACGAACTTTTTTAAGTGGGGAAGATTGTAATACTTATTTTTGAACAAAAAAAAAGGGGATTTAATCGATTGAATCGACATTAGTCAGTTAAATCCCCCTATTGTTTTAAAAATGAGTATTACCGTCAAAGAGTTCATGAGATATTTATAATAAATTTGAAGGCTTGTTAATAATCATAAGAAAGAGCTTCACTAAATGTTTGGAATTTAGCCAACTTGAGAATAAATGTAAGGATATGCAATGTTTCAAACTATGACATGAAACCTTAAGTATTAATGCCATCGAATCTCAAATATACTTGTATTAGCAGCTAGAAGACGTAGATACAAATTCTAATTGAGTCTTGCATGCATCATAAAACACTCGTTTCGTTAAAAATAAATATTTTTGAGGTTTGTCCAAGCATTTGAATAGAATAAATTTTATGTGCATGTATTTTTTACCCAGTACAAATGCTTCAAATCTCATTCAAAATGTTGGATTGAAATGAATCTTGCACAAATCAGGGAATGAATCATTAGCTAACTCAAATGCCTTTAAAATTTGTGCAAACACTCAAGTTTGATAATTTATGCATGCATTAAATAATAATTCTATGTTCAATCTATTTGCTTTGAAATATGTACAAGTGCTTTAGAATATATTTAATTCTGTGAAGTCCATGAAAGCACTTAAACTAATACAATTGGCATGGGCCCTAACACAGTGCTAATATTTGAGGATGTTGCATGGGTTAACGTAAAATAAAATTGAATTACTATGGGCTCTGACATAGTGCTAAATCTCTAAATTCAATGTCTGAGGATACTGCTTAGGTTAACATCAAATAAATTTGGATTGCCTACATATAGTTTGAGAATGTTGCATAGGATAAAACTAAGATTAATTAATATCCATTTTCATCTCAAGAATTGAATATGTGTTTTGAATATTTAATATTTACTTTTTATCGATTATATACATTCTTGAGCAAGTTGTTTTATTTATATGACAGAATTGTAAACCTCATTTACTAGTTTTTCTACTAATTTTTCTCCGCATAGGGTAAGAGTTGACAGGGTTGGCTGAAAGTTAAAAAGCTCTTAAAAAGATAACTAATTTTATTTATTGTTTTCATGTGGCTATTAGGGACCTTAATTAAGAAACGTTATATTCAAAGTTATAAAGTCTCTATCTTATAATTAAATGAATGACAATAAATTCAAATCATAGACTTATTCCTCTATATCTAAAATAGAGTTGACAAAGTCTATTAAGTGATAAATTTTTAAATGAATTTAAATCAAAGTAGGTCATTAGACCCAATCCTCTGTTAGAAAAGACTGAGTTGGTAAGGTCTATAACTTGATCAATATTCAAATCCCACTAAGTGACATTCAATCAAACTTAGATCCGATCCTCTATTAACTAATAAGCTGAGGTGACAAGATCTATCCTGATGATAAATGTGATGATCTGACATTTCAACTAGAGGAGTTATTACCATCAAAATATATTTAAATTTCAAATTAAGTTATTGTGAAAATTAAACTCTAATAAAATACAAAAATTGATAATTGCAAGTCAAATGAAAATCTTTAATAATTTAAAGCAAAATAATTTATCTATTTATCTGCAACTATTTGTCGGAGGTGATAACTTAAGAAAACTCTAGCTCATAAAGAAGTTAATGTCAAGTTAAGGGTGCGTTTGAGTTAGCTTTCTGGCTGTTTTACTTTTTAGAAAACAATCAAAAAAATAACTACAGCTGTATTTGGCTATTTTTCAAAAATTTTGTGGTGAAAAGCTGCTTTTGAAAATCAAAATTATCAAAGTGTGGTGGCTATCAGAAAGTTGTTGTTTGAACTTTTCAAAAAGAAAAATATTTATACAATATTTCAAAAAGAAAACTCCAGCTCATAAATAAGTTAATGTCAAGTTAAGGGTGTGTTTGAGATCGTTTTCTGGCTGCTTTATTTTTTAGAAAAATATTTATAACATAATAATTTTTCACAAAGAAAACTCTAGTTCATAAAGAAGTTGCAAAGAGTAGAGAGCAAGAAGCAATCACATTTAACAAAAATCTCATCATATGTATTATTAGACTATGCAAAGGATCTTCCGACCAAAGGAATATCTATTAATTTGAAGTAGTTAACGTGATCATTAAAGAAATTTGAGGGTAATTAGAGCTGTTAGAAGTTCTTTCATCATATGACAATGTATCATTGAAGTTCTCATAAAGAATCTATTCTAAAGATCAATTGTTATCTAAGTGAAAGAGGTCATTCAAGAAAAGAAGTTTTTAACAATCTCTAAAAAGAATATAAACATAAAATTGGTGAGCACACAATGAGAAATTTCAACTTTCTTACAAAAATGGATCATGATGGAGTATTTTCCAACCCAAGAGAAGATAATAATGAAGGAATAAGATTCTCAAGTACAAAGATTGTCATAAAGCTGACCATTGACTTTGACATCAACAATAAATGCTTAATACACCCAAAGACATTTGTTAATTTAATTTTTTTGCTGAGAGATAATATGTAGCTTTTTGCAGCCATACCTTTAACCATAATCGTTTTGATAGAGGAGCTGAATCCATGTATGCTTCAAGCACCAATATTCCAAAAGAAATTAATACTCTTGACAAAGATTTTGAAAACTTGACCGAACAATAAATAAGAAGTAGAGATTCAAGGTTCAAAGGTTGAATCAAGGTTGAATTAGGAGTTAAATTCGATGATGTTTTAAATATTAAATTATTTTAAAGTGATTTAAATGATGGAATAATAATAATAGAATAATGATATTTTCACTAATTCAATATACCATATTCTAGATGAGGACATTCCAATCTTGAATATTTTGTATATGATTCTAAATAAAAATTTTAGGTTGTGTTATTTTAATTATTATTTTATTTTTTACTTTTTTTATTCTAAATGAAAAAGTTAAAAATTGATCAAAATTAGAATTAGACAGTTTATTAAAAACTGAATCGATTCACCAACTTCCTGTTTCAAGCACTGTTTCTAACCAGTTTTGATTTGTTCTATGTGAGCGTATTTTTAGAACTAGATTAACTTGGTTGGAAGACTAGTTCATGGTTAAATCGATTGGATTGGTTTGTCCAATCCAATTTTTAAAATCATGCTTTTAGCAACCTTGTTAAGAGAACCGATCATTAGAGATCTACTATAGGATCCAAATTGGCCAAGCTCTAGAAGCTACAAGAAAGTGTTAGAGAAGGTAGTACATCCACTTACAATGAAGAAATATAAGGTGTCTCGGATAAGCATAAAAGCTGACTTTGATAAGAAAGGAACCATATTTTTAAGATTACTGTATGCGTGTAAACTTTTGTATTTTTTAACAAGTGCAAAAATTTCATTTTTCTGTCATGTCCTATTTTTGATAAGAAAGGAGCCATCTTGAAGGACTATCTTGTGCATGCCTTTTCAGTTTATAGGACAATTATTTCTTTTGATCATTTTTATTATATTTTTAAGATATGCTTCTATAACTAGTGCTCCACCTTGTGTGATCAAGTTAAAACCTTAATCAAATTCTTTGCATTGACAATTTTGGGCGATATCATTGTGTAGTTTCATTGTTTAATGGAAGCTATTTATAGGGTTGACATCAGAACCTTCCTTCTTTGAAAGAATTTATTTATTCCTTTCATGGTTTATCAATATTGTTGAAATTTTAAGGGACTTGGCCCATAACTGTGCTGAATGGTTTTTGTGTATTATCTACTTTATATGTTTTGGTCTTTTGCAAATTCATTCTGAAAAGCATGCACTACACACATAGTTGGGAGAATATTACGCTCAAACATCAGTCATGCTTTAAACTAGTTGTTATTCCTTACTGTTATTTATTCTATTCGGTTCACATTATTTTTATTTACTTTCAGGTTGAGCTATTAATCCCTCAATTGCAATTTCTTGATGCTGAAGGTGCTCAAGGTGAACTGTGGGAATTGTCAAGAATTTTTTTAGAGACACTAATAGAAGAGACAGGAATTCAGGTTGGAAGTATATTTTTAACTTTATTTTAGGTTTATAATTAGGGTTTTGATCCCTTTTTCCAATTTTAATAATTCTAGAATTGTTTCAAGCACAAACTATGCTCTACAATTCAGAAATTCCAACTGTCCAATTGCGTGTAAATTTTTCTGTGGCTGCAATGCTTTTTTATTACCATGTTGATAGCTAAAGCTATTTAGCTGCTTTGATGGAATGGCTATATTGTTGGTTTGTCTGAAATAATGTTTGTGATATTCTATGAGCATTTTGATGACTATGCTGTATCGACGGCCACAGTTGGCTGTTGTTCTTTATAATTATTCAAGAAATGGACCAATAACGAGAATGATAGGCCCAACATATAATACCATTACAGCAAGGATTGAGTTTCAGATTTTTTTTATTAATTTCTTAGTCATTTGACTTTTTATTTTCATCAAGTTGATGTCTTTCATTTTGACATTAGCTTTGCTTTTAGTTTCAGAGTATTTATTATTTTTTTAAAGCAATAAATAATGTTAAAGTTTACAAACGGGCTCAAGTTCTTATATATTATTTTGTATGTTTGACTTTTAAAGATAATCCCAAAATAAAATACATTATTAGAGCATATAATTATGAAACTTGGTAATAAGAATATAGGTTTGTAGGCTTTTATTATGCCAAGTGTTCTTATGTAAAAGCAAAATTATTTCAATTCCCTTAATCCGAAGACTTGCATTGGATTTGAGTAATTCATTATTTAAGAATCTGTTTGAAATCAATTTTGTTTTGTATTTTTTTGTTTTTGTTTTTATGGCATTTTTAAAAAGTATGCCTGTTTTGTGTACTTTTAAGTATTTTTATTTTTGTTTTTGCAAACAATTCACATTGTTTTTAAAAATTAAAACAAACTTTGGATATTTGAGTGTTTTTAAAAACAACTATAAACATCAAATATATTTTATTTCAAATCAAAATATAAATAAAATAAATAAATAAATAAAACCAAAAAAATTAAAAAAATAAAATTGATCCCAAACAACCCTAAAGCTTCAGGCTATATGTCTGATTTTGATGTAATGATTGATGATCTTAATTTAGCCTAAAATATTTATAGGTGGAAGATAAAATACCATGTTTTTCATGTTAAATTAAAAAAAAATTTGTTAGCATTTGATGTGGTCGTCTCTCTTAATATGTTGACAAGTTTATTAATAAGTCCTTATGATTATTAATATATTGTCAAGTTTATTAATATGTCAAACTTTTATTAGTGTGTTAATGATGGCTAGTTGGCTACCAATAGCAAAACCCCAGAGAAAATAGAGGCGTCCAAGAGGGAGGGGATGCGGTATACTTTTTTGTGTGAAAAATGTAGAATGGTCATGATTTTAAATTTTAGTATACAAAGTTTTGGAATAAAGACCCAAATGATGATATTGGACAGGTTTGGTGTAGTGTTATTGGAGGATTTGATATTCTATGAATGGACTATTTTAAGTGGAAGTACCATTAAGGCGTGAGTATAAATGAATATGAAAGGCTTCGTAGGACAATGGGTGGGCGAAGTTTATATGGTTAATTTCTTAATATTCATAAATATGATGGAGCTGGAAAGAGAAAATATATGAACTTTAAAAACACATATTTGAGTGATTTACCTTCACAACTTGCATCAAGAGAGAACTATCACAACATGTCTCAAGAGTAATTTTATTTACTTAATTATTAATTGTAGACAGTGTCAACTGGTTTCAGCCTAAGCTCACTCTAGTGTGGAATTAAAACATACATCAATAGATGGGTTTTGACTTTGAATTTGCTTACAATGGTTAATTAAATTCTATCAGTGCTAAAAAAAAATTTCTTCTTTTTTCTTGCTAGCTGATTAGTTTTATCAAGGAAAAAAAAAAACCAATTGAATTAACTCATGCCAGTTATCAATACTTTATATAGATCAGTTTAGTGATTAATTTGTGTGCTTAACTTACTAATACCTTCTGTTTTATCCAAGTTTCAGAAGGTGAAAGCCATATTTCCGGATGCTGGTGCAGCTGCGCTTTTGAAATATCGGTGGGAAGATGCAAAGTTTGGATTTGCAAGGTTTCTTATTTTCAGCTTTTTTATCTAAAACCTAGAATTTAAGGTACTTTTTTGTAGAATAATTCAATTTATTTTGCTTAGCCATTTCCTTGTTACTTTATTCCGTAAAAAAGTCCATACCATACCCACCATTAGCAGTAGCCTTAAATACAACATGACTTGTTTGTACATCAATGCAATGTGATTTCATCATTTTATAGCGAGCATTAAATGTGGGCTCCGAAAATTCGCCACCGATCTCTTCGAAGAAAAGAGTGTTTAAAGTGTTGATGCAATTTTCAGAAGACAGATGAATGGTATGTAAGACACTACCCAGAGATTTCGCCCTCATTTTGTGAGGACTTTAGATCTAGTTCCAAGTTTCTTATAGGTGCCTTTAGTTAATTAATCTGTCGAGAGAGAACTTCGATTAAAATTTGTCTTTAGTCGTACTTAAACATAATAGCGGCGTGTAGTTTTGAGATTTTTTATGAAATTCATTATATTTAGCTTAGCGGATGGTTGGGAGCGATGGCGTCTCGATCTAGATCCCATGGTTTTTCATCCGGCATGGTAGTCTCTACAGTGGAGGTAGTTGACCTAACCGAAGGATCCTGTCGGCCAGGGGTTGCGTCGTCAAAATCCTTGACTTGAGGTGGTGTTTGTCAGAGGAGACGCTTAAGTCTTTTACTTTGACTTTTCTATCAAACATATCTTATGATTCACAACTCAAAAGGCAGCCATTGGGGAGCATCTGAGTTGATCGTATAAGTAATGTCATTTCTTAAACCACGGTTAGAGGACTCTGATAGCTACGTCATTTGGAGCTCTTGGTGTCATGATCGATTATGGACACGGTCGTCTTCTTGAGATTGTTTAAGTAAACATTGTATTGTTTGATTGACTTTGGCTTTTTTTGTAGGGTTTTCTTAATTTGTCACCTCAAAATAATTACGGAAGACAAATTGAATTTTTTAGCTTTAAGATTTTAATATTGAATTTCACTGACATTTATAGCATGATATTTTAAATTCGCATTTAGATATTGATCTAAGTTAATTTCCTTTGAAATTGTAATTATATTTTGATGGAAGTATCCCCTTCGATTAAAATTTTCATTTAACACAGCCATCATCGGGGTTATTTATTATTTATTTGGATCTTGTCATTTATTAATTTAATAATAGAGGAGATCTATCATCGTCAATAACTTACTTTTCAAATGTTTTATTAGGTTGAAAATATTATAATAAATTAGATTTTTAGGTTTGTTGTTTGGATCACTGCGGGAATCGCCGCCAGACGTCGCGAACCAAGTTTAAGCATTAGTAGTGTCGGGAATGTATCTGAGTGTATTTGATTCAACATTAATTTAACGCTAAGGAATTTGTATAATATTGCTTGTTTTAACTGAATTTCATTGTAAGCATAAATTTTTAGATAAAATTTTGACAGCATTTCGACAGCCTCCCATGCTTTCATGGAAATTTGCCACCTAGCCATAAAATATGGGTGGTGTAAACACCATATGGCGAATCGCCTCTCACCATGTCGAGAAAGAACGTATGGATCTCAGTCTGTTGAAGCGATTTTCCTCCGCTAAGAAAAAGCGATTCTGGCATTTGATTCAACATTAATTTAACGCTAAGGAATTTGTATAATATTGCTTGTTTTGATTGAATTTTATTGTAAGTATAAATTTTTAGATAAAATTTTGACAACATTTCGACATCAAATCCACATGAAACTGGGGTTTGGCACCATGCCATAAAGACATGTATGGGTGGTGTAAAACACGAATCGTCCTGTGTTAAGAAAGAAGCGTGGTCTCAGAGTCTGTATGAAGCGATTTTCCATTACACTAAGAAAAGCGTGTACTAAATGTCGGTTTTATCAATTTTAGCTTTTAGTTGTTGATTTTTATTAATTTGTTTATACTTTGTCGGTATAGAAGTTTGACGATTTTCATCCGGCGTCGTCCCTGGGGGACTACTGATCTTTGCGCATCAGAAAGAGCGTGTTTGGTGGTATAAACCACGACTTGAATCGCGTATCTCAAAAAAGTAATGTATGAGGTTAAGAATCTTTGAAATAAATTTTCGCGAAAGAATCACTGTAATGTTAGTTCAAATAATAATTTTATATTCGACGGTTTATTATCAAGTCGGTCCTCCTCGGTATTTAAAGATATTTTGCATCGTCCGCAGTACAGGGTATCTTTGAAGCACCACAGGAAGGGTGCATGGGTGGTATAAACAGAATCATCTTCCCCGTGCAAGAAGGCATGTATGAGACTCAAGGTTCTTAAACGGATTTTCCACCGCGTCGAAAGGCGTGAAAGTTATACACATCAGCAAATCTGATTTTTAGTCGTGCAAGAAAGACACGTGTCTGCTTAATGTCAACCTGGGGCGAGAATGGCGTCGTGGGGGCGCTCTGGACGCTGAGAGAGGCGAGGCATGGCGCCCTGAGAGGCGTGGCGTGAAGGTGTGGCGGTGTCGCAAGTGCAAGCGTGACGCGTGAAGTGAGCAGTGATTCTTCTGATGTCAATGGTTGTTTAGAAAACTTCGGCGAACCTTGTGAAAAGCGTTGGAGAGAGAGAGAGAGAGAGAGACTGCCGTCGGCTGAGCGTTTGGGAGAATAAGAAAAATTTGGTTTAAGGTTTTAAGGGGGGTATTTATAGGATTTATTTATTTTTATTATTTTATTTGCTATAATTTGAATTTTCTGACATTGTCACATAGACAATATGTATGTTGATTAGGTTCTCGATGTTAGCAAGCAACCGCAGTTCATGTGAAGGTAGTTGGCAAGTCGGCGTCAATCGAGGTGTTCTTCAAATTGCGTCGTTGCTTTTGCTCGCTTGATATTCGCACAGACTTGTCCGAATTGAGCGCGAACAGTCTTATTTAATAGGTTTCCGCGTTTCGACACTAACGGCGCAATTAATTTTGAGCGGTCGTTTGGGCGTTATCGCGACTTTTATATGCTGTCGGCGTGGCTTTCGCTTGATTGGTCGGACCGTCGAATTACTGCAAGATGCATATTCGATCAATTCGGCGTTTGAGCGCGATGGAAGTTCGGTTGATCGGATGTCGATTTGATTTTGATGCGTCGAAGGCATTTCATCCGATTTTGGCTCGTCAATTCACCTTGTGAGCTCGACTTGACTTATGACGTATACATGGAGGTCAACATTTAATACGCTGTTTGTTCATAGTCCCTCCTATATTTACTATGCAAGGTTTTCTTTGTGTATTTTTTTGTAGTCTTTGTTTGTTTTTTTTCTTCTTAACAGTTTTTCTTTTTCTTGGTTCACAGTTACATTCACCAATATTTTTATTTTCTTTTGCAGCTTAAGTGATCGGAGGCCTGTAGAAGAAGATGATGAAGTTGTAGTTATGCTAGTTCCGGATTATCAGATGCTAGGATATGTGGAACGTCTAGCATCTCAGCTGTCAGATGATCCAGTATGTGATTCATTTGAAATTACCGGTACAATATGTTTCTTTTTAGTCTAATTTCTATTGCTTTTGGCTAATGATACCTGCATCCTATAAGATATGAAAAATTATTGGAGTAATTTTCTTTTAACATCTATGCTTATAGAGGATATGTTCCTCTAACATACCCAAATTTAGATGTTATGCTATTTCAACTACATGATTTGCAGCCATGGCGTATGCATGGCCAACTAGCATTAATATAAGCCATCTTTGTATGGCCATTCTTGTCCAAGAATCATTCTTTACATTTTGACTCATGTTTAAGTTTTGCTAAATTAGTTGTTTGATTAATGAACCCATAAAATATCCATGATCAACTATGGTTATTATGACGTTCTTATAGAGAAATTCTTTTCCAAGATTCGTTCTTTAATTTTTGACCATTTTTTAGGCTTTATTCTCTACATGCCTTAAATTCAGAAGCATATCCTTCTACTTGTGGCAGTGAGTCACATATTTTAAGAATAAAAGATAAGTCATGATGGAAATTTATTTCTTGTTGGCAATCATATGGTAGGCTACTGTTATTAAATGATTTATGATAGATAAAACTATTAATAGCATTTCAATTATTTATATATGGTCAATTTAGGGTGCATTTGGGATAGTGGTGTGGTGTAGTGCGAAAAGGCACCGCAATGTCATTTGAAATTGCATTTTGTTCACCTTTTGGAGAATTTGGGGGGAAAAAATTGTATTTTTTCAATCTGACTTGGTAGAGTGAGGTGATTGCCATAAAATTATGATTTATTTTTTTAAATAAAAAAATTATAATACTTATAATTTTTTAGACAATAATTTCTTCTACATCAGCTTCACCATTACTTTTTCTGACCACTATAGCTTTCCCAAATGGACCTTTAGTCTCAAAGTATCATATTTTTCCATTTTAGTCTCTTATTATGCAAAATTGATCCAAGATAGTTCCTTAGGGTCTAAACTAGGACCATTATTAATTGTTGAGAGACTAAATTAGTATCAATTTTGTGTCAAAAATTCTATATGAGGGGCCATTTTAGATCAATATTATATAGTTGAAGAATTAAATTGGAGAAATATTTACTCAGAGAGTAAATTGGCCACACTTTGATAATTGGGGGATTATTTTGAGATTTAATCATTTATCTAAAAGCTATTAGCTGTAATTTGTTTAGCATGCACATTTAATCTTAGAAATTCAAAGGTTAAGTGTAATCAATGCTACCTTCACTTCAAACTTTTCTTTCTATTATTCAAAAAAAGGGCATACATATGGTAGAACTTTATATGATGCCACATGTTAAAAATTCAACAAATGGCATAATTTATTGATCAAAATTTATTGCTTGATAATTGCAATTAAAATAAGATGAAAATCTTGCAAAGAGAGTAGTGAGCATGCTAAAAGTTGTATCTTTTGATGATTCATATAATAAGCTAGGTACTAAGTAAGGATAAAAGATATGAAAAAAAAAAAAAAAAAAAAAAAACTAAAAGGTCTAGAGATGGTTATACGATCTAATGTTAAAATGAAGTTAAGAAGGAAAACTATTTATTTGAGAAATTATTAAATGAGGGTTTTTAAAATAAGTTTTTTGAAATACCATAATGAAGATAGTAATGAGTTATATTATTGATTGATTAAAAAAAGTAAAGTGAGGTTGGTTTTGTAGAAATTGTATGAAGGAAAATGTTTTGGTCTAGATGAGTAGAGTATTATTTGGAATGATAAAGTTGGTTGGTTAATTAGTGTCTACTAAAATTTTGATGTCCCAGAAGATTTCAATAAAGTAGATGAATATTTTTGTGTTATTTTAATAAACAAATTAACTTTTAAAGATCATGATAATTATAGAGAATTCAGGCTTATGAATTAACAAATAGTGGTGGAAATGCTAATGGAACTTTGACTTTGAAAAATTGCAACAATATCAGATAATTAATTTAGTTTTATACCAAGAAGACCTACTAGGAAGTCACTTTTAATGCTTAGGTAATTAATGAAAGAAATTTAGAGAGCTAAGAAAGATCTCGTGATGATTTTTATTTCTTAAGGGTTGAGAACCATTTGATCCACAAATCACAAAAAATAATTTGATGTGCATCAAGGAAGAAAAGGTGCCAGTGAAAGATATATTAAACTTTGCAAAGACATGTATGGAGCACTGATTGGAAATAGAAATAACCATGGAGTTACTAAGGATCTTTTAATTTTGGTAACTTTGAATTAAGGATCATCGATAGGTTTGTATTTTTTTTATTGATTGTGGAGATGTGTACAAAATATATTTAAAGTGAAATATCTTTGTGTTTATTTTGTGCTGATGGCATGTGGATACTTGTTGAGACCTCTGTCGAGTAAGTGAAAAAATGTGAACAATGAAGATAATGTTAAATGATAAAAGGGACATAGGTAATAGAACAAGACCTATCATAATATGGGATGTTGTGTAAGGTTAGAAATCAAGAGTCATTGATTTCTTATGCGTCACAATTGATTGTAAAAGATAAGGGAAAAGAAATGGAAAAGAGGAGTATAAGAGAAATAAGGGAATGAATGACAATGCAATGGGAAACATGAGAGATGGTTTCTTGGAGGTTCTAAAGGCAAATGAAAGGGAGATTGTTTAGAGGGTAGTCAAAGTGAGGCGAGCATAAAATAAGGTGTGAAAACCAATGAAAGAAAGAAGCAAGAGCAATATATATATTTAAGTAAAAAAAATGGGGTTATAGAAATGGAAGAGAGAGGAGATGAGAGGGAGAGAGAGAGAGAGAGAGAGAGAGAGAGAGAGAGAATATGGTCTCATATGACATAATGTACTCGATTTTTGGGATTGGTGCTAGAGCTTATGAAAGATCTAGAATTGGTGCTTTTAGTATGGATTCAAAAACTTCACTTTTAGATATACTTGTGGGGAATTTTGGAAGCTTGAACATGCTATATACAATATTAAAAGCTCAAGACCAAAGTTAGACTAATAATATATATATATATATATATATATATATATATATATGTTAAATAATAATATTAATAAAATTTATGGTATTTTAATAAGCTCTAGGCTTTGACATAGTTTCTAAAAAGATTACTAATTTGAGTTCGAATATTGTGAATGGACGAAACTAGTTTACTATCTATATGTGGTCTCAGGAGGTGGTATGACTTTTACATGTAGAGTGAAGGAAAAATAAAAAAAAAGTTATATGGAGATTTAAATCTAATAGTTTTAGTGTGAATGATATTGTTTGAGGCAAGTAAGGGCAACCCAAACTCTTCAATTGATGTGCTTAAGCAGTCTGTAGTATTGTGTGAATCAGATATAGAAAAGGAATTTTGCAATTATCTTATTGAGTTGTAAGTTTTAAATCTAAAAGGATTATATATTTGAGTTCGAATATTGTGAATTGATGAAACTAGTTTACTGTCTATATGTGGTCTCAGGAGGTGGTATGACCTTTACATGTAGAGTGAAGGAAAAATATCAAAAAAAAATTTATGTGGAGTTTTAAATCTAATAGTTTTAGTGTGAATGATACTATTTGATGCAAGTAAGGGCACCACAAACTCTTCAATTGATGTGCTTAAGCAGTCTGTAGTATTGTGTGAATTAGATATAGAAAAGGAATTTTGCAATTTTATCTTATTGAGTTGTAAGCTCAACCTCTGAGTTTGGTTTATAGGAAGTTGGTTGGGAAAATTTGTCAAATGGTGTTTTCCTTGTATTCAAAAATATTTGTATTATCATGATCACAATGAGTAACATTCATATCCTATAATGAAGGTTCGCTTAATAAAATGACTCATTTCGATAGGCAAGTCATCATATCAAATCTTTTCTTCATAACTCTCTAATTTTTTAAGTACACGTAATAGGAACAAGACATAATATAGGAACAAGTAAATATGTCTGATTAATTCAACAAATATGGAAAAGCATGGGATTAGGTTTAGCTTTAAGATTAACATAATTTAAGCTTGAATTAAGATGGCATTCATCATCAATATTAATCTACATTTTTTATCACTACGTGTGGCATGCATGCTAAAGATATTTTGTCATCTCTAATCTTCACAACCACATTTAATCATAAATAAATATCTTATAACAATTAGGTGAGTTTCATCATCATGTTGAACTTCCTCATTTGATAGAGATGCATCTTCTATTGCTTCTTCATTTTAATCTATTTCATGGTCCTTAGATTCTCTAAAAAATAAAATTTGAGCCATGTATTCATTTGGCATAGGTCACTTTTGTGATATTTTAAACAATTGATTTTCCTAGGATTATTATTATTATTGTCATTATGAGTCTTATGAGCGGTAGCACTAACGTATGTAAAGGTAGGTCCAGCAGCAGACCTCTATGTGGTTACAGAAGTGAAGGCTCCCTTAAGTTTGGATAGGCAATTTTTTTTGGGTATTTACATAGATATTACATAATTTTAATATATTTATATATCTAACACCTAAATTTTACTATTTATATAAATAACACCTAATTCTTAAATATCATATCAAAAATTTCACTATCACTAACTTTTTAAAGTGAAATACATCTTTTCATATATAGGAAAAGTGTTATATATATGCAAATATTAAAGTTTAAGTATTAGATATGTAATTACGTAAGAATTATGTCATAGGTATGTAAATCTTTCATTTTTTATACTCTTTAATGAAAAAACATAATGAAAGGCATCATCAAGGTTTTATGGGTCTAGTAATTCAATCTCTTTTCAAAATTTTCAAACCTAGTTTAATAATAAATTTATCATCTATTTTCCGCTCATTATCAGGGTTGTTTGCCTTGGCTATTGAATATTTGAAAGTGTTAATAGTATTTAGTGACTTTGTACTTAAAGTAAACAATTATCATTGGAACTTGTCATCAAAGTGTCTTTGGCAATCTTTATTTGTCATATTTTTTTATCTTTACTCAAGTAAATGTTGTTGTATCATTCTTTGTTCTTTAGCCAAAATATTATTCCTGTAAATTTTAGCTTGTCCAACTAGTTTTATCATATAACAAAATTAACTTTTTGAGAATCATCCATAGTAGACCAAGTTAATAATTATTAATTTGTGTGAGCTAATCTAAAAATTTAGTTGGGCCATGTAGACCATCAAAGGTTGGTGCATCAATTTTAATTTTTTATAGGGATATCATGAATTTGAATATTATTGTCAGTTCTATTTTGATGTCTTTGAACTTTTAGTCCTATTTATGGTTTCTTTTTCATGATTATCATGCAATTTAAATTTCCATATTTGTGGCATATTGGTTTTGAATATAAGAGATAGCTAGGAATATCCTCACCAAAGAAATTCTATAAGTTGTAGAAGGCCACCTAATTGTCTGACACAAAGAAGAACCTCCAATGTTTATTTTAAAAAATTCTTGAAATATAATGTTTAGGGTTACATGATCATATATTGACAACAATGCAATGAAACAACAGATAGAAAGCAAACTAACCTAGGCAAGAGGTGGTTGGCCATGTTTCTTTGGAAAGTGAAATCATTCCTTGATTTCCAATAGTTGTCTTGTAAAAGGGGAGGAGCATAGCTTTAACATAGCTATAATCATTTGATGATGATTTTTATGTTTGATGAACATATATTATTTGTGATCTTGTGACAGGACTATGCACCTTTAGGAAAGTTTACTGTTTGCTTATTGACTTCTTTTGCTAAAGTGTCCATCTTGGATTTATTTTTGTAAACTTGCATGTGCACTAAACATTGTGTTTTATTTTAAATATTTTCTTTAATATTAATTAATTTATATTGGATTTGTTTCTTAGACACATGGACATTGAACATGATCTATGAAAGTTGTTTTCTAGATATTATGCTAAGATTCCTTCATTAGATATATATTCTTTAGTTGTATATCATGCATATACATGCATTGACTAAACAAATAAATTTTTTTTTTTACGCTATACTGAGATGGCCCTGCATTGATATATTCTTGAGGTTTTAATTGCCAAGGTACATAAATATAGTGCATTGGCGCATGCTAAATTAAATTGTTTACACTTTAATAAATGGTTTTTCTAGATGTAACTATTAAAATGTTAATTTTTGTAAATTTAATTCGTGGTTATGGTTTTAATAGCCAAGGCCTCTCGTCATGTGGAATCCCCGGCTTATCAGTGAAGATGTTGGAGTTGGCTTCAATGTTCGTAAATTGCGCAGAAATTTCTTGAGGCAAGATCATTGTTTGGTCACTCCCTTGAATATAGTATTTTTTTTTCATCTTTTTCTTTGAAAATTTATGATTGGAAAAGGAAAGAGCTTATCAATTTTCCCTTTTATAAGGTATGTTTCATAAATATTTCTTATAATTGATGCACTTATACTTTAGTTAAATTTTCATTTACATGGAGCCATGTTGGCTACTAGAGAATAGGCAAGACTAATTTGGAATTTGGTAGCTAAATGTGTTGTAATTCTTGTAGGATGATGAATGAGATGTTGAAGTATTGTAGGGCATATAAAGCACAGCAAGGATATAGGGATTCAAGATAAGAAATAGCATAGAAGGTGAAACAAGAAGTTTTTAAAAGGCATGATATTAATTTTGATGGATAAAGATCATTAATATGATAATGCTATTATTCGCTGCAATGACAAAATTATAATTTAAGGAGAGGTGGCAAAATCAAAAATCAAAAGGGTAAGAGTCAGCAATATCTTGAACATTAAGGGTGTGTTTAGGGTAACAGTAGTGATGCAAAAAAAACACCATGGTGCTCTTTGGGAGCCATGTTTTGAAAAATCTGTGGTGGAAAACAACGTTTTTCAACTTGTCTTAGCAGAGTATAGTGTTTATTAGAAAACTGTGGTCTGATTTTTTGAAAATAAATAAAAAAATTATAATACTCAACACAGCTTTTTAGACAACAGTTTTTTCTACTGTGACTCCGTCATTATTTTTCGGCCAACAGCAACTGCCCCAAACACATTCTAAGTACTTAGTTGCCAACCAAAATTATTATGTGTTATCAGGATGTTGAAGAAAAGTAAATTAGGTAGAAATTGGACCTTGTTGGCTGAATTCCCAAGAGGGCCAAGTGTAACCTTACACAACATGTCACAGATTTCTTGAATTATCTCTCTTTGTTTTTTATATTTTTTTATTATCATTATAATACCAGTTAATAGTTTATTATGAAGTTCCTTGCCTTAGGTAGGGTTTCAACGGGCAACTACTTACTGTTGAATTGCATGCAGCACTTTTACTGTCGCTTATTTTATGAGACCTTTACCTTCTGGAGCAATCTTTAGATGCTACCCAGGGTGAGTTTAAAGTAAACCACCACCCTTATACTACCTAAAGCTTCTAAAGAATGATGACTGTTAATTAGTTCAGTGAATTTCTTGCAGGCTGTGGAAAATATTTTATGATGATGTAAACAGGCCAAACAGATATCTGCTAGCAAAAGAACAACCTAACCGTCCTGATGCGACCGACATTGAGGTAAGCTGTTGGGATCTCCTCACCCTTTTTTCTCTAATTTCAATTTCTGATAAGCTCAATTGGATAATTATGATTTTTTGTATCCATGATCTGAAAAAAAAAAGAGAATTTTAACTGTATACTCTATTGATTGAAATTTGAAGGGGTGTATACAAATAACTTTTACTGGTGGAAAACATTCTTCCCTGTTAAGCGCATTTTCTTTCTCTATAGACGAGCAAACCATGCATATTCATGGAGTTGCTGGCATGCATAATGTGTAATCATTCCATAATAAATAGTTTGGTTATCCGACCTTCGATAAATTTGCAAAACTAACTCCTTTTTTTTAAATTTATGCTTCACATGCAGCAAATCTTTGGAACATTTTCTGAGAAATCAGAGGAATCACCTTCTCTATTGGGAAAGGCCATGGGTTTTCTCACTTCACTAAACAGATTCATGAGAGCCATCTCTAGGTGAGAAACCCAATGCTTGTTTGAAATGGTTAAGTCCCAATGTGAAACTTCCCATTATAATTTCAGTCTACATAGCAAATCTCCAGGCCTAGGTGTCATTTTTTTATACTAGTGATGAAATTATTGTAAATGTTATGTCATGCCATAACTTGTCTACGTTTTATTGCTGATACTTTTAAAATATTATGTAATCAGAATGCAACCTTGTAGCAATAGATTTTAAGCATTCGAGTGCCAAAATTTCATTTGCTTTGTTTATAAAGATATTATGATAGTTCAGTAGTCCATGATCTGTTTCTCCGCAAATAAAACAAATGCATTAACAATTTCTGTCCCAGATACTCATCCATGCTTAATCAGAACCAGTATTGAAAATTCCCGACTAATTAATTGTATGAAGTTCCTTGCTTACAACACAAAATTTACATCACTCATTGGCAAGTCATTGAAGCATGAGAGCCCAACCTTGAAACACTTAATTGGAGAACTCATGTCTCTCTCTCTCTCTCTCTCTCTCTCAATAGCATTGGAAATTTTTTACTACAAATTTATTACAGATGATTTTGAACTGATTAGATTTATTTCGAGATGAATGTGATCTGTATTTTGCACTCATCTCAAAGTTAATCCGACGATTTTGAGACCTGTCTCTTTTTTTTGTTTTTTTGTTTTTTGGCATAATGAACCAACTCGATGCACTACTGTTGCTTTACTTAAAAACAATTTCTTTTGTCTTCTCCCCTCCAGATAGTAGGTAAGGATCTATGATGTCTGTTGCATTTCTGAAAGGTACTCTGATCAAACTTCCCAAGGATGTGACAATAAAAGAATTTATTCCTGGATATCATTGCCTTATGCATCTCCTAAAATAGATACTTTGCTAGCCATACCATACTCTTACATGGAAAAGAATTTCTCATAAATGTAGTGCATATCCATCCCCAGTATATTGCAAACCAGCAGCCTGTTGGTACTGTTAAATGGAAGTTCATACATTCTGCGGCACAATTGTATGATGTCATTGATGTCATTGCTTCTATTGTGCTGTTTGGTCATCCATCTAAAGAGTTCATGGAGCTAAATAAATCATGTATATATATATATATATATATATGACATTAGTTAGTTTTAGGTGAGGACCTTGCCTTGTGTAAGTCACTTAAGAATGCTACCTATATTATTCTAGAGATGAGGATTGATAGTTCAAATATAGAAGATGAGTTAATTCTTTATGATGATACTGTCAATTGATTGTCATCATCGGATGCTCGACCGACCCATGTCACGCAACTATGTCCTCTTGACGCCCGTTGCTCAATTATGGTTGCATATCCTCCAATGATCGACTACAATCGCTCATTATTCAATAACCAACTGTGCTCCCTCATCCTCTTGTTAGTCACTACGACCTCTCACCCTCCAACAAACTCGACCTCTATTGCCCGACTATAGTTGCTTGAACACCCGTGCTAGATTCTGGTTGCTTGCACATCATAGCCCAACTATGGTTGCCCAACCACCTTCACTTGTCCATCGTAGCCGGATTATAGTTGTTTGACTACAATCACCCAATGACTAACATTTGACTACGATCATCCTATTTATGATGACAATCTTTGGTCAACTGGCCTCTAACTTCTTACTACAATTGTCTGAACTGTCAGCCAAACTCAATCGAATAATTACAATCACCAGACCACTATCACCTGACTACGATCACCGGATCTCTGTCACTTAACTATAGTAGCCTAAACACCATCAGTTGACTACCATCTCTTCATTATTATCACTTGATTATGGTCTCTTGATTATAGTACTCAGCTATACTAACACCTATTGACTTTGATATTGATCAATGCCAAAAATGTTGATGCATATCATCATTTATATGGTCGATGTACATCTTTGAAATATATCATTGCCTTGAAGACAGATGCATGCCCTAACATATGCCCTTATCTATATTAGAGTATATTTCCTATAGTTTATGTTTATTATATTGTATCAATATTTTTTCTAGTTATGGGGAAGAGCATCATTTATAATCACCTAGTGGGATTCTTCCAATCAAAACCAGGCCTCGTGGTTTTTCCTCATTTTAGATTTTTTTCACATGAAAACTTGCGTGCCTATTATAACAATTTTTCTATCTATGCATGTGTTGGATCATTGTAAAAGATTAAGATGTTAAATACTTTCTCTCTACTACATCTAATACTCTACCATGTACCAAAGCTGATTTTCAAACTTCATTCCAAACTATTTCCTCATTTTGGGATGCAACCATCAACACTCTGCCTATGCCTCCTTATCATCGTTTTCTCCATCGTCTAACAAGGGTTGTACTCCTCCTCATCCATCAAATGAGTATTCCTTCCTTGGGAGAATCGTGCAAACCCTATGCTCTGTTCATCCAGAGGCTGCCTCCCATCGTTGTTTTCCTCTTTTTATCTGCTTGTCTAAGAACATTTTCTCCTAGGTACAACAACGTAGGTTCCCTGCTGCTGGTATCCCCCTGCCCTCTTTGGCAACTCCTCCATCACCTCTATCTCAAGGTACAGCTGCTTTGAAGTTTATTCCTTAAGGTCTTTCAATCTCTATGCCGTTAGCTCCTCCATGGGAATCTGTGTCGCCCTTAACGAAGTCTTACCTTGTTGCTCATCTTGTTCCATCTTCTTTGAAATTGCTCATAGTGGCAGCTCTTGCACTCTTGGAGATGGGCTTTTAGTCATCCTTATTCTGATTAGTTCCAATCCCCCCATGTTCGACTTCTATCTCTCCAAAGAAATCTTTCTTCTTCCGTGCTGGGCATATCATTTATATTTCCTAAAATTATCGGTCGTAGACCCTCGTACTTTAACCCAAACGATGCTCAACCCTTTCTACTTTCTTCTTGGGCTGCTTTGTTGTTGTAGGATACTGTTATGAATAAATTGGAAGGTCTCTTATTAGAAAATTTTTTGTATAGATAATGAGGATATCTATGGAGGATTGTTTCCAGTTTCTTTAATTTAAAATATATTAGAATGAAAATTGAAAGGATGAAAGACTATTTCTTTGTGATTTTATTAAGGGTTTTTTATGTTGAGGGCATTTAATGAGGTTTAGTAAATGGCAGTCATGGTTTGATCTTTTCCTTGAATTTTCAAAAGTCCATTGTGGATATAATTTTCACATCAAAGGGTTAATTTTTCTGATTAATTTCTTTTTTTTTTTAAGATTGGCATCATTATTTGGCATATTTGTGTGCATTGATGTCCTTGCTCTACTCTATCCCAACTCCTCATTGCTTGAATATTGAACTCAATGTATATAGATTTGATCTAGCAAAGAATAATGGCAATGGTATAAAAAAAATTCTCAAGTTTTGTAAATATTTTTGCTAATTTGGGCATGCTAACGCAATGTATATAGCCGTGAAAAAAAAAAATCCTCTTCAATAGTAATATCTTTGACATAGTTTCTCCTTTTCTTGACACTCAGGCTTTATTCCTCTAGTGGCTCTTTACCTAGTATGGTTGCTTCTATGGTTTTTTTTCTTCTTTATCACCTAGTTATAGCTTTCTTATTCAAAACTCAATTGATTGTGCTATTAAATCATGATTATGAAAGTAATTTTGTTGATCAAGAGATCAAGAGATGTATAACATGCTCTCTTCTATAGATCATGTGTTATCTATTACTCTAATTTCATGTAAAATAATATTTTGCAAGAGTAAATTCTTTATATCTCTTAGCCAACCTCTCTAGTGAATCATCATCTTGTTGCTCAAAATGAGAAATGTCTATTATGTAAATGACAATTAAGGAAGAGATATTCTACTCCCAATATATATTATTGATGTTCAAAATATCTCAACTCTTTTATGATCATCATTCGGAGGTTGTTATTTATTCTTTTCTTTTCTAGAAAGTTCGTAACATCTTCATATTGACATCATTTAGTGACGATAAATTTCATTATGCTTAGCTAGGCTATGAATGGATGTTGATGGTCTCTCTCTCTCTCTCTCTCTCTCTTCATAGCATAGGCAATTTGAGACATCTGTAGCTTGGACTTAAGATTATGTATAAATAGAAAATATTTTTAAAAAATAGTAAATTATTTTTTATTATTTGAAGTGTGATAAACGAAGTAATTATAATGTATAAAAAGGTGCATTTCACTTTTAAAAATTTGATGAAAGTGATTTTTGATGTGATATTTATAATTTAAGTATTATCAATGTATATGTTAAAGTTTAGATGTTTGATATTTAAATATATAAGAATTGTGTGATATATATAAATATAGATTAGAAGTCAGCAAAAATGATTTATACATAATTATAACACTTTAGGTGAGTGAAAAAAAATTCTCATTTAAAAGGTATAGTTTAAAGATATCAAATGTAAATAATTATTAATATGCAACATGTTGAACCAATTTAAAAATCACAAATTAAATCTATCAAATATCTACTATAACATTGTCTCCATATTTATGTATGATTTAATAATTAAATAGTTTAGTTGACTGATTAACGTCAGGCCAAATAATAAATAAATTTTTGAGAAATTTTAAAATTTAATTATTTTTTTTGTCTTTGATGTGATTTTTATTATTGTACGATTTAAATTAAAAATAGAAAATATTTTCACTTTGCTAAGTGAAGTTCCCTTAAATAGAAACGAAGGAAAACAGAATTTGTTAACAGCAAAAAATAAAAGCATATATTCACATGTACCTGTTCCCCACCTCTCACCTCTCTCTCTATATATATCTATATAGCCCTGTAATTGAAAACTCCTAATAACTAATACTTAGCTAATGACCAAATGTAAAATGCTATTAATGAGCTTATTAAGTCATATTGGCTGCATCAGATCCCCTCCGATTCTTCTTTTAGCTGTGTCTGACCATCATCCGGTGGGTGATATGTGTATAAGTCTTTCACGTTGAAGGTAGAGGAGATATGGAAGTCGCTAGGTAGTGTCACTATGTAAGCATTATCATTTACTTTTTGAGCTATTGGAAAGGGTCCAATTTTTCGTGGTTGTAGTTTTGAAAAAGTACCCGTCGGAAACCGCTCTCGTCGAAGACGAATCATGAGTAAGTCACCAACATTAAAAAGTTTCTGCCGGCGGTGTAAATCTGCTTGCCGTTTATATGCCTGATTACTTGCTTCCAGTTTGTCCTTTACATTCTGCAGCATTTGTTCAAAGTTTTCAACGAGCTTAGTAGCTGGCAAGCTCTTCGGTTTGGGCATAACGACGACGTCCACAGTGTGATTTGGTGCTTTAGAATGCTAAATGGATACTTTCCAGTCGATCTATTTTGCATTGAATTGAATGTAAATTCAGCTTGCCCCAAAAATTTCATGCCATTGTTTGGGTTTCTCACCAGCCAGACAACGAATCATGTTGCCAAGAGTGCGGTTAACCACTTCTGTTTGTCCATCGGATTATGGATGGTATGCTGAACTAAACTTCAGCTCTGTTTGTAATCGTTTCCATAAGTCTCTCCAAAAACAACTCATAAATTTGATATCACGGTCGGATGTTATGTTGCGAAGAACTCTGTGTAAGCGAACAATTTCGCTGAAAAAAAAGCTTAGCGACATTAATGGCATCGAACGTTTTCTTGCAAGCTACAAAACGTACCATTTTGGAAAATCGGTCCACCACTACCATGACTGAATCTAATCCTCCCTTTGTTCGTGGCAATCCCAATACGAAATCGATACTTAGGTCCTCCCAAATGGAATCTGGATCAGGTAACGGTGTATATAAACCAGTATTTTGTCCTGAACCCTTGAACCGTTGACAAGTTGTACATTTCTCTCTACAAATCTGTAAACGTCGCGACGAAGTTTAGGCCAAAAAAAACGTGATTGGAGAAGCAAAAGCATTTTGTCGCGCCCCGTATATGCAGCCAAACCACTATCATGACATTCATGTATAAGATCCTGCCGTAAGGAAGTATTTGGGAATGCATAATTGATTGCCTTTAAAAAGATATCCTTGATATATAGAGAAATCACTAGTTGCAGTGCAGGTTTTCCATGGAAAAGAAAATTCTGGATTAGTAGCATACAAATCTATGATAAATTCCATACCTATAACAGAATTCTGCAATGTGACAAGGAGTCCAGATCTATGACTTAAAGCATCGACAGCCTTGTTGCAAGTACCAGCTCTATGTTTTTCAAGGAAACTGAATTTCTGTAGAAACAACACCCATCTAATATGCATCCTATTTAAGTGTTTCTGGGAATGTGAAAATTGAAGTGGCTGATGATCGCTAAGAAGCACAAAATGTTCCCATTTTTTTTAAGGCTCTATAGATAGCATACAACTCTTGCTCATTTGTCGATCACTTTTGCCGTGTGGGAGTGAGTTTCTCACTAAAAAATTCTATTGGCTTAGCTTCTTGTGTTAGCATAGCCCCAATCCCCATGGATGAAGCATCAGTTTCTACTTGAAAGGATTTGTCAAAGTTTGGAATAGCTAATATAAGTGCTGAACTTAATAGTTGTTTCAATAATTGGAAGCTAGATTCCTGTTTAGGACCCAAATAAAATTCTTCAGCTTCATGCAATCAGTTAGAGGAGCTACTATGGTGCTGAATCCTCGGATAAAACGGTGGTAGAAATTTGCAAGATTATGAAAACTGCGAATTTCAGAAACTGATGAAGGTTGTGGCCATGAACGTATTGCTTCAATTTTGTTTGGATCGATTTGGATACCATGGACGCTAATTATGAATCCCAAGAAGTGAACTGTTGTCATTGCGAACTCACATTTGTGAGGATTGATGTATAATTCATTGTCTCTTAAAGCCATAAAAATAAGTTTGAGATGATGAGTGTGCTCCTTGATATTGTGTCTAAAAACCAAGATATCGTCAAAATAAACAACACAAAAGTGTCCAAGGAAGGATTTTAATATCTCATTCATTAGTCGCATGAATGTGCTCGGTGCATTGCATAATCCAAATGGCATAACTCGTCACTCGTAGAGGCCGTCTCTAGTTTTGAAAGCTGTCTTCCATTCATCTCCGGTTCGAATACGAACTTGATGGTAGCCGCTTCTTAAGTCCAATTTGGAGAAATACATGCACCAGCAAGTCTATCCAACATATCTTCTAGTCGTGGCATTGGAAAACTAAAATTTACTATAATTTTATTTATAGCTCGGCTATCTATGCACATCCGCCACGAGCCATCCTTCTTTGGAACAATCAAGGTGGGAACGGTGCAATGACTCAAACTATGCTGAATTAGTTGTTTCTGCAAGAGCTCAACCACGATACCTTGCAAAATTTTGTGCTCTTTTGGTGTCATACGGTAATGAGATAGATTCGACAGACTAGATCCAGGAATAAAATCAATTTGATGTTGTATTGCTCGCATTAGAGGTAATTTATCCGGTAAGTCGTCCGGAGCTATGTCAGTAAACTGGTTCAACAAGTCTTGAATGTCAGCTGGAATTTCGATTTTCAATGATTGCTGTTCGGCCCAACATGTTGGTAGAGTGGTAAAAGATTTTAAAAGTATTCATGGTGATTATGGATTTGAAGTGACTAATGAAGAAGGTAGGAGTATATTAGATTTTGCTTTAGTTTATGATTTTATAGTTCTTAACATTTTATTTAAGAAAAGAGATGACATATTATTACTTATAAAATGGTTAGTAAAACACGATTGATTATTTTTCGATAAGAAAAATAGATCGTTTAGATTGTAAAGATTGTAAGATCATTCCAAGTGAATTTTTAAGTCCCATTTATTAATTTTAGATTTTAAGATGAAAGGTTGTAAGAGAAAAATAAAATAAATTATTGTCCAGATTAGATGGGGCACTTAAAGAATACAAATAAAATATTTTAAGAAGCGAATTCTGAAATTAGAATTTGGGATGTTCATGGGAAAATTGCGTTATGTGAGAAAAAATATCAAATTAGAATTCTTAAAGATGTCTTGGAGAATTCAAAGGAAAAGCTTATTTTAATAAGAATAGTTGATGGTGGAGTCGAGTGTGAAAAGATAAAAAATAAAGCGTTGTTATATAAAACTTGGTTTAGATGTAAAATTCAGAGAATTGGGAAAGATATAAATTAGTGCTAGAGATTAAGAAAACATATATGATCACGAAAAATTTAGGTTTTAATTTATCTGATAAATTAGATCAAAGAAGGTGAAAGATGTTTGTATAAGTTAACCCAAAGAGATAGGAGAAGTAAAGACATAGTTAGTGAGGGGTATTAAGGATGAAAATAATAAAAGTCTTCTTAGAAAAGATATTGAAAATATGTGGATGAGGTATTTTGATAAACTTTTCAATGAAGGATGAAAATCGATTGATTTTAGATCTACTAATAATTTCATTTTATCGTCATTATCTAGTAAATTTGAAGTTAGTGAAGCTTTAAAGAAAATGAAGTGTGGAAAAGTAGTAGGGCCGGATAATATTCCAATAGATGTGTGAAAATGTTTAGGAGATCGAATTTCTTGAAATCTTTTAATATTATTTTAAAACTAAAAGATCAGATGAGTGGAGAAAGAGTTTGTTGGTTCTATATTTAAGAATAAAGGTGATGCACGAGAGTGTGCAAATTATAGAGGAATTAAGTTAATGTGCCATACATTAAAATTATGGGAGAGAGTAATTGAGCATAGGTTACGATGTGATACGTTTCTCTGTCAGTTTGGTTTCATGCGTAGATCTACTATGGATGCTATACATTTGTTAAGAGGTTTGATGGAGAAGCATAGAGAAAGTAAGAAGGATCTACATATGATATTTATTGATTTAGAAAACTTATGATAAAGTCTCTAGAGATGTTCTTTGGAGAATTCTAACGAGAAAGGAGTTAATATTGGTTATATTCAAGTCATTAAGGATATGTATACTAGAGCTATTACCTGTGTCCAAACACAAGGAGGATTGGCAAAATATTTTCCTATTTCGGTTGGATTACATCAAGGATCAACATTAAGCCCTTATCTTTTAACTTTAGTTATGGATGTTCTTATGAGGCATTTACAAGAAGATGTACCTTGGTGTATGCTTTTTTTCGATGACATTCTTCTTGTTGATAAGACTAGGGAGGAGCCCAATGAAACTTGAATTATGGAGGTCAACTTTAGAGTCTAAAGGTTTTAGTTTAAGTAGATCTAAACCGAATATATGGAGTGTAATTTTAGTTGTAGAAGTTTTAGTGGTAGTGTTGTGACTTTAGGTGATCAAGTCATTAATAAGAGTGGCGATTGATATTTAGGCTCATTGTTCAAAATGATGGTGAAATAGATGGAGATGTTATTAGTATTCAAGTTGGATGGTTGAAGTGGAGGAATGCATCGGCCTATTATGTGATAGAAAAGTTCCACTTAAATTAAGGAAAATTTTATAAGATGATGGTAAGACCTACAAATGACTTATGGTGCGAATGTTGGCCAATAAAGAGAAGCATAAGACTAAGTTAAGTGTTACTGAGAGATGAGGATGCTCGTGGATGAGTGGCTTTACTCTTAGAGATAGAATGCAAAATGAGTATGTTGGAAAAGTTGGAGTAGCTCTGGTAGATAAGATTAGGGAGAGTCGCAGATGGTTTGGCCACATAAAGCGTCGGGTTCGATGACGATTAGGAGAGTAGATGCATTAGATTTTCCTTGTGTTAAGAAAGGTAGAAAGACCTAAAAGACTTGGTTAAGATGTATAAAAATGTTAGTATCTTGAATTAAATAAGAATTTAACACATAATAGGACACAATGGAGACGAAGGATTCATGTAGCCGACCCCACCTAGTGGGATTAAGGCTTGTTGTTGTTGTTCGGCCCAACATATAGCAAATAACTTGCGTTCAGTTTTGAAGGCTGAAATAAGTTGGGACCCTGTGAGACTAATGTATGCAGATTCTCTCCATTGGAGCGGCTTTGTTTGCCGTAGGTGATGGAAGTAAACGAATTTTTTGACCTTTCCGTTCAAAGGAATAAGAATTGGCACGGCAATTATACCATGCATTCATGTCGAATTGCCATGGCCTTCCCAAGATTAAATGACAAACATCCATATCAATAACATCACAAAACACTTAACATACAAAATGTTTGCCAATGAAAAATGTTACTTTGCAAGTATTGGTTACCATTACCTCAACTCTCTTTCTAACCCAACTTATCTTATAAGGTTGTGGATGTTTAGAGGTCTTCAATTGTAATGCTTTGACTACGCTAGTGGCAATGACATTCTCAGTACAAGTATTAGTTATCATTACCTCAACTCCCTTTCTAACCCAACTTATCTTATAAGGTTGTGGATGTTTAGAGGCCTTCAATTGCTTTGACTACACTAGTGGCAATGACATTCTCAGTGCAACAACAGTCAATTATAAGTTCACATACTATACCTCCAATGGTGCACCGGGTTCTAAATATAGCATGTCTTTGTGTTGTGATCGGCTGTTTGGGGGCCAGCAAGACCTTTTCCAGGACACAGGAGAGCAGCTCGCCTTCATCTCCTTGGATTTTCTCAAAATCCTCATTAGTAAAAGGAAAATCCTCACCCGTATCATCTTCTATTTCGCCTTCAGCTAATTGAAGTTGTCGGCGGTTTGGGCATTCATTAGATCGATGTCCCGGCTGAAAACATCTGAAGTATTTAGAAGGTCCAGGACGGTTGCATGGTTGATCGTGGACAGTTGCATTCTTCATTGGTGCCTTTGTCTCCATATTTTGATTTGAGTTGTTTGCACTTTGGGATTGAAGGGGGATCGGTTTGTAAATTTGTGATGGATTCTTGTTAGAATCTGTGTTATATTCATTAGAGAATCGGTGACCAGCTGTTTCTCGAGAGCTTCGACTGAGCTGTGATTCAGCTTTATAAGCATAATTAACTGCTTGTGACAACGACCAAACTGCATTCATTTCTGATTTATCTTGTATTGACTCCCTGAGTCGCCCGGTATAACGAGCTACGATCTGCCAAGATGATTCGTTGAGGTTATTACGAGCACTAAGTCGATAGAACTCCTCCGTATAAGCACTGACTGATATGAAACCTTGCTTACAATGCTGGTATTGAACGTATAACAATTGATCGTAATCAGAGGGTAGGAAATGCCCTCGCATAAGCTGCTTCATTCTGGCCCAGCTCCTGACTAATTGCCGGCCTTCTCTCCGACGCGATTGAACTAGTTGCTGCCACCATGCCTCAGCCCCTCCTTTCAACTTGCAAGCAACATATCTCACCTGTTTGTATGTTGGGGTTCGTCGTCTGATTCAGAATCAGAATATAATGTCCGCAGATGGGGCAGAAATTTGTCCTCATCGGAATCGGGATGCTCGGACTTGGCCAGTGGATCTGATCTTTGGGGTCGCCTCCAATCTCGATTCACTGCAACTTTGTCGCAAT
Organism: Cymbidium sinense; assembly: GCA_021442155.1. Classification (NCBI taxonomy): domain Eukaryota; kingdom Viridiplantae; phylum Streptophyta; class Magnoliopsida; order Asparagales; family Orchidaceae; genus Cymbidium; species Cymbidium sinense. The sequence continues at coordinate 104,710,750 of CM038219.1, read as the reverse complement.
TTCCTAGTGTGGGTGCCAAGAACTCTAGTATGGTTGCCGGTTTAGCGACACTATTGCTCCCTGTAGCACGAAATTCACGCTGCACTTCCGTGACGAACGAATGGAACTCTTTAATCAATCCTTCCAATTTCTGTTCAAGTGCTGCGTGAGCTTCCCGCCAAGTTTCCCAGCTCCGGTCATCGTCACGAGCTGGATGATTTTCCCCTTCGGCCATGGCTCTGATACCAAGCTGATGCTACCTGCACTCAGATCAAACACAAGATGGGGAGAAACGAAGGAAAACATAATTTGTTAACAGCAGAGAATAAAAGCATATAATCACATGTACCTGTTCCCCCACCTCTTACCTCTCTCTATATATATATCTATATAACCCTGTAATTGAAAACTCCTAATAACTAATACTTAGCTAATGACCAAATGTAAATATAACAAATAAAGAAAATGCTATTAATGAGCTTATTAAGTCATATTGGCTTCATCACACACACACTCTCTCTCTTTATATATATAAAGAGATAGAAAGAGAGAGGCAATACTAGAAGGTTTTAATAAAATTTGTGTCCAGTTTTCAACCGTAATTTGGTCTGCGCCAATAAGCCCAAACTACCAAACAACGAAATTAAAGGATCTCTCCAATGACCGCATGTCTCCCCGCCTATTTTGGTCTTCATTACCAAGAAAGGATAGCAATCCATATAAGTATTAAGGAAGGGAAAGAGCCTTGCGATAGAGAACGAATCTGTCTTTCTTCAACCCATGCATCCTCTTATGCGCTCATATTAATCTGCTTATTCTTGTTCCTATTCTTCAATGGCGTCTTCTTCATGGTCCAATCTTCCTCTCGACCTATTGCAAAGTATCAAGAGCGAGCTACAGCTTCACCAACGTCACGATCTCACCTCATTCCGCTCAGTTTGCTCCCATTGGTCTTCCGCCATGCCTGCACCCAACCCTTTCCCACGCTACGAGGTCAGCTTCAACGAGAACGACAAAATCATCCAATTCAGCATGGATGATAATGATCGTGGTACTGAAAGTAGTAGAACCATCTACTTGTCATTGCCATCGTCTTCCTCCGTCTATTTTTTCTGCTCTTCCAATGGCTGGCTTGTCTTCATAACCCACAACAACAGCCAAATCCTTCATCTCTTTGATCCTGTATCTTACAATATGTGCATATTCCCCCCTCTAACCCCAATGCTACTACGCCGTTATAACAAGTTTAAATCAACCGTTCGCAATGCATATTTACTGCATCTCACGAAGGTGATAGTCTCCTCGAACTCCAACGGCTGCATCGCGGTGGCCGGCATTGTTCGAATAAGAAACCAAACAGAATTTGATAGCGTGGAAAACAGGTTTGTGTATTGCAGACATGGTGATGGCCAAAAATGGAATCTTTTGATGGAAGAAAGTAAAGGCATAAAAGATATCGCTCTCGCCGGTGACGGGCAGTTTTATGCCATTGGCAAAGACTGGGAGTTCTACATGCTCGACGAAAGTACTCCGTTGATGAGGTTAAAGAGGCTCAAACTATGGTTGCCGAAGCAGATTTTGGAGCCTGATCCTAAGATCGATCGGACCGACGAGCGATTATCTGTCAGATGTTATCGCATGGAAGAGAGCGGTGGATCAGATCTGAAAATCTATGGATTCTGTGAAAGATTCAGAGGTGATTTCCGGAGTTGGATAACTTTGAGATTGGAGGTGGCGAAACTGTGTGGTAGCAGCAACAACGTGAGCGTTGCATGTGAAGGTGAGTGGTGCTGTCTCGATCCAACTCCATATTATGGAATTCCGTACTTTACTCCGTCGCTGAGGGGATTATAACAACAACAAGCCTTAATCCCACTAGATAAAAATGCTGAGGGGACTATTCAATCAAAAAGTTGGAAGAGCAGAATAGTAGATAAAAATATAGGAGGAGCTTCATTAATTAATCTATTATTATAAGCTTTTTTTTAATAATTATTTTTAGATGATGATATCGTGATCCAAAATTATTCCCAAAAAAAAGATACAGATATCGTGAGGAGTGTTTGAATTTTGATTAGTTTTTCTTAAGTATTCTTTATTTTTTAATATTTATCTTTAAGCTTTACATGATGCAGTGTTCTAATACAATTTCTTTTAATAAATCTTTTTCTTAGTATTACATCACATTAATTTTGTATGCCTTTGTCGACAATTCTGATATATATATATATATATATATATATATATATATATATATATATATATATATATATATGTTTGAATAATGTTGAAATTACTCATCTTATAGCACCAAAGTTAAACAGTTCATATTGTTTAATTAAATTTAGATTAATAATAATTTAATGTACTAATTCACTATTTTAAGCTATATTACATGGCCTTAATATACTTTCCAGTAAAAAAATTTAATTTAATTTATTTAATTTTCAACTAACTAAACAATTCCTAAAATTTAAAATGCTCTGCATTATTATATTTTATTTTTTAAATTTATTTATTTTATACACATTCATTCAGACAATCACTAAATACATTCTAAACTTAGAAACCTATTTTCCTAAATTAAATGCGGTGCTTCTTAGTTAATGAAGAAAAAAAAGAAAAAAAATACGTAAGGAGTAATTCTATATACATTAATATATACAAATTAAATTTATTTATTTTAAATTTCATCATTTAAAGTAATATGATATTAGATTTTATTAAAAAGGAAAATAATATTTTAAGTATCAAATAAAATTTTGCGAGGTCAATGATTTAGCCAAGTTGACCTCAGGTTAACGTGGGGAAGGCTGAAAGCAAGCGCTGTTAACTCCGACGAGCAGAATGTGGTCGGCAGCCGCTAATGGCCATATTTTGATAGAAAATTTAGGTCTCGCAAGAAAAAAAATGGGTAAAACATTACAAGTTGGATCACTTAAGATATAGCTCTTCAAGCTAATAAGAAAATATAATCTGAAGTGAATCTTCTACTATCGACCAAAATCGAATCAGTATCATGAACTCCAATGATCGATCCATTATGTGAGCATATAGTCTTTTGTTTTCTTCAAATACCGCATAATCTGTTTTACTACTTTACAATGATCAATTCCTGAATTACTTAAATATGTGCCAAGCATTCCAACAATGTACTGATATCTGCATAAACTTGAGCATTCATAAGACTCCAAACTGCAGATGCATAAGGGATCTTTTCCATCTCTTTCTTTTCAAGTTCATTCCTTGGATATTGAAGCAAATTGAATTTATCACATTTAGCAATTGGTGTATCGCCTGGTGCACAATCTTTTTCAAATCTACTAAGCACTTTATCAATACATGTCTTTTGTGATAAACCAAGTATACCACGAGAATGATCTTGATGAATTTGTATACCCAATACAAAATATGTATTCCCAAGATCTTTCATTTCAAATTTAATTGAAAGAAATTTTTTGGTTTCATGCAAAAGACTTATATCATGGCTTGCGAGTAGAATATCATCAATATATAACACTAGGATGAGTTTGCTCCCACTGATTTTGTGATAAATGCATTGATCAATAATGTTTTCTATAAAACCAAAAGAAATAATCACTTGATCAAATTTCTTATATCATTGATGAAAAATTTATTTTAAATCATAGATGGATTTTTTTAATTTGCATATCATGTATTTTGAACTAAAAGATTAAAAATTTTATGGTTGCACCGTATATATAGTTTCTTCAATGTCATCATTAAGAAATGCGGTCTTTACATCCATATGATATAACTTTAAATCATAATGAGCTACTTGTGCCATATGATTCTAAAAGAGTCTTTCGAAGAAACTGAAGAGAAAGTCTTTTTATAAGCAATGCCTTCCTTTTGAGTGAAATATTTAGCGACTAGACATACTTTATATCTTTCGACATTGTCTTTTGAATCCTGTTTGGTTTTAAAAATCTATTTACAACTAATGAGTTTTACTGATTTAGGCAATTCGACAAGATCCCAAACATCATTGTATTTCATTGATTTCATCTCATCCTCAATTACTTCTATCAATTTATGGGAGTTGACACTTTTTGACTTGACTAAAAGAGATTGGATCACTTTCCAATCCAATGTCAAACTCATGTTCTTAGAGATGCACAACATAATTATCTGAAATTGCGGATCTCCTCTCTCTAGTGAATTTTCTTAATGTCACTTCAATTTGAGGTTGTTGTGATTCCTCTGTATGAGTGGGAGTTAATTCAAGAAGATTTTGATTATCTACATTTATAATTTGAATAAGATCAAATAAAATTATCTGATCATTTCTATTGTAATTGTAGCAAGAGTAATAAATTGCTCTTCAAATATAAATTTTTTAGTTTATTACTCCCATCATATTCAACTTCCTCAATAAATTTAACATTGCTCGTCTCGAAAAAGGATTTATTTGAAGAGTCTTAAAACTTAAAACCTTTCGACCTTTCTGAGTATCCAACAAAATAGCAACTAATAGTTCTTGAGTCCAATTTTCTTTCATTAGGCTTATATGACCTAGCTTCAGCTGGACATCCCCAGACATGAAGATGCCTAATACTAAGCTTCTTCCCAATCGATAATTCATATGAGATTTTAGCTACTACTTTACTTGGAACTCTATTAAAGATGTAAACAGTAGTCTTTAAGGCTTCTCCCCAAAGTGATTCTAATAAGGAAGAATAATTTATCATATTTCTAACCATATCCATAAGTGTTCGATTTTGTCTCTCAGCAACACCATTTTGACTTTGAGTCCATAACATGATGTATTGAGAAACGATTCTATATTCTGCTAAATATTTAGCAAAAGGGCCTGGACGTTGTTCACCTGATCCATCATATCTGTCATAGTATTCACCACCACGATCAGATTTGATAGCTTTTATTTTCTTTCCAAGTTGGTTTCAACTTTAGCCTTAAAAATTTTGAATATGTCAAGTGGTGACTTCTCATAAATGAAGTATAAGTACCCATAGCGAGAATAATCCAAGTAGTTGTGGAGAATGGATCACAAATATCAGTATGAATTAATTCCAAGATGCTTAAACTCCTGTTAGCACTAATTTTCTTGATATTTATTTATTTTACCTTGATGCATTCTATTCCAGAAATCATAAAAGATGCAATGCCTGAAGAGGAATGTGCTAAAAAGTTTCTAAGCCAAATAGCAGACTATTTTGTTAGTTCTGAAAAGGTCTTATAAAGGCCTAGACGTTGAAATATATAAATATTACTTAAGGATTATATTTAAATCTATGTGAAAAACAATCATCCCAAAGGAAGATTATTTTTTGGCCTGATTTTGTGCAGTTACAAATATGTGATAAATTTATATTTATCATGCAAACAATATGTCGATCCAAAGATAGACATATCATTGACATAAATTGTTATCAATATTTGTTGATTGTAATTTTAAGAGTACCATTTACAAATTGTTATTTCTATCCAAAGACTAAATTGTAATGTTATGGTAGGTATCTTATATGTGCCATTTTATTAAACATTTCATTTCAAGCATGTATTTTGTTGATATTTTGTTTACATTATATATGCATATGGAAATGACAATGTTATTAATTGTGAGTATTATTTTGTTCTTTTTAGTTAATGTTTCTTCTATATCTGCCAATTTGAATAACATTCTAGTACTTTAGACACTAACTTTAAGAAATGGAAAGAACATATCATCATTGTTCTTGGGTGTATGGATCTTGACTATGCGATCTGGACTGAACCTCCTCCATCCCTTGCTGTTGAAAGCACTATTAAACAAAGGGCTAACTTTGAAAAGTGAGAGCATTCTAACCGCACGAGTCTTATAATCATGAAGCATTCCAATCTAAAAATCATAAGAGGTGCAATGCTTGAAGAGGAATGTGCTAAAATATTTCTAAGCAAAATAGCAAATAGTTTCATTAGTTAAGAAAATGTCAAAATGAGTACTATCCGTAGTAAACTCGTTTCAATGCAGTATAAAGGCAATGGAAACTTAAGAGTACATTATAGAGATGTCTAATTTGTTACTTGAGAGCACTAAAATTAGAGATGTATGATGACATTCTTGTGCACTTAGTTTCGATCTCTCTTCCTACACAATTTAATCCTTTTAAGATAAGTTATAATACTCAAAAGAAAAAATATGGACTCTTAATGAGCTCATTGCTCAATGTGTGTAAGAGGAAGAGAGATTAAAATATGATAAAATAGAAAGTACTCACTTAGTTACTTTCTCTTGTGTTACTAAAAGAAAAATGACTTATAAAGGCAAAAAAAACAAATGGACTTGCAACATAACGCAATAAAATAAGATAATCTTTGTTACTTGTTTCTTTTGTAAGAAGGCTGATCACGTGAAGAAGGATTGTCCCAAGTATGCAAATTGGCTCGTGAAAAAGGATAAACTTCTCAACTTTGTTTGTTCTAAAGTTAATTTATTCTTAGTACCAAATCACACTTGGTGGATAGATATAAGCACAACTATTTACATAAGTGTGGTTATGCAGGGTTGTCTAAGGAGACAAATGCCAACTGATGCTGAAAGTTTCAATTGTGATCGAAGCAAAAATAAAAATAAAAATAAAAATAAAAATTTTGCTATATCCTTTTATTCAACATCAAGAATGAAAGTGATCCAAAATATAATGATTCTATATGCATAAGATAAAATAAATTGCATAAATTTTTTTTTGAATCACATACTTTAATCTAAAATTCTCAAATAATGAATACGAAAGATTAAGAGAAATATGATTCTTCAATGATTCAACATGATAGTGGCTTTGATACCACTTGTTAGAAATATATGAAGATAAAAAAAATAAATTTATTGTACCCAGATCTCATATAAAATCATCGAAGAATTTAATCTAAAGCGTACCTGGATCCATGGAAGAGCTAATGTGAGAATTTTGGCCTTCCACTTCTAAAGCAGTGTTCTTGAGAGAGAGAACATTCTTTTCACTTAAGATGGTAGATGTATTTTTATGGCGTGACTTCCTCTTAAAGAGGAGAAGAATCAAAATCTACCATCCCAGGAAAGGTAGAGGCAGGATTAGTTCACCTACCTCTAGATTGCGATGTGATGAGATTCTCATATTATCTGTCCAATCCATGCACCAACAATGAAGTCGAATATGAGGCTTTGATTGTTTGGTTTATGCTATCTATGCATTAAAAAGAGTGAGCATTTTAGATATCTTGGGTCTATTGTTCAGAATGATGGTAAAATAGATGGGGATGTAATTAGTAGAATTCAAGTTGGGTGGTTGAAGTGGAGGAATGCATCTGGTCTATTGTGTGATAAAAGGTATGCTAGACTTAAGAAAAATTTTATAAAGTGGTGGTAAGATTTGTAATGATTTATAGTGTAGAATGGCCAAGAAAGAGAAACATAAAACTAAGTGTTTTAGAGATGAGGATGCTTGGTGGATAAGTGGATTTACTCCAGAGATGTGAAATGAATATGTTCGAGAAAAGGTTGGAGTAGCTCCACTAGTAGATAAGATGAGAGATGTAGCCTTAGTGGTTTGGCCACATAAAGTGTCGATCGTCCGATGACTCGGTTAGGAGAGTAAATCTGTTAAATTTGTCTTATGTTTAGAAAGTTAGAGATATATGTAAAAATATGTAGTTATGTTGTATAAAAATGATCTTAATTTGTTAGAATTAATTGAGAATTTGACACATAATAAGACATAATGGAGAAGATGGATTCATGTGGCCGACCCCACATAGTGGGATAAAAGTTTATTGTTGTATAAGATACCAATCACAACATTATAATTTAGTCTTTGGATATAAATAATAATTTCTAAATTGTACTCTTAAAATTACAATCAACAAATAGTGATAACAAATTATATCAATAATATGCATTTCTTTGAATCAACATATAATATGCATGATTAACTCAAAATACTCACATATTTGTTATTACACAAATCTAGCAAAAAAATTAAATTTCTTGAGGATGATTATTTTTCACATAGATTCAAACATAATCTTATAATAATATTCATATATTTCAAAACTAAATAAACTTATACAATAGTGGTCAATTTGGAAACATATTATTTTAATTTAAAATATTTTGAAACAATGAATGATATTTGAAAAATAATTTAACTGAAATTTCTAATTATAAAAAAGACAGATAATTCATTATATTTATAACAAAAAATAATAATGATTTATATTCTTTTAAAATATAGAACATCAGAATCGAAAATCTAATATGTGGAGTTAATGTTACAAATAACACTTTTAAAAATGGCCTTTATTTAGTTCACTTAAAGCAAAATGAAAACTGAATCCACATTTATATATATATTTATATGATGCTACAACAAAAAATAACATGGTTCCATCATTGACCTAATGACATTTCTATTCATTATCAAAAAAAAAAAAAAAAGTCTCATCACTACATAATGTGGTTGAAATCCATTGGTTCCTTGGACTTGCCAAATATTAATGGTTCATTATCGCCTTCTTGAAAAGGGTGATGACTTTGATGTCGGTTACATAAAAAAAAGGTCAAGTTTGAGTAGATCGGGACTTAACAAAGCTTCCAAGTGTGAAAGGTTTGATGATAGTACTAGTGCTAACACTGTCAAAGGAGAGAGAAGAATTCCAAGTCTAAAGTGAGACCTCACTAATTAACTCAAGTGTGTACTCATCCAACTTGGTGAGGTACTAACCTATGGCTTCCAATAGCTCAAACCATATTAAAAGAATTACCCAATGGATGAACTAGAGTTGCATATTTGATATATATTCTTTGCGGTCAGTTACAACTATTTTAATTATTGTGTCGTATGAGCACATAGATAAGGCACTTAAAGTTATGTGAAATCTATTATTATGATTGCCTTTTGTTCTTTTATTTAAGCAATTTAGTTTGTGATAGCTCATTAATTTTATAAGCGAGTTTCCTAATCTTTAATATTTACTTTACATATTCAGAAAGATTTTCCCCCAAAAATGTTCCTCAAAAGTTTTCATCTTTTGTCTTGTACTTACGTTGAAATTTAATAAATTTATATATTTCTTTGTTATTTTCTCATATTAAGATTTTCTATTATTTTTTTTCTATTTCAACATGTTCTTGTTATAACTTGACTGATCTATCGACTCATGTGATGAAATGAAAGTCAAATTTAAAATATTTGACCTACTTCATGAGATAGGTTCTTAATGAAAGACTTTAGCATATTCTTGAAAGATTGTTAGAAGATTGCAAGGCACACGTAATGTCAACTACAAACTATATTATTTTGGTGGGTAGTTCTTCATGCTATTGAATATAAGTGAAAAGAAATAAAAAGATGTTTTTTTTTTTGGAAAAATTTGAGAGCCGTAGCTCAATTCATTCCAAAGAAGAGATAGTTACATGTAAAACAAAAAAACTATTGGAGAAAACAAAAGAACAGGGAGAGGATTAACAAATGTTTGACCATTCAGGACTCGGGAGAAAAAGGAGACGCCATGACTCATAAAACTACACAAAAACCTTCCAAAGATAATGCAAACCCGTGATAAAAAAATTATGAGAGGGTTCCTCGATCCTCCTCCGTGCCATCCAAGCTACCTGGGGAATAGACTGAATTAACCCAAGTAACATACCGAGAATACGCAGATTGGTTGCAAGGAGGTCTCCTGGGAGGAGAACCGACTGGGTTTTAGTCGATGGCTTCAGCCAAAAAACAGATAAGAGATGATCATCATCGTCCTGGTCAAACAAGATTATTAATCCCCAATCTATGAAGAGATCCAAGAAGAGCATCATTGAGGGTGAGAACCAAGGAAAAAAAGTATCGAAACCTCCATGAATCCATAATAGCTCAACTGGTCGCCACCGACTTTGAACTTCCACCTCCTGACGAAATCCAATTTGAGTTTTGATACGGAAATGATATTAGAGAGAGGACTCCACTGTGATGAATTCTTATATTTCTTTCCTTCCAGATGTGGTAAACCATAGCCGTAATAAGATAGCTTAGCCTAACAATGGCTTTGTGCTCAAGAGTGGAGAGAGTGCTAAGAACTTGGTGAAGGCCGACAATGAGAAGAAAAGAGCCATTATGCGGTTCCTTATCGGTCATAGAAAATGTACATTCAAAGAACAAATGAGAATGCTTTCTAATTCTTCCTTGCAAAGACAGCAAAATGAGTTGAGACCAATCCCTCTAGCGCTAAGCACATTTGAAGTTTTAAGACCTCCAAGCACAACCAACCAGCAATGCAGAGCCTGGTTTATTGCCAAGCCCTTGAACCATACTTCATCATGCCAACTTACTTTAGGTAGGTGTTCAAAAAGAGAAAGTTTGATAAACCTTGCAGTGATTACCTTTTGACCTCTCCAGCTAGTCAAGTCACATGCTTTGCAGGCTAAAATTTTACTAATAATGTCAAAACAGGCTGGGAATAAATTGATGAAGATGTTGGGAAGAGCCCATTTCCCATTTGTTAGGAAAGCATTAAGTTTAGTAAGAGGATTGAGGTATAAAGCTGATATGCATTGATGTCCCAGTCGATCCACCAGAGAAAGACCCTCATACCATGGGTCAAAGAAGAAGGAATAGTTTGAGTTTATGCCTACATTGAGTTGGAAGTAGGCTTTATACCTTGAGGCATAAGATGATATGTCTTTCCATTGTGAAGAAGGCCTGGAGGAGAGCTTTTTCCATAGAGAGCAGTATTTGTTAAAAGCCATGTAGCCAGAGGAGAGGGCTCATTTAAGAGCCTTAGAATTATTTTTACCTTACAGATGGAGTACAATGTGGAACTTGAGGTAAGACTAGTTCCCCCATGCTCTCTAGGAATTGTAACTTTATTCCAAGAGATGATGTGAAGCTTGTTCCTTTCCCCACCATGGAAGAAGAAGTTAGATGTTATAGAGTTTAACTTCTTGACACCTTAGGACAAGCAATAGATCTAAACCAGAGATAAAGGCCATTAATGGAGGATCGAATAAGTTGATACCGACCCCCTAAGGAAAGTAGCTTACTCTTCCACCCAGCTAACCATATGAATAGCTTATCAATTAATGGATTGAAATGCATAATTTTGAGGGGACCTGAAACCAGGGGAAGGCCTAGATATTGTATAGGAAGCTTTGTGAGATTAATTTTAAGCTCTCTACAAAATATAGGTGCCAAATTAGAATCTTTAGAGAAGCTTAACATTGATTTGTCTCCATTAACAGAGAGACCCATGCAAGAGTGGAGAGAATCCAGAGCTGTTTTGAGAGAAGTCATGGTTGAGAGGTTGACTTTACCAACCACAATGAGGTCATCAATAAAAAGGAGGTGGGAGACCCCAAAGTTTCCAGAGAAGAGGGGGGAAAATCTATTCATGTGTATTTCATTTTCCAAAAAATTGGAGAAAAAATCCATTACCACAGTGAAGAGAAAGGGAGAGAGTGGACATCCTTGCCTTAGCCCATTTGAGGAGTGAAAGAACCCTTTTATTTCTCCATTGAATACTATGGAATATGGCACATTTATGATACAAGCCTTAATCAACATTATGAAGGATGAAGGAAATCCTTTGAGATGAAGTCTTTCCAGAAGAGAGGTACGGTTAACCAGATCAAACGCTTTCCTAAGGTCGAATTTAGCCAGAAATTTCTCTTCAGGGTAGGAAGGAGAAAGTCGAACAAATTTCTTGAGCAAGTGATATGTTATCGGCAATATCCCAATTCTTGATGAAGGTTGATTGGGAGCAATGAATGATGGAAGGTAATACCTTGCTCAGCCGTGTAGCCAGAACTTTTGCTAAAACCTTATAGAAGGTGTTGCATAGGGAGATAGGTCTGAAATCAGAGATAATATTGGAATGTTTCTTCTTTGGGATGAGGGTGAGCAGACTATGTTTAAAGATATCCGGAAGAGCCTTGGTTTGAAAGAAGAAATGTGCTGCTTTCAGAAACTGACTACCTATAATATCCCAATAGAAAGTGAAGAAACTTGCATTGAAACCATCGACCGGAGAGCTTTGTTTTCGTTTATGCTATCTGAGCTTTGATTATTTCAAAGATCGTGAAATTGCTTTCCAGCCTCCTCCACTTGAGCTCTTGTGAGTGTGTTCCCTACTAAACCTTCCTGTAAGCCAATTCCAAAAGAGTGATCAGAATTAAATAGGGAAGAATAATATGTGCAAACCTCTTTTACAATATCCTCAGGATCAAAAAACTATCCATTGTTAGTCTGAATAGACCTGATTATATTCGAGCTCTTCCTTTCTTTTATGTGACCATACAAAAATTTCAGATCGTCGTCTAAATTTGTTAACCAATGAACCTTTGCCCTTTGTCTAGCCCACATGTGCTCTTTTATTAGTAAATTGGAGTATTTGTCCTTCAGACTTTTTGCCTCGCTGGCTAAGATAATATTTGTAGGGTCCCTATCCAATAAAATGAGAATGGAATCAAGTTCCTGTTTCAGATTTTCAAGATGGGCCTTAATGGATGTGGAATCCCTCATATTGAATCTGAGAAAAGATCTTATAAGTTTGAGCTTTTTGGAGAAGACATACAATGGGTCACCAGAAATAAAACCATCCCATAATAGTTGTATGTGATGTTTCAAATTCTCTTGTTTAGTCCAATAGTTTCTAAACATAAACCGGGGGGAGGCTTTGAAAGGTTTAGTGAGGTAAGTTATGAGTGGAGAGTGGTCGGAGGAAAGGGGGTTAGGTACATTATAGTAAGAGGAGGGGAACAACTCAAGCCATTGGGGGTTACAAAGGACACGATCAATTCTGGAGGAGATGGGATTATCAATCTGCTGATTTGACCAGGTGTAGAAAAGGACAGTGCTAGATAACTCCATAAGCCCGCAATCCTGATTACAAGCTTTAAAATCCAATGTTCGATTGATTGGAATGGGGTTACCACCCGATTTCTCCTTTGAGAGAAGGACACAGTTAAAGTCGCCCATTAATATCCAAGGAGAGGAAGAGAGAGAGAGGAAGAGATGGACCTTAGAGAATCCCACAAAGACAGCCTGCATCATTAAATGCATAAATCCAGGTGACAAAGAAGGGAGGAGAACCAACTGGGGAAAACAATCCGTGAATAAATTGAGGTGACCAAGCCATTGGACTGAAATGGATTGTAGAGGAGTTCCATTTAAGCCAAATACGTCCACCTTGTCTTTCTTCACTGTTATGACAGCTATCCTCCTCGGGGAAGAGTTTAGCACGGGCAACAAAGACCTATCAATGAATGAATTTGAAAGTTATGTTTCAAACGTAAAATTTCAAGCTTGAAGTTCTTGATAATTCGAACAAATACCAACCCATGAGGCCCCGAACGTTCCAACATCCAATGGAGAGACTTGTCATTGGGAATTGGATGAGCTAGAGGGCTTCTTGCCCTTTTTCTTTTGATTTTGCTTCTGTCCTGTATTGGAATACTGGGCAGTCTTGGTCGAATTTGGATCCTGAGATTCTTTTCCAGGAGAGGTGGAGTTCCCGACAGATTTGGTTGAAGCAAGCCGAGTGGGAGAATTTGCTGCTGATCTGGTCAACATACCAAGAGGAGGAGGAAGAAATCTCAGAATGCCCTGGTAAGTGAGCAGGGGGGTTAGTGAGAGTAGTTTCTTCCTCAGTAGAGGGAGAATGGGCAGGAGTTTGGTTGAGATCATTTATAGTTAGGGAGAGAGGATGGTTGAATTAACGCTGGAGAGGGTTAATTCAATCAAGTGATAAGAGGATCTTCTGGATTGATAATAGGAATGTTTTGGGGTATGAATGTCTTGTGAAGAGGTAGAGGTAGAGGTCTTTTGTTACGGCTACGACTTCTGCCCCGAGGAGCTTCAGTGATGGCAGGGTTAAGAGGACAAGAGGAGTGATCATGTGAGAAAGTGCTGCATTTGGCACACGCTGTAGGCTTCCAATCGTATTGCACAGGTTGCTCAAACTTTAGTCCATTTAAATTAATGGTAACAGAATCAGGAAGTGGAGAAGAAGAGTTAATTTGGATGCAAATACGGGCAAAGGAAATACGCGCTTTCGACGCTGTGAGATTGTCAACCGCTAGTGGTATTCCTATTTTACTTGCAACCTTCGAAAAGCCCATTTCATTCCAACAGCAGAGAGGGTAATTTGGAAGTTTAATCCATAGGGGGATTTCAGTGATATTTTCCTTAGAGGCTCTAAAGTCCCAACTCCATTTCTGGAAGATAAAGGGCCTACCATTCAAGAAGCACGGACCGTTGTCCCAAACCAAATCAAAGTCCTCTTGACATGAGAATTTAAACAAGAAGAAGTCACCTTCAAGTGTGAGTAACTCAAAGCTCCCTTTTAACTACCATTTCCTTCTTACCGCCGCCAGCAACGACCCATAGAAGGGGCATTTACCAATTGAATAACCGATTAGAGAAATGTTCCACTCACTCTGCCCTAGTCGTAATTCCTCCTCCGAGAAGGAGACTTCATTTGAGTCTGAGGGGATAAAGGAAAGAGAAATGGTGCTTCTTCTCTCAAGGTAAGAAGGTCTTTCCAATTTCGAGGACCGGAGGGAGTAGAAGAGGGGGGAGGGAGGCCGCATGGGGCAGTCCCAAGGATGGATCCTTTCGGAGAGCGGGAAGGAAGAGAAGGAAAGTTGCTGGAGAAGGATCGCTCAGAATCCATTTGGATAGAGGGAGCTAGCCAAAATCTAGATCTGGTCCCCGGCCAGGGGGCCGGAGGCCGAAGGCAGAGAGAAGTGACTCTGAAGCTAGAGGAATGGATACCTACCTGAGGAGGAGGAGTTGCACGGAAGCCGCCGGAGAGAGCACCAAGAAATCCCGAGAGCCCTAGAAAACATCAGAAAAAACCTTGATACAAAGATTCAATAAAAAGATGTTTACATAATTATGCTAAATGTTTAGTATAGTATTAATTGTGCCTCCCACAACTGCATATGTACATGTAAACCAACGATTCAAAGATGCCCACTTAAACAAGAGTCTACCACATTTGCACTTAATATGTCATGCGTCAATATTTAGTTATCCATCGCTGATTTAAAATGGGAAAAGATTGTATCAATATATCTTGATACAAATTAAATGATGATGTGATCAAAACTATTGGATCTCGAGCATATCCAATTAATTTTCAATCCATCCTAATACAATTTGTATTATGATATTCTGATACAATTTTTTTTCTTTTACAATGTTAGAAGTTTTGGATTATATGCAAAATAAAAGAAAGAATTTCGATTTAAAAAAGTTGCTGTACTAAGAGAAAATTATACTAAAAAAAAAGAAAAATTTAGAATAAGACAAAATTTTTAAAATAAGCATGGTTAAAATCTTAATTAGCGGATTAGGCATGTTTAAAAAAATTTAAAAATAGCCACAGTCGCCCGTTTAACGGGCGACTGGCTTAAATGATTTTTTTTTTAAAAAATAGCCGTGAACCGAGAGATCGGGCCCGATCTTTCACTCGCATTTTCTCCCTAGGCGACGAACTAGCTACCGCTCTACGCTGCCGCTGACCAGCCATCAGGCCAAGGTCCGCTAGCCTCCACGCCGATCCGATCCACCGCTGATCCGAGCCATTTCATTTTAAAAAGGTATTTTGGGTTTTTTTTTTCAAAATAAACGGGTAATATGCATATGTGACATGCATTTGTTGTACTTAATGATGTTTGTAGGCACATATATTGTAGATCTAACTTATTTTAGTATTTTTAGGTATAATATTCATGTGAAATGATTATCGCACCGTTATGTTGTGTAATGTGGAAATTGGAGTTAGAGTGTGAGTTATAGGGAATGTGATTAATTACTCTTTGCTATTTTAACATGTATCTCTAAGTATCTTGTTTTTTTGTTGTTAGAAGTGATTATATAAGAATGTGATTAATTCTTTTGACTGCCTTTTTAATGCAACCCAAAATATAGCAACTTTAATATTTGAGAATGTAATGAGTTATGAATTTATAATTTCCCTGATATGGAGTAGGTTGGGTTGATCGATAATTGGTTTAGGTTTGTTTGATAGATGATTGAGTTAAGCTAATTTAATAGTTTATGTATTTATTTATTTTAATGGTAGTTGATTTAATTATGATTTTAAAAATATAATTATAGTTATTATTTATTTAATAGTTAATTTTAACTAATCTG
This sequence comes from Cymbidium sinense, assembly GCA_021442155.1. Lineage (NCBI taxonomy): Eukaryota > Viridiplantae > Streptophyta > Magnoliopsida > Asparagales > Orchidaceae > Cymbidium > Cymbidium sinense. The sequence goes on along the minus strand of CM038219.1, from coordinate 104,694,623 downwards.
ATTAGTACTTCTAAGAATTCAATGGATGAGAACTGTTAAAACTTTCGCTTATTTTATGAGTTGTAAGATCATAAATTATTTGTCATTTGTGTTTTGTAAGATAACGATTAATTTAGCTAACTTAAACATGTCAGCTCTTCAGCATTTCCACTTCCGATACACATATTTGATTCAAAAATGAGTTCAAGCACAGTATATCTGGTGCTGTATTATGGCGGCGAACTTAGTATCAGTGACGATTTCTTCCCTACGTATACTGGCGGAAAAAATCATCCTATATTAATTTCTCGTCGGGCTAATTTTAGCAGTGTTCAAGATCGAATCATACGGTCACTAAATGTTGATTCGGCAAGGTTTAGGATTAATCTCATATGTAGGTTCCCTGTTGGTTCCAGTTTCATTGCTACACCACTAAATGATTAAGTTTGTGAGGGCCATCAATGCAATCGTAACCCGTTGTCATATATGTTAAAATTGAAATGAAACAAACTGTCGATTCTGAAGCGCATGATTATACTGCAGATGAATTTCAGGCAATTAAAACTTCTCAACACCACTTACCTCCACAAGGACCACATCATAGGTAATTTGTTTGAACTGTTTATTTGTCTACAAATTTTCACCTTAACCAAAAATACTACATTCATATGTGCAACAGTGAAGATGTAGACATATCGATCTCTCTATTCATGCTACTCATGGCTTTCAACTTAGAAATATGGATGAATACCATTGTGATGAGGTGGCTCCTCCAGAAACCAGAGATGAGGGTTACGAAACAATGCCTAGCGTAACGAGTTCAGACACAGATGATAGCGAGGGTGAGATGGGGGAAGAATAGTATCCAAATGTTGCAACCAGTCATATATTAAGAGATTACTCCAACAAAATAGTGAACTTTGAGGAGAACATGTTTAGTAACAATGAATACGTTCAAGCTTGTCAGTCAACCCAACAATGGGATGAAGAACTAAACTTTGATGGTCTCCCATCAAATTCTATTTTTCTAGAAGATAATTTTATTCCAATAGACCTAACTGAGGGAATGTGTTTCCATGACAAGAGACACCTAAAGTTTACGGTTGGTCAATCACAAATAATGTGGAATATGTCACATGTGATTCTAATAAAATGAGGTTCACGATACGTTGCATTCATAGCAATAATCCTAATAGGCCATGTTTGTGGCATCTACATGCTCGGGCAAGCAAGAGGCTTGGTGGTGCTTGAGTGATTTCAAGTATGTTAGGGCCACACACATGTTCTCATTCAATGCTGAGCACATGCAATGCACCTCGTAATTTATTAGTTACTACATCCAACCTGTTATCAGATGTCAGTTGGACTTGAAACCTAGGAAAATTATTAGTCGAATGGACTCAAAGTTTGATATCAGAGTTTCATATATGAAAGTATGGGATGTACGTAAGAAGGCTATACAAACTATATTTGGCAGTTGGGAAGAGTCGTATTGTTTACTGGATCAGTTCATGGTTGTTGTATGTTCAGTTATGCCTGGCACTGTGTATCGAATTCAGTCAAGCATTCCTGGTCAATTTCAATGCATTTTCTGGGCTTTTGGACCATCCATAGTTGGTTGTTCAGACCGTCTTTGAGTCTTGATGGTACTTTCTTATTGGGAAAATATAGAGGTACATTGCTAACTGCGGTTGGTATCGATGCTTAATGGTTTGTTCCTCTAGCATTTGCTATCGCTTGAAGCGTAATGCAATGAGTCATGGACCTGGTTTATTATGACTTTATAAAACTTGGTTCCAATTATATGCACACGACCTGATTTATGCATTATTTCTGACCGGTATTTCGGATTGGTGCGTGGATACCGTGAGAATCTACATTTGGCAAAACATCGCCACTGTTTACGCCACCTCAGGGAAAATTTCAAGAAGGCATACAGAACAATGGGAATTCTTGATACAGAGTTCATGTGCTAGAAAATGTATGTTGTAGGAAATACAACTGACATCCATATTTACACACGTTACATGATGGATATCAAGAATATCAAACCAGAAGCTGCAGAGTGGCTGCTAGCAAGAGATGTGATAAAGTGGACATTGTGCCATGATGAGGGGTACCGTTACGGCACCATGATAATGAACGCATCAGAGTGTTTCAATAACGTGTTAAAGAGGGCACGTGGGTTACCAATCCAGGCTTTGATCACATCAATTTTCTGCACCGGTATCCTTCAACAAAAGACTCGACCGCTTCCGACCGATCGAATGATTCCCTATTTGCTCCACGTGTGAAAGATCAGCTATAGCAAAATGAGCATGAAGCTAGAAGATGCTCAGATCCCACACGGATAAATGTGACCGAATACCAAGTTTTTACAATATCCTCCATGTCGTTCAAGGTTGAAGTGGAAGATCAATTAGTCTGTACTTGTACATGCAGGCAGCCACAACTACTGCATATTCCATGTCCTCATGTCATTGCTGTGATGGGACAGTGTCACATAAACCACATAGACTACATCTCTCCTTACTACACTCTATAGATGTATCGCCAAACATACAAAGCTCAATTTCATGTTATCCCCGATCATCGTGACTGGCTAATGTATTTAGCGGGTCAATACACATAGGATCTTACACCACCAAATGTTAGAAGGCAGACTGGTAGGCCTAGACTGGGTGATATACAAATACAATGAGCGAGAACATACAGCGATCAAACAGAATATGTGGTCTATGCAAAAATCTAGGGCATAACAGGACTACTTGTCCACAAAGGCGACATTAGTATTTTTGTCAGGCATATGTGTTTTACTTGTACTCTGCCCATCACTGTCTCCTTTATGTACTGAGAACTTTGTATTGTACATTTTTTCTTTCAGAGCTATGTACTGTACTAATATGTGGTCATTTGTTTTTCTTAATTTGATCCTATTAGCGGGAATGTTTCTTTAAATGCTAGTGTGTTTTCAGGCCTATGTGTGTTTCTTAGTTTGATCCTGTACATTTCTGTAGATGTGTTTTACTATGTGTGTTTTACTCTGTGTTTCTTATTTTGCTCCTGTACATCTTTTTTTCCAGGGCTAGTTTAGTACTGTGCATTTTATGAAATAAAATAATTGTAATACCTTACATGTTTCGCTACATATGTACATATGAAATTGAATGCATTTAATTGAACAATAAATTTTCGGGTAATATGGAGACGGAGGAAGGAGGAGCAGTTAGGCGTCGACGTAGACGCCGCACAGATGAGCCCCCTGTTGATTATGGCCCCGCACCCCCGAAGGTGCATTCGAGCATCGTGGCGCTTCGTGGCAAACACAGAGCTGCACACCCTGATATGGTATATTGTTGTACTATTTGTGACATAGCAGATGTAAATTTTTGATGATACATACACTTTATCTTATGCAGACTACGATTCTTGAGGTTGCTTCACATTTACTTATGATCAGTGAATGGCCAGTAAATTGCCCACGGTTCATGGATGGACTATGAGAAGTTGGATTACATTGTGTTTTAGTTGCGACTGACAGATCACCACTTGCTCACTTTTGAGTCACCATAGATGAACACATTTCATCTAGCGGTTGGTGAGATGACAGTCACACTGTAGGACGTAGCCATGATCCTTGGTGTTTGGATTGACGGACCTCCTGTTATAGGGCCGACAACTGTTGGAGAGGGTAGACGATGGCTTTCATGGCCAGATTATTGTGACGATCTGATTGGGAGACATTCTGAGCCCGATGTCCTATACCACGATCCCATTCAACCACATTTGACATCTACATTTTGCATGGGGCAAGCACACACCAGGACTTGCATGCCATTACGGTGGTTGCATTGGACATTCTTCAGGGATTCATATTTGGATATGTCCGTTGTTGAGTTCTGGATGCATGTCGAGCGCACATATCGCTTCACCATGGATGCTTCCTCATGCCGATACCCGCGTCGAGGTACATCTCCGCATTTACTACTATTAGAATCGATATTGTTTAGCAAGTTCAAGATTGGATCGCCCGTTGGCACACTTAAATGAGAGTCGAATGAGGCAACAAGACGCTACAACATGGCGGATGTCCGCACTCTACCGCAGTATGATCGCGGGGAGCATTTACATGTTGGTCGACCCATATTGCAGGTACCCTTCCTAGAGGAGTTGGAGGGTTTGAGTGTTGGTTGCAGATGGAATGAGAGTTACCGTAGGGAGATGAAACCTGCTCATGCTAGAGTGTCCATGGATGAGCTTGATGGGTTGCTTCAGAACCAGGTATGACCAAGTGCACTTTTGGTTATTATTTTTTTTTGTAATTTCATAAAAGACATAAAATTTACTATATGACTACTGTAGGTGATATGGGAACCTGGGATGCAGATCCGCAGAGTGGCGATGTCCGTTTTGGTCGTGATATGGCTCGGGTTCCATTGATTGGAAGCTCATTGAGTGGTACCTCCCGATCCGTTCTCGTGCGCCGCTATCACCTAGTTGGCGTAGATCCTATAGATCCTTCATTTCAGAGTCAATGGACGGGAAAGGTCGACGCTGACCGGTTTTGAGTACCACCGCTTACATATTACGGTGGGAGGTCGACATGATGCCATTATTAATGGGTGCCCACCGCTGCCTTGACGGTGAGACATGATGAGGTGGTATCGATCCGGCCTCCTTATACATGCTTAGCGCTCCGACCATACCGTCGACCACCTACTATCCCCGTGCTCCTAGAGAGAGACTAATGGTAAGTGTTAAAAAATTTTTATGCTATTGATAAATTTATATGTTTAACAGACAACATAATTTCTTTGTCTCCATAGAGGGAACATATCTTGGACACGCAGGATATATTCTCATCTTATTTTGGGAGAGATATGGACACTGATTTTCAGCATTCGATCAATATTTATGAGGAATTATACAGGAAACTTAATAAGGACATGCACATATCGATAGTATAGATGCGACGAAGCGTTCTCCTCACAGCCTTCACCTACATGCTATGATTCGATGCAGTCCATCGTCCATGCCGATGTCCCATACATTTACCCATATGGCACACACAGTTCTAACTAGAAGACATGTTCACCCATTTCGCCCCTGGCAGTTGCGCTCTTCCATGTATCCTCACCCATCCGTATACATGCATGATGCATGCAAGGTACCCCATAGTCCCCTTTTCACCGTGACCATCGCAGAGATACCGGATATTACACCTCTCGATGACACCGGCCAACTGACCAGTGGAGATGATGTGCGATCGAAGATCACTTGCCGACCGTCCCTATGATCGCGACATTATACTCAAGTGACACTTCCACCACGCATACACCGCCATCATTAGATGTACTCTAGCATAGTAGATATCATATGATAGCTTGATGTAGGTTGTCAAGATCGTTTTATATTTTCTATGTACTCTAGCCACATTTCTTTATTTAATAAATTTATGGGATCAATAGTATCCTATAGGTGATCATAACCTACATATTATTTTAAAAATATTTTTACTTTTTTTACATTTTTATATTTTTAAAAAATAGTCTAAATAATAAAATATCACTAAGATAAAGAACAAACACATCAAAATTCTCCAATATTCAAACTACTAAGCATTCAAAATTCAATAATTCACTTTATATTTAATGAGAGTTTATCTCATATATTTATAATGTGAATAAATACAAAAATGCAAAAAAAAAAAACATAAAAATAGAAAATAGGCATTCACCACATTTATTTTTCTATTTTTAATATGGTTAAAGTCTACTAATCAAACAAGACAATTCATAGGTTGACATAAAAAAAAAAGAAATACTCCTTATATAAAAAATTAATGTAGCCATTATCTTCATGTAAAATATACATAATACAAAACTATGTGAAACTTGGGCGAGAGAATCATAAATTGTACTTTAGGTTGAGTTTTCTTTGTTTTAAAAATAGAGCTTATATATAGGGTTCCTTTTGTGCATGTCACACACACACACACACACACACACACACACACACACACACACATATATATATATATATATATATATATATTGAAATTTAAATCATAAATGCAACTAAACTGTACATCGAAATTTCTTATGCAAGGCCACAATCTCAATTCCAGTCAAAGTCGCGTAATTTCGCGGCCGATTCCAACGAACCAAGTTCATCAATTCGATAACAAACGACTTTGATATGATCAAAATAATCAGAATCGGTCAATTTTTTTTTATTTATTTTTCGGCCGTAAAACGAAGCGCTTATTTTTAATTTTTTTTTTAAACGTGCCTAATCCGCTAATTAAAATTTTAACCATATTTATTTTAAAATTTTTGCCTGAGAATAATGTGTTTGAAAGCATAAACTTAGCATCATCATAAATAGTTAAACTAAAAAACGAGCACATTTGAAATACCAAAGTTACTGTCTACACGTATTGCTCTAGTATCCTGGCCTTATTCTCATCCCACCATACTATTGCATTCACCTCACCAAACCTCTCTTGGCTGCAAATTTCAAGGAGTGATTATTAAATATTACAATGATATAGATAAAGCGAAACACCATTTAACATAAATATAACGCTTGTATCTTACCTAAGTTCAACACGAACTATCTCCTTTATATTATCTGGCAAGGAGCGTATGGTCACATAAACACCTGGTTCATCTTCAACTATCCATTTTACCACTATTCCCTTCACTCCTTTTAGAAAAGTTGCCGTTGAATTCTATTTTGCGTCAATGGGGCTATCGTGGTTTGCTTCTATTGCTATTTTATTTTATTTTATATGTATAAAATGATAATTTTTATAAATATATAAATTATTTTATATTATTATATATATTTTTTGAGGTGATTGTTTGATTTAAAAGAGAGGGGCCGTAAATTCCTCAATATTATTTTTTATTAGGAAAAGCGTCAGATTTTATTTTATTATTTTATTATTTTTTCATTTTGACATGAGAGAGAGAGAGAGAGAGAGGGGGGGGGGGAGATGAAAAGAGGGGAAGGCGGAGAGTGAGAGAGAGAGAGAGGGAGAGGAAAAGACAAAATTATTTTTTTAATGGGGAATATGAAGAACTTTCTTTATTTTTTTTATTTTTTATTATTTAAAAGAATTTGAAGAGTCATTTTTTTAGTATAAATATCTCCTAAGGGGTAATGAAAAATTCCCAACTTACTTTCTTTACTTTCTTTTCTATGGTAGCCTTCACTGACCTGTATAACAGTGCTGATCCCCCTCGCAGGCTCTAGTTCTCCTCAATCTTGGGGTTTTCAACTAACCTAGTTAGGCGACGTGCATCTCGAATTCAGGCTCCAGTGTGCTTCTATTTGCTTCTCTTTGGTAGCCTCCACTAACCTGTATAATGGTGCCGACTCCCCTCACAAGCTCTAATTCTCCCCGATCTTGTTTCCAACCTGACTTGAGCGCATCTCAAATTTAGTTTCAAAGGCTCGCTTTCTTCTCTTTGTAGCCTCCATTAACTAGATGAGTTGTCATCCTCTCAGAGGCTCCAGCCCCCGATCGGTTTCCACGACCCAAGACGACGCACATCTCAATTTAGGCTCCAGGCTCCGCTTTCTTCTCTACAAGCCTCCACTAACCTCAGATAACTGTCGATCTCCTCACACTCTCCAGCTTCTCGATCTCTGGTTTTAACCTAACCTGCTAAAGCAAGACATCCCAAATTCAGCTCCAAGATGCTGCTTTCTCTTTCGTAGCCTCCACTAATCAGATAACTTGTCGCATCCCCATAAGAGTTCTAGTTCTCCCCGATCTCGGGATTTCCAACTAGCTTGGTTAGGCTACGTGCATCCCAAATTAAAGCTCCAGTGTGCTTACGCTTTCTTCTCTTTGGTAGCCTCCACTAACCTGTATGACAGTGCCGATCCCCCTTGCAGGCTTCAGTTCTCCCTGATCTCAGAGTTTCCAACTAACCTTATTAGGTGGCACACATCCCGAATTCAGACTCCAGTGTGATTCAAAGCTTGAAAAATAGGAAGTATCTTCTTGAGTGAGCATCCTTCAATAGATATCCTAATGTCTAAAGATACAAGATTATGGGTTGCAGAAATATCAGGGGATGTCAAGATTCGATGATGTAACATAAACTATCAATAGTGATACTTTGACAATCATCAAGAAGAAGTTTCATTTTCAAAATTATTTGATGGCTATTCCTCCTAAAAGATCTCAACGAGCTTATTCTTCTCCATTGGGGTACCTGTACCTTCCGAGGCTTTTCTTTGAGATTTTTGATGTACATATACCTTCTGAGGCTTTTGCCTTATGAGATTTTTGGTGTACCTGTACCTTTTAAGGCTTTTGCCTTCTGAAGTTTTTGATGTACATGTACCTTCTGAGGCTTTCGCCTATTGAGATTTTTGATGTACTTGTACCTTCTGTGGCTTTTGCCTATTTAAATTTTTGATGTACCTGTACCTTCTGAGGCTTTTGCTTACTGAGTTTTTTGATGTACCTGTACCTTCTGAGAATTTTTCTTTCTAAGATTTTTGATGTGCCTATACCTTTTGAGGCTTTTGCCTTCTGAGATTTTTGATGTACCTGTACCTTCTGAGGCTTTTGTCTTCTAAAGTTTTTGATGAGTGGAGACTTTGTCAACAACTTGTTCTCTTGGAGTCTTTCTAATCAAAACCCATCATACATCAAATTGATTGAAACCATTGGTTCACACCAACTCATGATCAATGATTGAACATGACTTGAATCTCAATTAAGCCAAACTAAGTCCAATTGGCCATTTAACCCAAGTTGACCCAAATTAGTCTAAAAGGCCAAAATGGATCAAATCACAATCTAACCTAAATTGATTGTAATTAATGGCTCAAGTTCACTCCAAATTGATTATTGAACTTTACCAAAACCATAATTGAGCCCAATTTGACCAATTGGTCAACTTGATCCAAACCTAGCCCAAATTGACATAAAGGGTTAAATTGGCCAAAATCCAAAATAAATATAAATTGATTCAAACCAAAGCCTACAATCATTTCCAATTAGCCAATTGAACTTGAATCAACACTTAACCCAACCAAATTTGGTCAATTTGGTCAACTTAGCCCATTTGACCTATATGAATCTAAGTGAGCCAAAATCAAACCTAGGCCAAATTGATTGAAACCACTTGAACCAAAACTCTTCAAATCACCATTTAAACCAAACCCAAGCCTTGGTTTGACCTAATTTGATCAATTTGTCAACCTAACCCAACATAACCCAAAATGAACCAATTTGACCAAATGAAGACAAAACCCATGAAACCAACGCATGACCTATTGGATAGTGACCAAACTCGACCCAAACCCATCCTAGATCAACCAAAAATCAGTCCAAACCCATTTGGAGCCAAGCCCAATGCAAATCCTCCTTGGATCCTCTCCTTATGTGGGATTTTACTAAAAATGGAAAAGTCCACCCTCCTTTCACCTTGGAATTTCTCCCTCTTCCAAATGAGAGATCCCTAAGCATCCCAACCCACTCTACACGGGGATAGGACTTACCATAGACCAAAGGGAGGTGAGCCAACTAACCTCCCATGCAACCCGAGCATCCAAGGGATCAAGGAAAGATAATCAGCCCATATCTGGCAGCCATGGCCTCTCCTCGAATACAGAGTCCATCCATCCATCCTCAACAAACCCTCAATTCACCTCAATCACATGGTTCAAATCAAGCTAAGAGCTAATCTTGATTTCCAACTTTCTCTCAGGCCATCTCCCAAAACTCTTTACACCTTCCATGCACATTGAAGCCACCCAAGTCATTTCCCAAGCTCCCAAGCCACCAGAGAAGGGACTTCGATCACAACTGAGCTCCATAGTGATAGTACTTGATCCACCGAGCGAACTAAGGGAATTGGCTTGATTGGTTCTCAACAGGGCATTGTCTCTACTAGACAAAGCTACCTCCATCGATCCCACCGTCGGTCTTGAGCTCTGGCGAGGTTTCCTAGTATCATGGATATTCCCTACTCATCTCCTTTGACTTCAATAATAAGTCTCTCCTTTTTTATCTATCCCACTTGATTTTTTAATATAACTAATTTATTGACAGTCTTATCTTTGAAATCTTTAGAGACAATAATTACCAACTTTAATTGAGAGTATTCCTAAGGAATTCACCTTCCTTAGGATGTAATTAACTATAGGGCCTTGCCCCCATAAGGAGCTTTAGAACTCGATTTAATATAAACCCTACTTTATTCATCCATGTAAAGTAGGGGACAAATCTCTAGTATATTTGAAGACCCATCATGCCTTAGGAGTCTTTATTAGGTGATTAGGTCCATTAAAGGGTGATGCCCACCGATATTGAGCTCCTGTGAGATAATTCCATGAAATGAAGCTTTTCATAGAAATTTGGTGGAGCTTTTCGAAGGAAACTTGCACCTCATGTGATCTTAGCCATTGGATCCCTTTGGATCCTTCACATGAAGGTGTGGGATTCATTTGGAGTTGATCCAAGCTCGGGTGAGCTCAGATCGAACAAGGAATGGCGGACGATCTCCGTCCTCCCTCGCTCGTGTGATGAAAAATCATGCACCATCTGTTTTGCATTATTGGAATTGATGATCATGATTAAATTCGCTAGATCAATCTCATTAAGTTCTTAAAGAACCATGGGATCAATCTGCACCGTCCGATCCGAGATCGAATGGCGAAGATCGAAAGCGAGTCCATGTCGGCAAGCGGAGTTAGACTTGTTTAAGTGACCAATCCCACGGTGCCACATGGAAAGCACACCATGTTAGCGACCCGCGTGGCACCAAATGATTAGGCTTAATTAGGGCTAATTAATTAATTTTTGTGGCTGAATCTTCCATAATTCATAATAAATTATAGAAAAATCTAAAAAATACATATAAATACTCATTTTAAAGGTATTTTAGAGGAGAATCATTTAAAATTAATCTTAATTGATTTTAAATAGTAATTAAGGATTAATTTAGATTTAATTAAAAACTTAATTAGCTTAATTACTTCTTAATTACTCAAGTATTTAATTCTAAATTTAATGAGATTATTTAGTGGGATGACCTCTGCCTCCCATAATTTTCTTAGGGTTTGTTGCTTGGGTAATTAAGAAAATTGCTCATTTTAGCCTTAATCACTCTCTTAATTAATTAAGTGATTAATTAACCTTTAATCAACAAATAAATAAATTAATTAAGCATGTTAATCATTATTGAATAGTGAGTGGCCAAGGGAAATGAGGTGGGGACCTCTTTCTCAATCTCTTGCCTAAGTCCATTTCATTTAAAAAGGGGGTTAATTGACTTGAGATTAATTAAAGTTGTAATCAATTAAGTGAATGATTTATTTAATAAATTTAAAATCATAATTATTTCAAATCTTAATTAATTAGATCATGGGTAGATCTTTAGGTGTTTAATAACCTAAAGTCACTTAAGGATATTATGGTTAACCTACATGCGTGAGAAAACCATAAGAGTACTTAATTAAGTTCCTTAACTTAATTAATCATTAATCATGAGCCAATTGCATTAGACCCTTTTATTTCCTAGAACCATTACTAATTTAATTCTCAATTTATATGCACATCGTGTTGGCTCATAATTATTTGGATAATTATATTTAGGTAGCATATGAAAGGGTTAATCAATGTATTTAATGCATACCACAACATAATTAACTCATTTAATCAACCTAATTTTCTTTTCTTAAACCAAATCAAATTACCAATGTGGGAATGGGGTTTATGGCAACTAATGAACTCTCTTCTTCTTTAAGTTAAAATTAATAAAGGAACTTTGGTTTTCTTTAAATGGGTTTATTTAATGTAATTGTCCTTAAGAATTAGTTTATTTGAGTGAATCATGTGTTTATATTCAATTGTTCCTTTCTAAGCACATTAAATGTTATATGTTATTTGATTTCATGCATTCATACTTTCAAATTAAAATAAATCAAATGAATTTTCTTTATGTACGCTTGCATGTGTTGGCTTAATTAAATATATGTGTATCTATTATCACTAATAAATTCAAAACTATTTTCCAAAACTTATGAATCAATTATAATACTTAGAGTTTGGATATTTATGAATACACACAGGATTTGCATGTGTTTATAGCTTAAGCATATTAAAACAAAGCTCTTTTTTCTTATAGTCCATATATAGATCTACATGAGTTTGAACAACAATAAGTATATAGTCTGGACATTCCGGGAATACAAGGCTTTTGCTAGCCCAAGGAGGTCATTTGATTACCCCACTTCCCTAATTTAACAATGACATGTACTTGTTTGGTTTCATTCTTATGTATTTTGATATTAGAATTTAGATAGAGCTTTAATTCATATGCCTAAATGATTTAATTAAAGAAAATACAATCTTTGCTTGATTTTTAAAGTTAGTATACATTCATATGTATTTAAGATAACAAGTATTTAGTTTGGACATCCAGGAATACTGAGGCTTTTAAGTAACCCCAAGGAGGTCATTTGATTACCTCACTTAATAAAGTTAATACATACTTGTTTATGTCTTTTATACATGCATGTGTATATTTGATTAGGGAATGATAATCCTACTTTCTATTACAAATACATGCATTCATAATTATTTAAATAATTAAATTATTTAATCATGTGATTTGGATCTCTCTTACTTATATTCATATATGCAAATTCACATAAGTCTCTGGAGATCTTGGGAATATGAAGCTTTAAGTAGCCCCAAGGGGGTCATTTGATTATCTCACTTCCCTGGTTAACAAAGGCACGTACCTATTTAATTTCACACTTATGTATTTTTGTATAAGAATTTAGATAGAGCTTTAAATTTACATATGCTAAAATAATTCAATCAAATGAAAAGATAAACTTGAAATATACATACATTTATCATTCAAGTGTGCTAAAGCATGTTGCATGTATAGATATACTTAGGATTAAATCATATGCATGATATTTGTGATAGAAAGGAATGATTTAATATGTGTCATGTGTTAGTAATTCAATTGGATTAATCTTAAGAAGCTTTTCATTTTAAATAAGGTTATTTAAACTGAACCTAAACTTAGGATTAATTAAACATGTATAATAATCCATTCATTAAAGAGAACTAAATCAATTAATATGCTTTAAAAAGTGGCTTAAAGTAGGGATGAAATAGGGTAATCCTCTTTCTCTCTTTATAACACTTAATTGTTAAGTGTAAATCACATGAAACAAAATAAAAATACAAGTTAAAATTTGCAAATCAATTAAATAACTTCAAGTGAAACCAACCTCCATGTTAACTTGAATGTTCTTCCAAACTTAAAAAATGATAACCCAAATGCTTAGTAAGACATATCACACAAGATCTCAACACACATATTAGAATTAAGTCACTATTTCTAGCTCTATGTTAGGGTGGTGTATGGTGTGATGTATATTTTATTTTGTGACATATTATTTTAGACTAGATGTTAGGGTGTATGCCTTATGGACTAGATGTTAGGTCATCCTTAGCCTAACTATGCTTTCTACAGGGGATTATGCTTAAGGGGATACTTAAAATAAATATAAATGCTCTCTTTACAAGTTGCTTAAACCCTTAAGTATAATCCAAATTAGGATAGGTGGGCTTGGTTACACATGTGCAGAGTGCTAAGCCCAAATTACACATATAACTACTTTAAATTGTATGTGTGTTTAGCTAACCTTTATTTAGGTGTAGTTAGATTTTCTTTTCCTATTTTTAATATAATTTTGCAATAAGAATTAGGATTAATATTATGGGAGATTAGGATGAGTAGTGGCCAAAAGGCTTCGTCCTGGGGTACCCTATGATGCATTTGAAGGAAGCACATCCAAATTAAAGAAGGAAGAATCAAATTGAGAAAATGGAAGAATGAAGAATGAAGACCCCCATAATATTTAATTAAATTGTAATTATTATTTTATATTATTTATATTTCGAGTTGTATAAGGGTAAAGCTCATACCCATGTTTTTTCTCTTTTCGGGTTATACAGCGGTACCCAATTGCACCAGCCTCTTATTCTTTCATGATATTTATAAAATTGATTGATGTTATGTTTAAATTATGTATTAGAACAATATGCTTCTTCATAGTTTCTTATATTTGATGCGTTAATATGTGGCCTAGATGCATTAGGCTCTTAGGATAAAATTAAATTTTCTATTCCAACTAATCACTCATATCTAAATTTTAAACAACTCATAATCTCACCATAAAGCCTAGGCATTAAATAAGATAATTAAAAGATTTAGCAATCCCTTAGTTTTATGATTATATGTTTCACATCATGCATACATCTTGAATCACTCTTGAAAAATGAGGGCCTCCATTCTTACATGCATAGGGACCGTTTGACCCATGAAAGAAATGCCTACTGATGGAGCTTCACCCTCTTTCTCTTTTGATTTGGTCAATAATCTACTTCATCATGCATTTAGGCATATAAAAATCCCAAAGCCTTTGTAAAAATGATGTGTCAAAATTAAAAAAAATTTGAAAAGATGTTGCATTAGACTAAGCCATTATTCATACCACTCATGTTCTAGTCTCTTAGGGAGTGAGTTTAAGGACTTTAGTCTCTTTCTAAATAAATAATAGCCCAACTATCTTGCAATTTCATATGACTTGACCACATGGCTTAAAAATTATAGGAGGAGTGTTGACCTCATTTTTAGAATGACCTCTCAACCCCTCCATCTTAGGAATAAGATTCCTCTTAGAATTTAAGAGTTCCTTAGTCTTAAAGCACATCTAGTGAGTAGGTGGACACTCAAACCTAGCCTTTGAAGACTTAGAAGAGTTAGACATAGGAATAGGTCATGCCTTAGGGGTGTTAGGAAAATTTCCTACCCTTAGCTTAAACCATTCCTCACTTTTCTTCTTTCAAGTCAAACCCCAAATCAATCTTGATTGATTTTCTCCAAACTCAGATCAATTCAATTCCATGATTGAAACCCATGATCAAAATCTATCAAAATTTCTAAGTCCAAATTTTGCCTAAGTCTTAACCCTTTCTTAAGGACTTAGCCAAAATTATGATCTAAACATATTCAAATCTTTGAGATTTTCTCATGATCCATTTATATTCTCATTTATATTCACATATATAAATGAAATATAAATTCAAACCCATCAAATCAAATTCAAAATTCAAAATAAAATTCATGAAAATTCCCTTTAATGGATTTAACCTAAAACTTGATCAAACCATTTCAAACTTATGAGATTTTCTCAAAACTCATTCATATTCTCATTTATATTCACACATATAAATGAAATATAAATATAAATAATCCAATCAAATTCAGAAATTAAAATTCCAAATTTAAAATCATTGAAATTCTCCTCAAGTCATTAATTTTCTATTAATGGACTTAGCCAAAATCTTGATCAACTCAATTCAAACTCATGGGATTTTCTCAAAACTTATTTATATTCTCATTTATATTCACATATATAAATGAAATATAAATATAAATCAATTAAATCTAACTCAAAAAATTAAATTCCAATTTTAAATTCCTTAAGTCCTTTAAATTCCCTTTACTAGATTTAACCTAAATCATGGTGAAACTGCTTCAAATCCTGGAAATTTTCTCATGATCAATTTATATTCTCATTTATATTCACATATATAAATGAAATATAAATTCAAATAATCAAAACCTATCCAAAAATCAAACTCAAATCCACTCAAAATCCAATATAAGCTTTCAAGCCAAAATCTTGAACTTAGCCAAATCACTTTCAAATCAAGCCAAACTCTTGATTTTCTCTATGATTCAATCAACCTTACACTCATGAGCCATATATAAATCCAAACTTTAATCATTCAATCAAAACCTAATTCAAAATCAAACCCAAAACCCTTTCATATTCTTCCTTTGAATATGAAATTTTCAAATGGACCAAAATCCATTTGACTTCAAACCAATTGTAAATGGATTTATATTTTAATCATAAATCCATATACAAGATCAACTAACTTCAAGACAAGCTTTGGCCAAGCCATTTGACCCACTTAGGCTCACTTGATCCAAAGTGACCTAAAGTACCCTTATGAGCCAAATTTTGATCCTAACCAAATTTGATTGAACCAAACTCATATATCCCTCTCATCATGATCAACAATCATCATGGGATGATCAATCAATCAAATTGGGTCAAACTAAGTCAAACCTAAGGGTTGATCAAGTCAACATTTAACCTAAAATGAAGCCTTATATAGCCATAATCCACCATAGGCCAAATTGATTGAAACCATTGATCTAAGTTCACTCATGACCTATGTTTGAACTTGACCAAGCCAACATTTGAGCTAACCTTGATTGGCCCTTGACCCAAGTTGACCCATTTTGACCTAAAGGGTCAAAATGTGTCAAAACTTGATCTAAGCCAAATTGATTGAAACCAATGGGTGAAGTCCATTCCAAATCACTTGTGGAACTTGTCCAAAGCCTCAATTGGCTAACTAGACCCAATATAGCCCAATTGACCTTAGACCCAACATGGCCCAAAGGGGTCATGTTGAGCCGAAATTGAACTCAACCCAAATTAATTAGAAATAAAGATAAATCCCCTCCATATGACTAACCAAACCCAAACCTACCCTTGACCTACCTTAAATAGGTCAAATGGGTCAAATAGGTCAACTTGACCCATTTGACCTAAATGAAGTCATATGAGCCAAAACCAAATATATACCCAATTGAACCAAAACAAAACTACCAAAACTACCAAAACATTTCAAATAGTCATATGAACTTGACTCAACCCTTATTTGACCCAATTTGACCAATTTGCCAACTTGACCTAGGTTGACCCATTTTGACCTCAATGGGTCAACATGAGCCAAACCCTATCAAATGGATTCTAAATCTAATGAAGCTTGGCCAAACCTAGTTTCTCCACATACCTAACATGTCCAAAGTAGAAAAATAGTAAAATAATCATCCTACCCCTAGACCATAGAACAAATTTTGGCTTAACCCATGGGTAATTTGGTCATACTCTCTTCACAATCACTTGAGGCTTTCCTAAAAGCTCAAGGGGACTTAGTGATGAGTGGTGCACCCCCCAATGGGTTTGGGTCATTTGGCCTAGACCAAACGACCCAAATTTAAATTTTTAAACTCCCTTTTAAGCTCAAATTAAGGCACATGGGAGGTTGGCAATCCATTCCTTGGATTAAATCGACCATGTGCACAATCAAAATAGTCAAAATAAACTCTCTAATATCATCGATTGGATTAAAATGACTTGAGCATTACCGACCGTCTGATACTTCAAGGGGGAGATATAGTCCCCCTAATTCACTTCTATTTTCATTGACTCAAGGTCGATTGAAGAATAGGTAGCCAGAGGAGCCATTGGAGATTGATCCTAAGCCTCCTAGAGCTCTTCCCATTTTCTATTTTCTCAATTTTGCATAGTGCAAAAATAGGGGAGGTAGAGTGAATTGCCAACTTCTTCCACACTTGATCTCCTTCCAATTACTCTTGCACACTTCATCTAGGAGCTAAGTTGAGTGCACCTAACCTTCTATTGGAGTTCCCACAATAAGGAAGGATCAAATTCAATTAAAGTCGAAGCCCAAGCAAGAAGGAGTTGGTCCATACATTGATCCACTTCATATCAAGTGTTCATACTCTCAACAAGGCTTCATCTCAACCAGACGAAGCTTCTCTAAGGGAATCAAATGTCAGTGATCACCTCTGTCTAGGCATCACCTCCGGCGAGGCATGGAATTTTTTGATCAATAAACTCAATATGGTGTGGAGCTTTGTGAAAGAAATTTTTACCCCATCAATTTTTGACCGTTGGATTTACCGCTCTCTGTCTTTAGATGGCGTGGGTTGACTTTGGTGTGATTCCATCCTAGATCTAGCTTGGATCTTCTCCTTGATCATGGATAGTCTCTATTGATCTAGGGGAAGAACTAGGATCATCTCAGCCATCCATCTACACATTTTAGATAGACAACTGAGATTAGTTTACACGTTTAGATATCCGTTTATCCTTTTCAAAATGTGGGGGAATCCTTAGCCATCCAATCTTTGATCAGACGACAGAGAATTAAAACGTGTGTGCTGCCGCCACCATTTATGATGATAATTTGCCCCCTCATGCGATGTAAAGTTCACCGACCTCCGATCGCCATGAGCTAGGGATTAGCCATGGATTATTTAAGTGCTTTAATTAATTCCTAATTAATCTAAGGATCTTCAAAAATGCATAACTCTCTCTACAAAATTCCAAAAAATATGAAATAAAACTTATGGATAGATAATTAAACTTAGAACATTTTAAAATTAGTTTTGAGGAGTTTTGAATTATGATTTGCTATGAATGTGTGTTTTATTGGAAAGTGTATTTTTGCTAATTACTCTTTAATTAGGCCTTTGATTAATCCCAAATTTCTTAGGTAAGTTTTAGGGGATAACCTCTACCTCCCCTAATTTTTTTGGGATTTATTGAAGGCTTGATTAGAGTAATTGCATATAGTTTTCTTAATTACTCTTCTCATATAATTAAGCAAAATTAGGGTAATAGTATTGGATTTACCCTATGATTTGGGTTGATTAAGGTTAGATCCAATAAGTAAGAGGTTTATGGAATAATTTTGAGGCATTTCCCCTAAGCTATTCCCTACACCCCCTCTTCTCTCCTTAATCTCCTATTAATTAAGGAAAGGGTGTGTTAAAATTACTTAAGCTAAACCCCTTAACTTAATTAACTTTTAATTGTGAGCCAAATAACATTAGACCTTTTCATTATTATGTGCATTACAAATTTAAATTTCTTATTGGTTTTATGTCTTCGCATTGGCTCATAATTATTTAGTTAATTCTTCTAAGGTAGTGTAGGTAAGGGTTAATTAAGTTACTTAAGTCATACCTTAACCTAATTAACACATAAAAATGACTCTAATTACTAAAAATTAAACACAAATATCAAACACATGTGAGAATGGGTTAGGAATAGAAAACTCATCTCACCTTTTCAAAATTAAATCAAACTTCAAATTATACAAAAATCACTTTGAAATTCACTTTGATGTATTCTAAATTTTTTTACCCTATAAGAATGTCTTTAGGATTTAAGTAAAGTGAGCTTTTTTACATGCTTTCATTGCTTTGGATCTTTCCTCAAAATGTTAAGTTGCATTCCATGTGATTTCATGCATTCATAGTTTTGAAATTGAAATTTTAAAATAAAATTGTTTACTTTATGTCAAATTTACATGTGTTGGCTAAAGTAGAAATATGAATGGCTATTATCACTACTAAATCCAAATTATTTTCAAAATACATAAATCAAATACCAAATCTGAATGTATGCTACTTATACTTTAATTATAAGCTTGCATGTGATAGATTATAAAGTCGTGCTTAGTGTAGTTTTCCTTTCTTTGTTATGTTAGCATAGTTTTGAATAGGAGTTGGTAAGATGTAGGGTTCATTTGAAAAGAACCCAACACTTACTTAATTCTATACACTATTCATCCCTATGCTGTCATTTAAGAAGGGTTACCCATACTTGCATACATAAATTGCATAAGAAAAAAAATGAATCCATTAAACTACTTTTGCATATTCCTTTTCTATTTCATTTCTTTTATATACGCATTTGTATTTAAGGAAAGTCGTATATTAGTCTGGATAACCCTGAGGTTGCGAGGCTTTAAGTAGCCTTAAGTAGGTATTATTCTTTACACCTCTGGTTAACAATGGCGCTGTACTCACTTATGCCTTTCTTACTTTCATGTATGTATGTGAAAATTTAGACAAGGAAAACATTTTCTACATAAGAAAAAAATCATGCATATTCAACTTCTAAATTTTCTTAAATGGATTATTCATCATGCATCATAAAGTGTGTTAAATGCTCTCATTTGCATGTATAGATATGCTTAGGGTCTATCCATATGCATGTTATATATGTTGGGAAAGAAATGAAGTAAAGTGTGTTATATGAATTTTGATTCATTTTATTTAATCTTAAAATGCCTTTCTTTTTGAATAAGTTTGCTTAGAGTTCATCTAAACTTAGGATTAATTAAAAGATTTAATCAAAACATTCACCTAAATGAAATAAAAATATGAACCTACTTTAGAAATTACTTACGGTTAAGGAAGGAAAGAGAGGTTCCCCTCTCTTTGCCTCTCTTCATAACTTAGTAATTAATTATAGGTTTCACTTAAACCAAATTTAAACATAAAATAAAACTAACCCAATACACTTAAACAAATTAAATGAAACCCTCCTCTAAGTTAAACATTTTCTTCACACTTAGAAAATTTAAACCTAAAGTCATAACTAAGCATACCACACAAGCCTTCAAAGCACACACATTAGCCTAAGTCACAACTTCTAGCTTTAGGTTAGGTTGGTGCATGGTTTGATGTTTATTTGTTTTGTGATATATGTTTTAGACTAGATGTTAGGATGTATGATGATAGAATGAATGGTAGGACATCCTTAGTCTAACTACTCTTTTTTGTAGGAGATTGTGCTTAAGGGGTGCTATCATAAATAAAAATATAAATTCTTTTGCTTGCAGGTACTTTATACCTGTAAGCATAATCCATAGGCCAAGTGGACTTAGTCACCCATGTGTGGGGTGATAAGTCCAATATACATGCTTGGGATTTGTGTGGTGTGTTTTAGCTAACCTTTATTTTGCAGGTGTTAGTTAGATTTCCACTTTTCTTTTTCATATAAAAATTTATATAAATTAGGATTTTAGAATGATTTGTTATGGGGATTAGGATAAGCATTGGTCATAAGATCCCATCTTATGCACCATGTGAAGCCTTGGAGTATCTACCATCTAACCTTCCAAAGGAGGAACCAAAAGAAGAAAGAAGAAGAAAGAAAGAAGAAAGAAGAATAAAGCTTGAAGACCCCATAATGAATTCTTTCTTAATTGTAATTTAATTCATTTGTTTTTTATTTGTTTTCTTTTGATATTTTTTTTTTGTGTTCACCTTGTATATTCTTTTTTATTTTTTATGATTGATTAGCTTTATAAATTGATTGATGATTTGTTTAGTTTTTGGATTAAGTGGCATGATTTTCCTAGTTTCTTCCTTTCTTTATGTATGGCCTGGATGTGGATTAGGCTCTGTAGGAAAAAATAAATCTTTTACCCAACTTAACAACTCAAAATAAAATTAAATAACTCATAACCTCACCTAAAGCTTAGGTTTGAAATCAAGATAAAAGAATTAGCAACCCCTTAGCTGGATAAGCATTTCTTTGTAATATCATGCATAAAATGCATCTTATTTCACTCTTGATTGGAGGGCTTCCACCTTTGCTAGAGAAACTCAGCTTTACCTTTGAGAGCCATGGTGGAAACTCACCTCCTGCCTTCTTGCTGATTTTTGGTCAATAATCTAATTTCTCATGCATTAGTCATAAAAATATTATTTGTCTGAGTCAAAATAATTTTCCAAAATAAAAATAAAATAAAATTTGAATTACATTAGATTAAGGTCATTTGAAGCATGTCCCTTTACATGATCTAGTCTCTTTAAGGAGTGAGTTTAAGGACTTAATCTCTTTCTAAATAACAACAGCCTAGCTATCTTGCATAAGCATAAAGACTTTCCTACATGTATTTAAAATTTTAGGAGGAGTTAGTTGGCCATTCAGGATTATAAGTCCAAGTGGGTGGTTTGTTCTCCCTTGTAGAGGCAAACCAATTACCCATTTTTGCCTTAGATTTAGGTTGGGCTTTCGGCCCTCACTGAAGCTCTCTAGATTTAGGTTTTGAGGTTGCTTCTCCCCTTTGTGGGCCATAAGCATAATTCCTCATCTCTTAAGCATTTCCTTAATATTGTGTTAAGGAATCTAAAGTCCTAAAATTCTAATAAAAAATGCAACTTAAATAAACTAAATCAATTTCTAAATGTAAAGCCCAACTATAGGATAGTTTGAGATGCTCCAGCTCATGAGCATCTCCTACTTATCTTCCATTTTAGCTTCGATATTAACTCCCTCTTTTGATCAATCCTATTTTGATCTTCAAACATAAACCAATCAATTGATAGTCCTTTCCTATTGAAATCTTCAAAGACAATGATCATTTACCTTAATTAAGAGTTTTCCTAAGGGATCCCATCCTTTAGGATGTAATTAACTATGGGGGCTTGCCCCTATAAGGAACTTAATGAACCTAGTTTAAATAAACCGCTTTATTTTTCCATGTAAAGTAAGAGAAGAATCTCTAGTACATATACATACCCATCATCTTTAGGAGTCCTTATTGAGGTGATTAGGTCCATTAAAGGGAAGTGACTTCTATCTTTCGAGATGGTACACTATTCCTTGATGATGTACTTGATTACCTAAATAAGTACATCTGCGAATCTGTGTGGCATCTTAAAAAGATGAATTTTTATATAGGTATTATCTCTTTCATTTCTCCCTATAGATTTGAAGGCGACTCCTCTATAGAAATTTTTCACCACAAGGAGTTAGCTGGCGGTCACTCTATGCAGTTATAAGTCTAGAAGTTGGACGGTTCATCCTCTCTAGTGGAGGTGAACCTTTATGTCCACCTGTCACTTAGATTATAGTCATACTTTAGCTTGTGCTAAAGCTCCCTAGATTTAGGATCTAAAGTAGCTATTTTCTTTGGGCTACAAGCATAAATCATCACCTCTTAGCCATTTCCACAATCTTGTGTTGTTGGATTATAAGCCCTAGCAATCTAATTAAATTTTAACTCAAAACATATAAATCTCTTCAACTTTAAAATTCTAAAGCCCAACCATAAGATAGATAAGAATGCTCATTAGGCTTCCTAGTATCATGGGTATTTCCTACTTATCTCCTTTGGCTTCCAAAAATATGTCTTCTACTTGATATCTCCTATTTAATTTTCCAAACATAACTAATCCTTTGAGGGTCTAACCTTGGAATCTTTGGAGATGATAATTGTCTACTTTAATTGGGCATATTCTTATGGAATTTTATTCCCTAAGATATAATTAACTATGGAGGCTTGCCTTCATAGGGAACTCAAGAACCTAGTTTAATATAAGCCCTGCTTTATTCATCCATGTAAAGTACGGGAAAAATCTTTAGTACATTTGAAGGGTGATGTCTCAACCTTTCGAGATAGTTCATCATACCTCAATGTTGTCTTTCCTGATCACTTCAATAAGTACCTCCTAAAATCTGCGTGGTGTCCCCTACATCCAAAAATAAATACAGATATAAACTTTAAATACACATCTACATCCATCAGTTAAATGTGCTAAAATATATTGCATGTATAGATATACTTAGGGATCATATGCATGTTATATATGAAGAATTGAATATAATCCATGTGGTAGTAATTCAATTAAATTAATCTTAAGATATTTTTCATATTAAATAGAGTTATTTAAAGTGAACCTAAACTTAAGATTAATTAAAATATCTAATAAGCCATTCATTTAAGAGAACTAAATCAAATTAATATGCTTTAGAAAGTGGCTTAAGGTAGGGATGGAAGAGGGTAATCCTCTTCCTTCTCTTTGTAACACTTAGTTGCTAAGTGTAATCATATGAAACAAAATAAATTACAAATTAAAACTTGCAAATCAATTAAATAACTTGAAATGAAACCAACCTTTATGTGAAATTTAACATTTCTACATTTAGAAAATCATAACTCTAATACTTAGTTAAGACACACCTCATAAATCCTTAGCACACACATTAGAACTAAGCCACTACTTCTAGTCTAAGTTAGGATGGTGTATGCATGGTGTATTTTTTATTTTGTGATGTATTATTTTAGACTAGATATTAGGGTGTATATTTTGTAGACTGGATGGTAGGCTGATATTAGCCTAATCATATTTTTTGCAATGGATTGTGCTTAGGGGATGCTTAAAAATAAATATGAATGCTCTCTTTGTAGGTTGCCTAAACCCTTATGCACAACTCAAGTTAGGACAGCTGGGCTTGGTTACCTATGTGTAGAGTACTAATTCTAAATTATAAATATAACTGCTTGGGTTGTATGTACATTTAGATAACCTCTATTTTGCAAGTGTAATTAGATTTAGTTTTTCTATTTTCAATGTAATTTTGCAATAGGAATTAGGATTAGTGCTATAGAAGATTAAGATGAGCGTTTTGGAGGATTTTGTCTTGGATTGCCTGTGCCTTTGAAGCAAGCACCATCTAAATTAGAAATGGATGAAGAATAAAGACCCCTAGTATTTATTCATTTATTTAAATTATAATTATTCTTTCATATTCGAGTTACATAAGGGTAGAGCTTGACTACCCATATTTTCTCTTTTGGGTTATCTACCGGCTTGACTTATTATTCTTTTATGATAGTTTATAAAATTAATTTATGTCATGTTTAAATTGTGCATTAGAAATGGCATGCTTTTTTCATAGTTTCTAATGATTGATGCTTAAATGTGTGGCCAGGATGCAGTAGGCTTTTAGGGTAAATTAAATTTTCTATCCAACTAATCACTCATAATTAAATTTTGAGTAACTCATAACCTCATCATAAAGCCTAGGTTATACATAAGATAATTAAAAGATTTAGCAACCCCTTAGCTGTATGGTTGTATGTCTCACATTATACATGCATCTTGAATCACTCTACAACGAGGGCCTCCATCCATACATGCATAGAGGCTCCCATGAGAACAATCCTACCCTACGATGGAGCTTCACCCTCTTTCTCTCTTGATTTGGCCAATAATCTAATTTTATATGCATTTAGGCATAAGAAATCATATAGCCTTTGTCAAAATGATGTGTCAAAATAAAATAAAATTTGAAAGGATTTTGCATTAATAGATTAAGTCATATGCTCATACAACTCATGCTTTAGTCTTTTAGGGAGTGAGTTTAGGACTTTAGTCTCTTTCAAATTAAATAACTACCCTAGCTATCTTGTAATTCATAGACTGGACTACATGATTTTATAATCATAGGAGGAGTTAGTTGGCGACCACTCCAGGTGATTGTAAGTATAGAAGTCGGATGGATTTACTCTCTCTTGTGGAGGTAAACCATTATGTCCACCTGTCACTTAGATTTAAGATTACTTTGGATCTTACTAAAGCTCTCTAGATTTAGGATCCAAGGTAGCTATTTCCTTTGGGATACAAGCATAAATCCTCACCTCTTAGGCATTTCTACAAATTATATTGGTGGATTATAAGCCCATGCAATCTAATAAAATTCAACTCTAACAAATAAATCTCACAAATTTTAATTATATAAAGCCTAATCATAGGATATATTGGAATGCTAACTAGGCTTTCTAGTATCATGAGCATTTCCTACTTCTTCTATTTTCTTCTCCTTGAATTTTTCCACTTTATTTTCCAAACATAACCAATCCTTTGATAGTCTTAACTTTGAAATCTTTAGAGATGATTGTTGTCTACTTTAATCAAGAGTATTCTTAAGGAATTTCATTTCCTAAGATGTAATTAACTATGGAGGCTTTCCTCAATAAGAAACTTTAGAACCCGATTTAATATAAACCCTACTTTATTCATCCATGTAAGCAGGAGAAAAATCTCTGGTATATTCAAAAACCCATCATGCCTTAGGATTTTTTTAGGTGATTAGGTCCATGATTGTAGGTTTCATTTATATTTATGAACATGATTGAAGGTATGATTTATTCATGAGAAAATCAATTAAATTTGATATTTAGACTAGAAAATTTAGATTAAGTCCATAAGATAGGGTGATAGGAGAGAAGAGTTTAGTTTAGTTTAGTTTGATTTAGTTTTGATGATTTGAATGTATATTTCATTTGTATTTGTGAATATGATTAAAGATATGATTGATTTATGTGAAAATTAATTGAGTTGGCTTTTAATTAGGTGGGGATTTGACTAAGTTCATGGAATTGGCTTAAAGGGCTTAGATTTAGATTGATTTGATTTGGCTTTGATTAAAGTCATTTGAATGTGGATTTGATTTATATTTGGGAAGATAATTGAGGAAATAATTGATCTATGAGAAAATCAATTGGGTTTGGATTGATTTAAAGGGGATTTGATTAAGTCCATGGAATAAAATCATAAAGCTTAGGAAGGATTTTGAGTTTGGATTTGGTTTGAATTTGATACTGATGCTTGACATGATTGTAGATTATGGTGTTTAATTTTCATCTTCATTTATCTTGGAAATAGATGAAAATAAAAATAATACACTTAGTTGGACACCACGTAGATCCGTAGATATTCTTATTAGGGTGATCGGGTATGATATTGAAGAATAGTGTACTATCTCAAAAGATAGAAGTCACCATTCTACAATGGACCTAATCACTTAATAAGGACTCCTAAGAACAATGGATCTTCGCATGTACCAGAGATTCCTCCCCTACTTTGCATGGAAAAATAAAGTAGGGTTTATTTTAAATCGGGTTCATTAAGTTTTGTGTGGAGGCAAGCCCCCATAGTTAATTATATCTTAAGGAATGAGATCCCTAAGAATACTCTCGATTAAGATGAATGATTGTTGTCTCTAAAGATTTCAAAGATAAGACTATCAATCAATTGGTTATTTTTGAAAGATCAAATAGGACCAATCAAAAGGAGGAGTTATTATCGAAACCAAAAGGAGATAAGTAGGAGATGCTCACAATGCTAGGAAATCTAGTGAGCATCTCAAACTATCCTATGGTTGGGCTTTACATTTTTAAAATTGAGGAGAATTGCTGTTTGAGTTGAATTTTTATTAGAAATTTAGGGCTTATAATCCCACAACATAAGATCATAGAAATGCCTAAGAGGTGAGGATTTATGCTTGTAGCCTGCAAAGGGAAACAACAATCTCGGATCCTAAATCTAAGGCGAAAAATGGGCATATGGTTTACCTCCACAAGAGAGGATAAACTACTCGACTGTTGGACTTATAACCACCTATGGGTGGCTACTAACTAACTCTTCTTATGATTTTAAATACATGTAGGCAAGTCATATGCTTTTTCAAGATAGAAATGTTGTTGTTTATTTAGGAAAGACTAATTCCTTAAACATAATCCGTAAGGGACTAAATCATGTAGGGCATGAATAATGACTTAATTCTAATGCAAAATTTTTGTTTTGTTTTATTTTCATTTTTGGACAATTTATTTGACACCAGCTATGGGATTCATATGCTTAATGCATGAGAAATTGGTTATGGGCCAAAAGCAAGAAGAAGGTGTGTTTCTATTATGACTCTTAAAGGTCAAGCCAAGTTCCCTCGCAAAGTGGGAAGCCCTCCATAAGAAAGAGTGAAGCAAGATGTTTTTTTTTTATGAATGATGTGAGACATACAACATCCAGCTAAAGGGTTGCTAAATCTTTTATCTTGATTTTATGTCCTAGGCTTTAGTGAGGTTATGAGTTGTTAATTTTTAATTTTAACTTGTTTAATTGGATATAAAATTTATTTTTTTCTAAGAGCCTAATACATCTAGGCCATTCAGCAAAGCAAGGAAGAAACTAGAAAAAAAATATGCCATCTTAATGCACAAGCTAAACAAATATCAAACGATTTTATAAAGCTTGCACAAAAGAATAAAAGGCCTTTGTGGTCGGGCTCCATTGCACAAACCCAAAAAGATAAATGTGGGTAGCCGAGCTCTACCCTTATACAACCCATATTATAAATGAATAATTATAATTTAGAAAAAAAATCATGTTATGGGGGTCTTCATTCTTCATTTCTTCTGTCTTATTTTCTTTATTTTTAGTTTGCTTCTTTCCCTTCTTCTTTCTTTCCTTCCTTTTGGCTTATTTGGGATGTAGTTGCTCCAAGGCTTTACATGGTACATAAGACATAGTTTTATGACCAATGTTCATCCTAATTCCCCCATAACATTCATTCCAAATCCTAATTGCAAAAATTACATGAAAATGGGAAAAGTAAATCTAACTAAAACATGCAAAATAGAGATTAGCTAAACATACCACACAACCCAAGCATGTATATGAATAATTTGGACTTAGCACCCAACACATGAGTAACCAAGTCCACCTGGCCTATTTTGGATTATGCTTAGGGGTATAAGCAACCTGCACAACAAAAGCATTTATATTTTTATTACAACGCCCCTTAAGCACAATTCTCTACAGAAGATAATGACTAGACTAAGATCATCCTACCATTCAGCATACATACATACACCCTAATATCCAGTATAGAACATTACATCATAAAATTAAATCAGGCATCAAACCATGCACCGCCCTAACATAGGACTAGAAATGGTGACTTAGCCTATTGTGTGTACCATTTAAGGCTTGTGTTGTATGTCTTAACTAGGCTTTAAGGTTAGAGTTTTCTAAGTATGAAGGATTCAACTTAGTGGGTGGTTTCATTTAAGTGATTTAGTTGATTTATTAATTTTATCTTATGATTTGATTCGATTTGAATGAACCTACACTTAATTACTAAGTTGTAAAGAGAGAAAAAGAGAAGAGAACTTCTCTTTCCTCCCCACCTTAAGTAATTTATAAGGTAGATTCATTAGTAATTTTTGTTTAGTGAATGTTTTATTATGTGTTTTAATTAATCCTAAGTTTATATTGACTCTAAACAAACCTATTCAATAAGAAAGGTATTTTTGGACTAATTAAAGTGAATTACTATCACAAAATACACAACCATTTATCTCTTTCCAACATTTGTACCATGCATATGAATGTATCCTAAGCATAGCTATACATAAAAAATGCAAATCTTAGCACATCTTAATGATGAATGCAAAGAGATGTTACTTAAGAAAATTTGGATGTTTTTATGAATGCATGATTTTATTTAAGTAGAAAAGAGTGACTCTTTTATCCATTAGTCAAATGCACATTTACATGTATGAAAGACATAAGTGAGTACATCACCATTATTTTCTATACCAGAGGTGTAAGGTACAAGACCTACTTGGGGCTACTTAAATCCTCTCAACCCCGGGGTGTCCAGACTAATATACCACTTTTGTTAAATACATGTGCATGTACAAAAGCAAATGAATGGATGAAGAGTCATGCAAAAGATTTATGATTGTTTGTTTGATTTGTTGGTTGTTTAGTTTATATGTGCCATATGAAGATCCTTCTTAATTCATGACATGGGAGTGTATAGGAATAAATTTAAGTAAGTGTTATGTTATTTTCAAAGGAGCTATACACTTTGCAAATTCTATACATACCATGTTAAGAAAAAGAAGAAAATCACATAACACATTTTAAGCTATATTCACATGCAAGCTTATAAATACTTATAAGTAGCATACATTCATTTAGAATATTTGATTTATAAGTTTTGAAAATAATTTTTGATTTAGTAGTGATAATAGCCATTCATATTCTTACTTAGCCAAAACATGCAATTTGACATGAAAAAAAACATTTCATTTTATTTGATTTTTCAAAAAGGTATGAATGCATGAGTTCATATGGAAAACACTATTTAACATACTTGGAATGAGATAAAGTGAGGCAAGCATGTGATCTCATTCATCCTAATTAATTACTAAAGACAATCCTATGAAATAAGATCATTTAAAGTGAATCAAAATTTCTATAAAGAGACTTTCATTTTTTATTTTAGTTTTGTAATTGATTTGATTTAGGAAATGAGAAAAGAGGTTTGTTAGTCCTAACCCATTTCCCGCATGTGTGAATTAGTTTAGTTTAATTTTAGAACCATTAGATTGATTTTATGTTTTATTTAGGTTAAGGTATAGATGAAATTCATTAATTATCCCTTACCTATACCACTTTAACATAATTAACCAACTAATTATGAGCCAACATATGATATGCAATCACATGGAACTTAAATCAATAGTGCACCTTAAGAAAGAAAGGGGCCTAATACAATTGGCTCACAATTAATGATTAATTAAGCTAAAGAGTTTAATTAAGTACTTTCATAATCCTTCCCACACATGTGGGTTGGATTTGATTTCTTTAAGCTTACCTTAGACTTTTGAACACCTAAGGATCTACCCAAAAGGCGATTGATTAAGTTCAGATAGATTTTTAAAATTTGATTAAGCTAATTAAGAAGATCATTAGTGGAATAATATTTAATTAGGTTTGGATTAAAGAAGAAGGGGATTTAGGGAATAGCTTAGAAAATATCCCAAAACCATTTCATAATCCTCCCTTTGACTTAAACAATGTTCAATTATGTTAATTAAGTGATTAAACCACTGTTCACATGCTTAATTAATCTTAATTTCATTAATAGAATGATTAAGGATTCATTAATTGATTTCCCTAATTAACTCAATAATAAATTCCAAGAAAATTAGGGGAGGCAAAAGTCATCCCCCAAAACATGCCTAAGAAGTTAAAATTAATTAATGAAATAATTAGAAGTAATTAAGGTTATTAAGTTTTCAAAATAAACCCTAATTAAGGAGAATACACTATTCAAAATTAATTGGAAACATTTTTATTGGATTCCCCTCTGAATTATCTTTAAAATGAGCCCTCATTCATATTTTTTAGTTTTTTCTACATTTAATTATGCATTTTTAAAGTTTTAATGATTAATAGGTCATTAAATCTCCTAATTGACGTTGATTGGTTATTTAAGTAGTCAAATCAAATGCCGTGTCAGCTGGTGGCGCTACGCATTTTCTCCTTAGATCGTCTGATCAAATATTGGATGGTCAGGATAAAACACACTTCTAAAGGATTAATTGGCGGATCTAACATATTTTAATCAGGATCGTCCATCCAAAACATGAGGGATGGATGGTCCATGATTCATCCTTGCCCTCGCCTGTGGGAGATGGAGATTATCCATCTTCCATGGCTTGATCCGAGCTCACTTGAGCTCATATTGGGTAGGGATTCAACCCACACCATCAAGAGGTGTGGGGAAGTACATCCAACGGTCAATTTCAATTAGGATGACACTTTCCTTCACAAAAGACCAAAGAAAATTCTCCCTAAGTTTAGTTTTGAAGCATATCTCATCAGAGGCTATCACCAGGGCTCCCAAATGTTGATGTAGCTTTGTCTAGTGGAGACGAAGCCTTGTTGAAGGTTTGAAGGCTTGAGATGGAGTGGATCTACCTATTGGCCAAAATGAGCTTCAATGGCTTACGACTTTGATTGAACTCCTCCTTCCCGTGGCTTGGATGATTGGGATTTGATTTGGGTGAGCTCGATTAGGTCCCTTGATGGTGCTTGCAAGAGGAATTTGGATTTTATGGAGTATTGAATAAGTTGGCACTCTCACTCACCTCCTTTATTTTTGGCTTAGGTAAAATCAAGAATGAAGAATTCAATTGAGCTTAGGAATGCTTGACAAAGCTTGGGGAGCTTTCCTCTAAGTTTCTAGGGTTTAATCGATTGCAAATGATGTGTATTGGAATGAAATTAGGGGGAGTATATCTCCCCCTGCTTGGATCAGACAGTCATGAGCTCCCTTGCCATTTTTATCAAATTGATCCTGTTGAATGGGTTAGGTTGTTAGAAGCTTCACATGGTTTAGTTTTGGCAATGGAGTGTAGTAGAGGAGTTAGCCAGATGTTAAATGGGAGTATGGAGTGATTCCATGTACTCATTTCCCATTGGATGGTCAGTTTTGGCTTTGGGTTGGGTTAGGCTGACCCAAACCCATTGGGTCTTGTGCATCACATCCCTTGGTGTCTAAATGGACCACTAAGAGGATGCCAAGTGGTCTTGAGTTGAAATATGATCAAGTTCTAAGTGAATTTGACCATAGGTTACCCTTTGACCTAGGGGTAAAATGGTCATTTGGCTTTGATTTCAATTTGGGCATATTTGGAATAATTGAAAAATGGGTTGAGAGAATTTTTAATGAGTTTGGTGTTGATTTGATATCATTTGGCTCATGTTGACCCATTTAGGTCAAAATGGGGTCAAGTTGACCAATTGGTCAAATTGGGTCAAACCTATGGTTGGGTTAAGTTCATATGACCATTTGAATTATTTTGGCATCATTTGTTTGGTTCAATTTGATTTATATTTGGATTTGGTTCATTTGATTTCATTTAGGTCAAATGGGTCAAGTTAACCAATTTGACCCATTTGACATAATCGAGTTAGGTCATGAGTTGGTTTAGGCTTGGTTGAATATTTAAAATGTATTGCAAGCTTTGGTTTTAATCAATTTTGATTTGGTTTAATTTGAAGTTGATTTGACCTTTTAGGTCTAGTTGGGTTCAAGGTCAATTGGGCTAGGTTGGGTGTATTTGGCCAATTGGAGCTTTGGTCAAGTTCAATAAGTGATTTAGAATGAATTTGACCCATTGGCTGCAATCAATTTGGCTTAGATCAAGATTTGACATGTTTTGACTTTTAGGTCAAGTTGGGTCAACTTGGGTCAAGTGGCCAATTTGGTTAGGTTTGGCTCAATTGATGGCTTGATCATGTTCAATCATTGGTGTTAGATTGGTTTAGATCAATGGTTTCAATCAATTTGGTCTATAGTGGATTTTGACTAGTTTAGATTTGGTTTGGGCTAAGTGTTGACTTCATCAACAGCTAGGTTTGACTTGGTTTGACCCAATTTGAGTGGTTGATCCTCTTATGATGATTGTTGCACACAATGTGAGGCTTAGGCGGGCTTAGTTCAATACAATTTGGGTTGGATTAGAATTTGGCTCAAAAGGGTGCTTTAGGTCACTTTGGGTCAAGTGAGTCTAAGTGAGTCAATTGGCTTGATCAAGGCTTTATTCAAGTTTGGTTGATCTCACATATGGACTTATGATTAAAATATAAATCCATTTGCAAGTGATTTGTAGTCAAATGGGTTTTGATTCATTTGACAATTTCAAGTTCAATGGATGAACATGGGTTTGATTCGAGTTAGTTCTATTTGGTTTGATGATTGAAGTTTGTGATTAAATTTGGATTCATGATTGAAGGATTGATTGAATCATGAAGAAAATCAAAGGGTTTGAATTGATTTGAGTTTGATATGACTAAGTTCAAGAATTTTACTTGAAGAAGCATAGGTTGGTTTTAGGTTGGGTGGTTTGAGTTTTGAATTTAGTTTTGGTTGTTTGAATTTATATTTCATTTATATTTGTGAACATGAATGAAAATATAAATGGGTTATGAGAAAATCTTTTGATTTGAATTGATTTGGATTTGTTTTGAGCTAAGTCGATAAGATAAAATCAAGGTGGCTTAAGAAAGACTTTGGATTTGAAGTTGATCATTGATTTTAATCATTTGGAATTGATTCATGATTTGAGAAAATCCATTAGAATTGATTTAAGGTTTGAGAAAATCAATTAAGTTGGAATTGATTTCGAATTGATTTGAGTTTGAATTTGAGTTTGGTTTGAATTTGAGGTTGGAATTGAAAGAAGGGAGGAGTAAGGATTGGGTTTAAGCTATAGGGTAGGCAAGCTTTCCTAACACCCCCATAGCATAACCTATTCCAATGGCTAACTCTTCTAAGTCTCTAGGGTTAGGTTTTTTTTTGGAGAACCCCATGTAGGGGAATTTTATTGCCACAAAAAGGGGGGTTACAAGATTCTTAAGAGGGGATAAACTCAAGAACTACTGCTCAAAGAGCTACAAGTTCAGCCTAGAGAGTGAATCCCCATATCAACCAAAAAAATGGAAAAAAGAAAGTGAAAAGAAAAAATAAGAGATACAAAAGTAGCAAAAAAAAAAAGAAATGAGGACGTGACCTTAAAGCTTGAGAAGATGAGAGAAGTATTTGCCACCTCTAAAGAAGGAACATGCAAGGAAATAACACAGAACTTGCAAATAGCTAGAAGAAGGAATTAGCACAGGTAAAGTGATACAAGCAAAATTAACTGAAAAAACCAATGAAAGTGTGAGAAATTTAGATAAGTGTGTGAAGGAAAGCTCAGGCTCAGTCATAGCAGAATGGGGTAGTTGCAAACATGAGCATCCACACTTCAAAGGAAGGGTTACATCACAAGTGCTACTACCAAATTATGAGTGAAATCATCTCAGCCATCATAGCCTATATACTTGGGGGAAGGCAGCTGCCACTGGATGAAAATCATATGATCTTCAATACTTGCATACCAAG
Organism: Cymbidium sinense; assembly: GCA_021442155.1. Taxonomy (NCBI): domain Eukaryota; kingdom Viridiplantae; phylum Streptophyta; class Magnoliopsida; order Asparagales; family Orchidaceae; genus Cymbidium; species Cymbidium sinense. Next base: position 104,660,585 of record CM038219.1, on the reverse strand, counting down.
CAATAGCAAAATACACTCTAAAATGAAAGGAAACACTATTCAGCATGGTAAAGGGATGCCACCAATCCCTTGTAAGAGAAGCATCACCTAAATATTCCACCATAGCATGAGAATGAATAGCCAACAAAACCCCGGATGAAACATTAAGGTAAACACCCACATAGTGATGAAAGCCATCAACGACCACCTATTAATAGCTAGATCACAACAATAATTATACAGGTCTAATAGAGCTAAGAGTAACCTTAGCCAGCAGATAAACACATACAACAAAGGCACATGTAATGAGGCCAACCAAAAGACAGTCAATAGAACAAAAAAGTAGCAGAAATCCACCAAAAATAATCAGCCTGCTGAACATAATAACCCATTAATCCATTCAGCCGACAGATAATACAACAAACTAAATAATGTAGCCAACAAAGGAGAAGGTAGGCAGTGTCATTCCAGAACTGAGCCATGTTAGGAATCAAAAAATAAATAGCTAAAAAATACATCATATTAAGCAAAAACATCCGAACTGCTAAGAAACAACAACAATAAAAGCAGTATGAGAAGGAGACTAAAAGAAGTCCCAACCGTTCAGGGAAATAACAATAATCACCAAAATAAGAAGAGAAAGAGAAATAGTGAGCATAATCAGCAAAGTAACTAATTCATCCATGAGGGTTAAGAAAAAGATCAGCATAACCCAGCTGGACCAATGAAACAGGCAAACCCACAGCTATTCAGCAGCAGCCAATGACCAACTTGAAAATGGGAAGCATCAAAAAAAGATTGCAGAATGATCCAGCCGGAAAAGAAGAGCACACCCAATATTGGACAAGCAGGTCCTAGTAGCCTCCATCTATAACAAACACCTCTACCAGAATAGTAGAGAATGCAAAATAGAAATGAAAAAGGGACAAAAATAGCAAACAACCATAGAAAGGAAGACTAGCCCCATTCCATCCATAAACTGGGAAACATGCAAACAATAAAATAAGTTATGGTTCTTGAGAAGGAATAAAAGCCCAAACTAGCGAAGATAAAAAAATGACATAATCGGATCAAAACTTAGGAAGACTCATATCTCCACAGGAAGAAGAAGCATAAAAGGCTTAAAAATTTCTAACATAAGGCAATCTAGTTTTATCAAGATTCATAAGTTCCCTTAAAAGTGAAGGAATATCATCATTAGAGAATAGATTCAAAGAGGAGGACTTGCTTCCCAATTAGCAAGAAAATTAGCACAAGAATTGCCTTCCCGATAAATATGAGAAATTTGATAATCTAGGTTGGCAAGAAGCCTCCTAGTACGGTTAAGTACATAATACACTTCAACATTTCCATAAGCTCCCGAATTTATTACTTTGAGAAGAAGGAGAGAATCAATTTTAAACTCTTCTAAAATCCTTTATGTAAGCAGACATAAATCCCATAGTGCAAACCTTTAAGCTCAACAAATAATACAGAATAGGGTTCTAAAGGTGTAGTAAAAGCAAAGATAATCTGACCACTATATAATCTCTTAAAATCCCCCCATAACCATAAAAGCCATTAGAAATCGAGCCATCACTGTTAACCTTAATGACATGATAATTCGTTAATAAGAAATTTTTAGATGGATCATTAACAATAGCGTCTTCTAAAACTATAACCTTATGTTCTATTTCTTTGATATTAACAAAAAGGTTTTTGAAAGAATGTTTATTTCACCAATTAAGGTATTATTTAAGCCTTTTTAATTTGAACCACAATCTCGTCATCCTGAAAATATAATCATCAGAATGGAGAGGTTCACCGTAATTGCTAGTAACCACATCCATAAAGCTATCATCAATAAGCCACATATTTTGAAATCAGAATGGGATATGAGAGGAGAGTTTAGTAGCATTAACATTTATAGTGACCAATAAGGGAGAATGGTCTGATAGGGTTCTATTGAGATGTCAACAGAAGTAATAGGGAAAAGGTTGATCCACAGATTGTTAAAAAGGACCCTATTTAATCTTTTCCAAAGTATGTGATTACTCTAAGTGAAATGAGACCCAGTAAAGCCAATATCAGTAAGATGGAAATCAAGGATCATGTTATTGAATTCCTCCATGGAAAATAAGTTAGGAGCATTACCATTGACTCATTCATAAGAGGAAGTGATAATGTTAAAGTCCCCACCCATAAACCAAGGAGCATTCACAGAGGAAGGAAAACTAATAAGATCTTCCCAAAGAAGCCTTCTACCATTCCTATTATAAGAGGCATAAACAAAAGGCCCAAAGCAACACCAATTATCATAAGTAATTTTAACATTTACAACCTGGGATAAATCCTGTATAACTTATAAAACAAAGGGACTATTCCAAAAAATCCATATTTTATTGCTTGAATTAGCAAAAAAAAATTACCAAAGCCAATCATTCTAGCAACAGAAGCAATGTTTGAAGGAGAGTAAGGGTTCCAAAATAGCTAAAAGGAAATGTTATGAGGCGAACTAAATTCTTGATTCTATTTCTAGCAGTGGGTACCAATCCCTCTACATTCAGGATAAGAAGGAAACCATTTATTTTGGGCACAGGATCTAGTAACTCTCCCAAAGTTAGGAACTCTAGGTTTAGAAGTTTTATTTTTCCTTCTAAAAACTGTCTGATAAGGATTGATCAGAGAATTCCTTAGAAAAGGGAAGCCCATTAAAACAACATTACAGTCCAGTTCACCTTATTCCAAATCATTGTTATGTTGTAAAATTAGATTAGAAATCAGTTCAAACTTAGATGAAGAAGCACAAGAAGGAATAGAGCCAGCTAAAGCACAAGTACCTAAAATAGGAGTATAAGCTTTCTTGAAATTTTGCACACCAGCCATTCCTTCATGAAGAATCACATTTTCTTTAATTAAGGTGGCAAAGAGGCTGGCATAGAATCATTTGATGGAGAATCATCATCCATATGTTTTGCAAAACTATTATTATTTACATTATTGCCATTATTATTATGGTTCAGATGGATAATCTCATCAGAAGGGATAACATCCTTGTTAGCAAGGGTGACATCCGACGGCTGAACAAGTAGAGCTGCAATAATATCAGATTGAGGAATAGGAAGCTCAAGGCAATGGCCCTTAGATTCAGGTAAGGAGATATCAGATAATACATCATTTTATGGTTAAACCAAGGGAACCTTAAAGAGGGATCTGAGTTAGGACGCACAATAGAACTTTTTTTAAGGTGTGGTTGAACCACAAAGCAATCTAAAATCCTATGGCCATGAGTTTTGCAATGAGAACAAAAAATAGGGAAATTTTCAAAATCCACTTTTAGCAAATATATGTGTTTCTCTGATCCTAGACAAATTTCCTTTGGATTTTTTTTAGATATATCCAACTCAACTAAATCGAGCATCGGATGGCACTGTCGGCTTACTTGATCCACTTGGAGAGGATGACCAAACAACCGAACCATGATAAAGAGGAATTCAGGATTAAAGAAATGAACACGTAAATTATGAAGAGAAATCCAGATAGGAACAATAGGAGACTCCTCCTTAATATCAAAATAAGGTGTCCATTTCAACAGATTGAACACAAAATACAATGTTCAGAAAACACGAGAATAATCTAAATCATTTGAAATTTGTCAAAGCATGGTGAGAGTCAATCAAATAGAAAATTAGCTTCAAAGATCTAATATTCTCCATAGGACGCCCAACTTACAAAGGTTTTACTTTCCACCAATAGTACACCACAAGCAAAAGTCAGTTTTATGCTAGAAAAACATAAATAAGAAAATCTAATAATCATCATTTTGGGGGGGAAGCCAGAAACACGAAATTGTATGCCGGCGCGGGTTTAGGTATAAAGTGGTACTCATCAGAAATCTTAAGGAGGAACTCTTAATGTCTAAGAGGAGTCTTATGTCTAAGAAAAGTTGAGCTCACTCCAAGTGAGGTCAACAAAGCCCAATAGGTGTGGTGTGGTGAAGGCATACCATTACGTATTGATTGAGATGATAAACAAAAATGAACAATCACAAGAACTAACAAAAATGATCTACTACTAAACAAGAAGTGTAGAAAGAATCATGAACTAAGTGCAATGTGACTCTACATATGCCTAAGACATAAGAGAGTGAAGGAGGAATCCACTAGGGATTGAGTATGTGAACCTTCCATTAAGGAAAAAGGTTTAAGTTATCCACTGAGAATTGAAAGGTTGAATTTGATTTGTGTTTAGCTAGGGAGAAAATTTGATTTGCTTTGTTGATTTGGTGCTCCAACAGGAATGAAAATGTGAACTCTCCCCTAGGGGAGCAAGTTAAAGTCATCCACTAGGGATAAGAGGTTGTGAAATCCGCTAAAGGATTAGAATTCAAGATTCACTGGGGGAACTAGAAAGATTTGCATCTCATTGAGGAGAAGCATATTGATTTGATTTGTTAAATTGACACCATTGGGGAGGTTGGTTGGATTTATTTTGTTTATTTAGTTGAGCTCCACCGGGGAAGATGGTTGAATTTGTTTCAAATTTTACTCCACTAGGGAGGTTAGAAGGAATTTGTTTCAGTTTTTTTTTTTAATTTTGAATTTTGAGATGGATCCTGTGGGTTTGCGATGGACTACACTAAGTAGGGGATATGTCGGCCCTGATCTAGCTCAAATTTACCAATCCAAAGGGGTAATCTACCAACCACATAGTAGGACTATCCAACCAAAGGGGTTGCCTTTCAATTTATAACGTTAATTTAGGGAAGAAAGCACGGGCTCTCACATCTTCTTGAACAAAAGACCCCTGAGGCAACACATTAGCAAGGTAACATATTAACCCGACCTAGGGCTGACTACTAAGTGAATGCCGTTGGGGGACTTAAATCAACTCAAAGATAGTCAAGATTAATTTTATTTTTTAATTATTTTTGATGGATCCCATTGATTTGTGATCAACTGCACTGAGTAGGGGCCGTGTTGGCCTTGATCTAACACAGATTTATCAATCTAAAGGGAGTAGCTTCCCGATCGAGGGGAGAACTATCCAACCAAAGGGGTTGCCTTTCGAGTTGTAACAGTTGATTCAGGGAAGAAAGCTCTGGGACTCACATCTTTCTTGGATAAGAGACTGCTGGAGTGACACATTAGTGAGGTAATATGTCAACTAGACTTAGGATTGACTACTGAGTAAATGATGCTGGGGGACTTAAATAAACTCAAATATAGTCAAGATTAATTTCATTTTAAAATTATTTTTGATGGATCCCATCAGTTTATGATGGACTACACTGAGTAGGAGCCGTGTTGGCCTTGATCTAACACAAATTTATCAATCTAAAGGGAGTAGCTTCCCGACCAAGGGGAGAACTATCCAACCAAAGGGGTGCCATTCGATTTACAAAGGTTGATTCAGGGAAGAAAGCTTGGGGACACACATCTTTCCTGAATAAGAGATGCTGGAGTGACACATTAGCAAGGTAACATGTCATCTCGATCTAGAGCCGCTCATCAATTTGTGAAAGTCATGCTAGAAAGAATGCGTAATAGACTTATATCTTTCAAAGGTGAATGGTAGGGTAACCTTTGTGCAAACAGTTGAACACGACTAAGGCGACTCTTTGAGAGTGCCAATGACTTATCTTTACTCAAGAGTAGTCGGAAATTCTATGGGAGTTAGCCAAAGATAAGATGCATGCTTAGGAAAGGGGCCACTGAGGGGAGAATTTGTGCATCCGTTAAACGGGTTCTCCAACCAGTGGCTCTTAAGGACGAATCCAAAGAGTAAATTAGTGCCTAAATGGGGTTGAAAAGGATGTGATCCAAATAGAGTGCTCGCAGGGGAAGGGGCCATTAACGACTTTATCCAAAACCCTAGAGAAGATAATTTACATAGGTATTCAGTGGCCAACTCAAAGAGAATACTCAGGGACTCATATCTTCCAAGAGTGGTGTACTCGTCGGGTGATTCACTATCAACATAATGAACATCAACCAACCTAAGGTGCCCATTAGTTTGTGAAAATTAGCCTAGGAAGAAAACATTAGGGACTCACATCCTCCTATAATAAACGATTGGGATAGTCTATCTGGTGCTTTATCCAACCTAGGCATCTTGGTGAATGCCCGGGGACTTATATCAACTCAAAATTAGTCAAGAGGAAAGGAGCCTCTGGGGGACTTATCTTAAGCCTCAAATATACTCAACCTAGTCAGTGCATGGTGGTTAGTTCAAGAATAAAATGAAGGGACTCACATCTTCTTAAACAAAATCAACATGAGGTAGCTTACTGGCCACGTAGTAAAATCTACTAAACCAACAAGGCACTCATTGATTTACAATGGTCAAGTCAGGAAGAAAGTGTCAGGACTCACATCTGTTGGATAAGTGACCACTGGGGTGACAAACTAGCAAGGTAATATGTCAGCCCGACCAGAGCAACTAATGAGTGAGTGCCACAGGGGGACTTGCTCCCACATCAAAATAGCCTAAGATAAAAGATATGTGTTTATTTTTGTGCATGTGTTAAAGGGAATAGGATGCCACTTAGGTTCTCTTACACCTATACTAAACATGTTGGGAAATTTATTGAAATGATGCCATGAATGACAGTTGCGATTCCACTAAGAAAGGATGCAACTTGGGTTCTCTCACACCTAACTTAGTCGTGTTAGTCGAAAAAGGATGCCTCTTGGGTTCTCTCATACCTATTCTAGTAGTGTTGGGGAATTGTGTGCAACTTGTGTGTTTAAACCTAGGGTAGTAGATGGTAGAATGCTTCTGCTAGGCCATTTACCCTGGGGTGGTAGATGGTAGAGTATCTCCAATCTAAACCATGTCTTCTGGCGAAGCTGTTGATCTTGGTGCTTGTGATGAAAGATTTATATTTATCTTCATCTTCATCTATCTTTCTTGAAAGAGGATAAATGAAAATGAAGATATAATCACTTTGTTGGGACACCACGTAGATATACAGATGTTCTTATTAGGGTGATCGGGTATGACATTCAGGAAATATATACTATCTCAAAAGATAGAAGTCACCACACCACAATGGACTTAATCACCTGAATAAGGACTCCTAAGGACTATTGGTCTTCGTATGTACCTGAGATTCTTCCCCTACTTTATATGGAAAAGTAAAGTAGGGTTTATTTTAAATCAGTTAGTTAAGTTCCCTATGGCAAGCTCCCATAGTTATTATATCTTAAGAATGAGATTCCTTAAGATATACTCTTGATTAAGGTAAATGATCATTATCTCCAAAGATTTCAAAGATAGGACTATCAATCAATTGATTTAATTTTAGAAGATCAAATTGGATTGATCAAGAGGAGAGAGCTATTATTGAAACCAAAGGAAGATAAGTATGGGATGCTTATGATACTAGGAAGCTTAGTAAGCATCCAAAACTATCCTATGGTTGGGCTTTGTATTTTTAAAGTTGAAGTGATTTATTTGTTTGAATTGAATTTTTATTAGAAATCTAGAACTTACAATTCCATGACACAATATCATGGGAATGCCTAAGAGGTGAGGATTTATGCTTAAAGATCGGAAAGGGGAAAAGCAACCTCGGAACCTAAATTTAGGGAGCTCTGACGAGGGCCAAAGTACGACCTAAATCTAAGGCAAAAATGGGCATATGGTTTACTTCCACAAGAGAGGAAAAACCACTCGACTGTTAAACTTACAACTGCCCGGAGGTGGTCTCCAACTAACTCCTCCTATGATTTTAAATACATGTAGGAAAGTCATATGCTTTTGTAAGATAACAAGGTTGTTGTTTATTTAGAAAAAAATACTAAGTTCTTAAACGCACTCCCTAAGAGACTAGATCATGTAGGGCATGATTAGTGACTTAAATCTAATGCAAATTTTGTTATATTTTATTTTTTGATTTTTTTGGACAATTGATTTAATTCAAGCTATGAGATTCATATGCTTAATGCATGAAAAATTTGATTGTGGGCCAAAATCAGCAAGAAGGAGGTGTGTTTTCACCATGACTTTTAGAGGTCAAGCCAAGCTCCCTGGCAAAGGTGGAAGCTCTCCATAAGCAAGAGTGAAACAAGATACTTTTTATGCATGATGTGAAACATACAACATCCAGCTAAGGGGTTGTTGCTAAAATTTTTATCTTGATTTATAACCTAGGCTTTAGGTGAGGTTATGAGTCATTAATTTTTAATTTTGGGTTATTTAATCGGATAGAAAATTTATTTTTCCTAAGAGCCTAATCGCATGTAGGCCATTCATCAAATCAAGAAAGAAACTAGGAAAAGTATGCCATCTTAAATGCACAGGCTAAACAAACATCAAATATTTCATAAAGCTAGTGAAAAAGAATAAGAGGCCATTTATGGTCAGGCTCCACCACACAAATCCGAAAAGAAATTGGGTAGCCGAGCTCTACCCTTATACAACTCGGATTAGAAATGAATTAATTACAATCAAAAAGGAATTCATGTTATGGGAGGGTCTTCATTCTTCATTTATTCTTTCTTCTTTCTTCTTTCTTCTTTTTGGTTGGTTAAAAGGTGGTTGCTCCAAAGGCTTTACATGGTACATAAGACATAGTCTTATGACCAATGTTCATTCTAATCCCCCATAACATTCATCCCAAATTCTAATTGCAAAAATTACATAAAAATGAGAAAAGTAAATCTAATTAAAATATGCAAAATAGAGATTAGCTAAACACAATACAATCCCAAGATTGTATATGAATAAATTGGACTTAGCACCCCACACATGGGTAACCAAGTCCACCTGACCTATTTTGGATTATGCTTAAGGGGTATAAGAAACCTACACAACAAAAGCATTTATATTTTTATTACAGCGCTCCTTAAGCACAATCCCCTGCAGAAGATAATGATTAGACTAAGATTGTCCTACCATTCAGTCTATGCACATATATCATAACATCCAGACTAAAATATTACTTCACAAAAAAAAATCAGGCATCAAACCATGCACCACCCTAACATAGGACTAGAAATGGTGACCTAGCCTAATGTGTGTGTTATTTAAGGCTTGTGTGGGATGTCTTAGCTAGGCTTTAAGGTTAGAGTTTTCTAAGTATCAAGGGTTTAACTTAGAGGTGGTTTCATTTAAGTAATTCAGTTGATTTGGTTGGTTTTATTTGATGATTTGATTTGTTTTGAATGAACCTATACTTAATTACTAAGTTGTAAAGAGAAGGAAAAGAGAAGAGAACTTCTCTTTCCTCCCTACCTTAAGTAATTTCTAAGGTAGATTCATTAGTGATTTTTTTAGTGAATGTTTTATTATGTATTTTAATTAATCCTAAGTTTAGATGGACTCTAAATAAACCTATTCAATAAGAAAAGCATTTTAGGATTAATTAAAGTGAATTACTATCACAAAATACACAACACTTTATTTCTTTCCAACATGTGTATCTGGCATATGAATGTATCTTAAGCATAGCTGTACATACAAATGAAAAGTATTAGCACATCTTAATGATGAATGGAAAGAGATGTTGCTTAAAAAAATTGAATGCTTCATGATGCATGAATTTGTTTAAGTAGAAAATAATGATTCTTTTATCCATTAATCAAATGCACATTTACATGTATGAAAGACAATTGAGTATGACGCCATTATTTTCTACACCAGGGGTGTTAGGTACAAGACCTACTTGGGGCTACTTAATGCCTCGCAACCCCAGAATGTCTAGACTAATATACCACTTTTCTTAAATACATGTGCATGTACAAATAAAATGAATGGAAGAAGAGTCATGCAAAAGGTTTTGTATTTTTGTTTTATTTGGTTATGCAATTTATAGGTGTAAGTGTGAAATTCCTTCTTAAGTCATAACATATAAGTGACTAAGAATGGATTTAAGCAAGTGTTGTTCTTTTCAAGTGAACTATACACTTTGCAAATCCTACCCAAATACATGTTAAGAAAAGAGAAGGAAATAACACATACACATCTTATAATCACATGCAAGCTTATAAATATTTATAAGTAGCATACCTTCATTTGTAATGTTTGATTTGTAGGTTTTGAAAATAATTTTCTGATTTAGTAGTGATAATAGCCATTCATATTATTACTTTACCCGAAAGCATGCAATTTGACATAAAGGAAACATTTCATTTTAATTTGATTTTTTAAAAGACATGAATGTATGAGTTCACATGGAAAACAACATTTAACATACTTGGAAAGAGATAAAGTGATACAAGCATGTGATTTCATTCATCCTAATTAATTCTTAAAGATAATCCTATGGGATAAGATCATTTAAAGTGAATCAAAATTATTTGAAGAAATTTTTAGTTTCATTTTGAGTTTGATTTGAATTAGGGAATGTAAAAAGATGTTTGCTAGTCCTAACCCATTTCCCACATGTATGAGTTGATTTAGTTTAATTTTTAGGTGATTAGATTGATTTTATGCTTTGGTTAGGTTAAGGTGTAGATTAAGTTCATTAATTACCCCTTACCTACACCACCTTAACATAATTATTCAATTAATTATGAACCAACATATGATATGCAACCACATGAAATTTAAATCAGCAACGCACCTTAAGAAAGAAAGGGTCCTAATGCAATTGGCTCACAATTAATGATTAATTAAGCTAAAGGATTTAATTAAGTACTTTCATAACCCTTCCCACACATGTAGGTTGGATTTAATTTCCTTAAGCTTACTTAGGTTATTTAACACCTAAGTATCTACCCAACAAAGGAATGATTAAGTTCAGATTGATTTTAGAAATTTGATTAAGCTAATTAAAAATATTATTAGTGGGTTAATCCTTAATTAGATTTGGATTAAGGAAGAAAGGGGGTTTAGGGAATAGCTTAAGGAAAATATCCCAAAATTATTTTATAAACCTCCTAACAACTTAAAATAATGTTTAATTATCTTAATTAAGTCATTAAACCACTATTCACATTTCTAATTACCCTTAATTACATTAAGAGAGTGATTAGGGATTCATTAATTGATTTTCCTAATTAACCCATTAATAAATTCCAAGAAAATTAGGGGAGGGAGAGGTCATTCCCCCGAATATGCCTAAGAAGTTTGGACTTAATTAATGAAGTCATTAGGGAGTAATTAGGGTTATTAAAATTTTAAATAAACCCAAATTAAGGATAATTTACTATTCAAAATCAATTAGAAATAATTTTAGATTATTTCTCACTTAATTATCTTTAAAATGAAGTTGAGTTTGTATTTTTTAGATTTTTCTGCATTTAGTTATGAATATTTGAAGTTTTTATAATTAATAGGTCATTAAATCCCTAATCATATAACTAATCCCATCGGCGCCACGTGGATTGCTGATGCGATGTGTGCTTTCCACGTGGATCACTGTATAGTCAATCGATGGTGCTATGAACTTTCCTTTGGACTGTCTGATCAATGATCAGAAGGTCCAGGTTAAACCCATGGTTTCGAAAGGGATAATCAGCGACTCTAATTTGGATTAATTAGGACCATCCATCTAACACGCGAGATGGATGGTCCATGATTCATCCCTGCCCTCGCCTGTGGGAGACGTTGATCGTCCGTCCCTTAAGGCTTGTTCCGAGCTCACTTGAGCTCAGATTGAGCTAAGATCGAACCCACACCATTAAGAAGTAAGAAGAAGAAGATCCAATGGTCAATTTCATTTGGGATGACACTTCTCTTTACAAAGAATCAAAGAATTTCTACACTAGGCATGGTTTTGAAGCATACCTCACGAGGCTATCCATGCTCCCAACCGAGGTAACTTTAATGAGCCTATTGAAGGTTTGAAGGCTTGAGATCAAGTGGATCCACCTATTGGCTAAGATGAGCTTCAAGTGCTTGCGCCTTTGGTCTAGCTCCCTCTTCTCGTGGCTTAGGTGCTTGGAACTTGACTTGGGTGAGCTCGATTGGGTCCTCTGATGATGCTTGCAAGAGGAATTGAGCTTTGGTGAAGTGTTGAGCAAAGTGGAATTCTCACTCACCTCCCTTATTTTTGATTTAGGCAAACTGAGAAATGGAGAATTTAAATGAGCTTTAGAAACCTTGGGGGATCTTGACAATGCTTCCTTTGAGTTCCTATGGCTCAATCGAATGTAAGTGAAGTGAATTGGAATCAAATTAGGGGGAGTATATCTTCTCCTACAAGGATCGGACGGTCGAGCTTATCTCTTCCATTTTGATCAAATTGATCATAATGAGTGGGTTGGTTAGGCCATTTTGAGCTCCACATGGTTCGATTTTGGCAGAGGAAGGGAGTGGAGGAGTTTCCCATGTGATAAATGAGTGGAGGAGTGATTCCATGTGGAGATTTTCTTATTGGGTGGTTAATTTTGGCCTTGGGTTGGGTTTGGCTGACCCAAACCCAGGTCATGTGCACCACACTCATTAATGTGGACTAAGAGGGTGCTAAGTGGCCATGAAAAAGATTTGGCCAAATTCCTAGTGGAATTGGCCATAGGTTACCCCTTGACCTAGGGGTAAAATGGTCATTTGGCTTTGAGTTCAATTTGGGCAGATTTGGAATAGTTTGAAATTGGGTTGTGCCGAATTTCAAGGAATTTAGAATTGATTTAATATCATTTGGCTCATGTTGACCCATTTTGGTCAAAATGGGTAAAGTTGACCAATTGGTCAAATTGGGTCAAACCAAGGGTTGGGTCATATGACCATTTGAAATATTTTGGTATCATTGGTTTTGTTCAATTTGAATTGTATTTGGTTTTGGTTCATTTGAGTTCACTTAGGTCAAATGGGTTAGGTTGACCAATTTGACCTATTTGACCCAATTGGGTTAAGTCATGGGTTGGTTTAGATTTGGTTTGTCATTTGAAATGTTTTGCAAGCTTTGGTTTCAAAAAATTTTGGTTTTGTTTGATTTTGGCTTGATTTGACCTTTTAGGTCAAGTTGGGTTCATGGTCAATTGGGCCAGGTTGGGTCTAGTTGGGCAATTGAGGCTTTGGTCAAGCTCAATAATCACTTTAGAATGAATATAACCCTTTGATTGCAATCAATTTGGCTTAGATCAAGATTTGGCACATTTTGACTTTTTATATCAAGTTGGGTCAACTTGGGTCAAGTGGCCAATTGGGCTAAGTTAGGCTCAAATGATGACTTGGTCAAGTTCAAACATTGGTCATGAATTAGTTTAGATTAGCGGTTTCAATCAGTTTGACCTATGGTAAATTTTGGCTAGTTTGGGTTTCATTTTGGCTAAGTGTTGACTTAGTCAACCCTTAGGTTTGACTTGGTTTGGATTTGATTTGAGCTAAGTCCATGAGATGAAATGAAAGTGATTTAGGAAGGATTTTTGGAACTTGGCTTTGAGTTTTGGATTTAGTTTTGGTTATTTGAATTTATATTTCATTTACATTTCATTTATATCTATGAATATAAATGAGAATATAAATGGGTTATGAGAAAATTTTTTGAGTTTGAATTGATTTGGATTTAATTTGAGCTAAGTTCATCAGATGAAATCAGAGTGATGTAGGAAGGATTTTGGTACTCGGATTTAGTTTTGATTATTTGAATTTATATTTCATTTATATTTGTGAATATAAATGAGAATATAAATGGGTTATGAGAAAATTTCTTGAGTTTGAATTGGTTTGGATTTGATTTGAGCTAAGTCCATGAGATGAAATCAAAGTGACTTGGAGAATTTTTGGATTTTTTTTTCAGAATTGATCATGGATTTCAATCATTTGGAATTGATTCATGATTTAAGAAAAATTCATTGGAATTGATTTAAGGTTTGATAAAATCAATTAAGTTGGAAATTGATTTTGAGATTTAGAATTGATCATGGATTTGAAGTTGATTTGAGTTTCATGTCGGTTTGAATTTGGAGTTAGATTTGGAAGAAGGAAATGAGGATTTTGTTTATGCTATAGGGCAGGCTAGTTTTCTTAACACCCCTAAGGTATGACCTATTCTTATGGCTAACTCTTCTAAGTTTCTAAGGTTAGGTTGAGTGTTCACCTAATCATTAGAAGTGTCTTAAGACTAAGAAACTCTTAGTGTCTAAGAGGGGTCCTATTTCTAAGATGGAGAAGTTGAGACCTCATTCCAAAAATGAAGTCAACAATGGGCACGTAATAGGTGTGGTGTTATTAACAATGCATACTACATATATTGGTGTTGATCGAGATGATCAACAACACCGAACGATCATAAACACTAACAAAAATGATCTACTCCCAACCCAAGGGTGTAGAAATGATCGAGAACTTAGTGCAATGTGACTCTACTTATGCCTAAGACATAAGAGAGTGATGGGGAATCCACTAGGGATTGAGTATGTAAATCTTCCACTAGGGAAAGAGGTTCAAGTCATCCACTAGGGGATGAAGGGTTTGATTTGATTTTGAGTCTTGTTGGAGAAATTTGATTTGTTTTGTTTGTTTACTCCACTAAGGGAGGTTGATTAGATTTGTTTTGTTTATTTAATTGAGCTCCATTGAGGGAGGAGGGTTGAAATTATTTTAGATTTTACTTCACTGGGGAAGTTAGAAGGGATTTGTTTTAAAATTTTAAGCTTTGAGTTTTGAGATGAACCCTATCAGTTTGATGAGATTGGTAGAGCCATGTCCTTGCTTGATTACCAATATAAAGGGATAGTCTACCAACCATATAGTAGGACTATCCAACCAAAGGGGTGCCTTTTGGTGTGTAGGAATTGTACTAGGAAGAAAGCGTAGTAGACTTATATCCTCCAAGGCATGGATCAGTTGCTGGGGTGATCAGTTGGTAACACAACGAATCAAAACCCAACCTAGGGCTGACTTTTGAGTGAATGCCATTGGGGGACTTAAATTAGCTCAAAGATAGTCAAGATTTGTTACATTTTTTAATTGTTTCTGATGGATCCCATCAGTTTGCGATGGACTACACTAAGTAGGGGCCATAGTGGCCTTGATTTAACACAGATTTACCAATTCAAAGGGATAGTCTACTAGCCACATAGTAGTACTATCCAACCAAATGGGTTTGTCTTTTAGTTTGCAACGGTTAATTTAGGGAAGCAAGCTCAGGGACTCACATCTTTCTTGAATAAGAGACCACTGGAGTGACACATTGATAAGGTAACATGTCGACTCGACCTAGGGCTGACTATTTGAATGAATGCCACTGGGGGACTTAAATCAGCTCAAAGGTAGTCAAGTTTAGCTTCATTGTTTAATTATTTTTATGGATCCCATCAGTTTGTGATGGACTGAACTGAGTAGGGGCCATGGTGGCCTTGGTCTAACACAAATTTACCAATCCAAAGGGAGTAGCTTCCCGGCCAAGGGGAGAACTATCCAACCAAAGAGGTGCCTTTCAATTTGCAGTGTTAATTTAGAGAAGAAAGCTCAGGGACTCACATCTTTCTTGAATAAGAGACCACCGGGGCGACACATTAGTGAGGTAATATGTAAACCCAACCTAGGGCTGCCTGTTGATTTGTGACAGTCATGCTAAAAAGAAGGCATAGTATACTTACATCTTCCAAAGAGAAATGACTATTAGGGTAACCTGTTTATGGAAAATAGATTGAACCCGACCTATGGGTGACTACTGAGAGAGTGCCGACTCTGGGACTTATCTCTACTCAAAAGTAGTCAGACAATTCCTATAGGGAGTTCTGCACGCACTGCCCTAAAAATAAATGCCTACTTGGGAAAGGGGCCATTTGGGGCTAGAATTCCTAATCCACAAATGAATTAATTAATTAATTAATTTTGTTTATTTATCATGGATCCTGTTGGTTTGTGAGGGATCATACTGAGAAGGAGCTTATATTATCCTAGATCTATCTCAGATTTACTGAACCATGGGAGAATCTGTGCATCTGCTAAACAAGTTCTCCAATCACAGGGTGGCCACTAAGAAAGGGGTACTGTCCAATCCAAAAGTAACCCGGGTAGTCTCTAAATGGGGTCGCTAAGAACATTATCCAAATAGAGTGCCCACAAGGGAAGGGGCCATTAAATGATTTATCCAAAATCCTGGAGAAGATAATTTGCATAGGTATTCGATGGACAACTCAAGGAGAAAGCGCGGGGAATCATATCTACCAAGAGTGGTATATCAACTGGGTGAGTTGCTGTTAGCATAGTGAACATCAACCAACCTAAGGGGCCCGTTGGTTTGTGACAATTAGCCTAGGAAGAAAGCTTGAGGACTCACATCCTCCTATTACAGAACTAATTGTTGGGATAGTCTGTCTTCAGCTTGACAGGTGCCATCCAACCTAGAGTGACTGCTGAGTGAATGCCATTGGAGGACTTAAATTAACTCAAGTGTAATCAAGAGGAAATGAGCCTCTTGGGGACTTATCCTAAGCCTCAAATGTACTTAACCTAGTTAGTATATGATGGTTAGTTTAAGAAGAATGTGCAGGACTCACATCTTTTTAAACAAAATCAACATGAGCTAGCTTACTAGCTGGTCAGAGAAGTCTAACAAACCAATAAGGTGCTCCTCGATTTGCAATGATCAAGTCAAGAAGAAAGCATTGGGACTCATATCTACCTGAAAAGTCACCACTGGGGTGATAGACTAGCAAGGTAGCATGTCAACCCGACCTAGAGCAGCTAATTAGTGAGTGCCATAGGAGACTTGCTCCCACATCAAAATAGCTTGAGACAAAAGATATGTGTTTATTTTTGTGCTTGTGCTTGTGTTTAAGGAAATAGAATGCCTCTCGAGTTCTCTTACACCTACTCTAAACATATTGGAGAATTTGATGAAATGATGCCATGAACGGTAATTGAAATCCCACCAAGAAAGGATGCCGCTTGAGTTCTCTTACAGCTAACTTAATTATGCTAGTCAAAATAGGATGCCTCTTGGGTTCTCTCACACCTACTCTAGTAGCACTGGGGAATTGTTTTTGACTTATGTTTATGTTGTGAAAGAAGGATAGGATGCCTCTTAGGCTCTCTTACACCTATCCTAAATACGTCATGGTGGATTACAAAATAAGTAAATAATGTCTCGAATGAAGAGAAGATTTTGATGAATTGGAATGAAATTTTTTTCTTTTGATGATAATTATTTTCAAACATATTTTTATGGATAATATTTCTTCAAATAGAGCCCATTAATTGGAATCATCAGGTGTTCCCCTTTACAATCAATGAGCTGATAAGATTCTCCTTGGTAGGCTTTCTCTATGACAAAAAGGCCTTCCCAAGTGTGTTCAAACTTGCCTCCAATCTTTGGACGGGCAACAATTGGTCTCCTTAGAATGAGGACATGCTCTCCTACTCAAAAAGTTCTAGGGTGGACCAGCTTGTTGTGAGCTTGAATCATTTTGGCTTTGTATAACTCGAGGTTCTGGCATGCTCATAGACATCCTCCTCCAAACCTTTGAGCTCTTCTAACCACAACTTGGCATTCTTCTCTGTAGTGATTTGACTACCCATTGCTATCCTTAGTGATAGAAGTTGGACTTCTAATGGTAGAATAGCTTCAGACCCATAAACTAGGTAGAATAGAGTAGACCGAGTCAGAGTCCTGTATATGGTGTAGTATGCTCACAATGCCTCAACTAGCTGCTCATGCCACTATCACTTGTTATTGTCGAGTGTCTTCTTTAGTATTTGGATGAGAGTTTTGTTGAATGCTTCTATTAGGCCATTTTCTATGGGGTAGTAGATGGTGGAGTATCTCCAATATATACCATGTCTTCTAGCAAAGCTGTTGATCTTGGTGCTCTTGAAAATAGTACCATTATCAGATATAATTCATTGAGGCACCCCAAACTTATATACAATATGGTTCTAAAAAAATTGGAGCACATGCTGAGCTATGACCTCTTTTAGTGGGTGGTAGCTAAGATGAACTGGTAACCCTTGAAAGAAGGAGGATCGATCAGACCCACAATGTTGGTACCCCAACACTCAAATGGCCATGAGGCTAATGTAAGATGTAAAATGTTGGGTGATTGATGTAGGACCACATTGTGTACCTATCACTGATGGCATCTCCTAGACACATCCATGTAATCTATGATCATCGAAGGCTAATAGTATCTTAGTCTCTTGATCTTTGCATTTATCTTTAGACCGGATTGATGCACTCTACATAGACCTGAATGTATCTCGGTAATAATGCCATGGGCTTTGTGTTTATCTAAACAACATAATCACATTTGATCGAAAGGTCATCGGTACAAGGTGCCATCCACGAGAACATAAGAGAGAGAGCTCTCTGTTTCATTTGATGGGCTTATGACTTTTCTTAAGGTAGTTTTTTGGTGTTTAAGTAATTTATGAATGGTTGCCTCCAATCCAGCTCCTCATCCTTTTCGATAATGGTAACCTCCCCTTCAAGAGAAAGTCTCTCAACGAGTTCAACATCAATAAGGGATAAGACTTGTCTATTTTGGACCCTTATTGGAATGGACTCATCTTTCGGACATGCCAATTCCTTGGCTAGTTTAACCAAAGCATCTTCTACAACGTTCTCTCCATGGGGAACCTTATAGATGGTGACCTCAAGAATCTGGGCCAACAGCTTCATGGTGTACTTGTGGTAATGATGAAGCTTGGGTTTGAGAACCTTGTAGGACCCAACAATTTGGTTGATGACCAATTAAGAATCCCCATAGATGTTGATGCTTTTGACACATACTGTGATGGCCAACTCTAGACCATCAATCAAAGCCTCATACTCAGCTTCATTGTTGGTGCAGGGATTGGAGAGATAGTATAAGAATCTTATCACATTGTGGTTTGGAGTTAAGAGATCTATTCCTACCCCTGCCTTTCACGAGAGAGTAGATCATGGTTCTTCTCCTTTATAAAAGGAAGCTGCACAATCAAAATACATCTCCCAATGGTGATTGTCAACCTCCCCTAAGTTTATGATTTGTTCATCAGGGAGATCAACACTAAGTGGAGAGTTAGCAGGAAGTGGGTGTGCTGCTAAGAAATCTGCTAGTGCTTTTCCTTTTACCACACAGAGGGGTATGAATGTAATATCAAACTGTGAGAGAATCATGGACCAATGTGCCAACCATTCGGATAACATCGATTGTATCATGAGATACTATAGTGGATTGATTCTTAAAATCAAGTTCACCTTATGAAAGAGCATATAGTGTCGTAGCTTTTGGGATGAAAAGATTAAAGCTAGGTGATATTTCTTAATAGGTGAGTAGTTTGCTTCAGCAGGAATTAGATTATAGCTGAGGTAATAGAGATGGTTCTCCTACCCTTTGTCATTGACCTCGACCAACAAAGCGCCAAGGGAGTCATCCAATGCAGCTGTGTAGAAGATGAGTGGCCTGCGCAGAATAGGGGCTGCTAGAATCGACAACTTCACTAAATATTGCTTGATATCTTTGAAGGCATGCTGGTAGTTTTCATCCCACTTGAACTTGGCATCCTTTTTGATAAGTGCTAAAATGGCATGCATCTCCTTGATAGGTTGGAGATAAAGTGTCTTAGATATGCCAACCATCCTTGGAACGATCTGAGTTGAATTAAACTTTTGGGAGGTGGCATTTTTAGATAGCTTTGATATTTTCTAGATCTATCTCTATTCCCCAGTGTCAGACAACAAGCCCAAGAAACTTTTCTGAAGATACTCTGAATGCACACTTCAGGTGGTTCATTTTGAGGTTGAACCATATTAACCATTTAAAAACTACTCTCAAGTCAAAGAGATGGTCTTCCTTTTCTTTGCTTTTGACTACTAGATCATCAACATAGCACTCAACCTGATGATGGATGAGTTCATTGAAGATTTGAGTCATTGCCCATTGGTATGTAGCACTAGCATTTTTAAGGCCGAAAGACATGACCTTATAAGAATAGATTTCGTTCAGGGTTTGAAAAGTAGTGTTTTTTTATCCTCGAGGGGCCATCTTGATTTGTTTGTAGCCAGATGACCCATCCATGATGGAGAATACTACATGAGATGAGGCGATGTCCACCATTAATTTTGGTATAGGAAGAGGAAACTAATCCTTAGGGCATGCCTTATTCAAGTCCCTAAAATTGACATATATGCAAATTTGGCCATTCTTTTTCTTCACTGGTATGACACTGGCTAATAAGGTATGGTATTTTTCTTCCCTGATGAAACTAACATCGACTTGACTTCAAAAATGACTTATTGTTCGATTTCTAATCACATGAGTCTAGGAGCTTGCTTGATAGGGTTAACGTTAGGATCTATTGCTAATTTGTAGATTGCTACATGAGGAGATAATCCGAGCATCTCTTCATAGCTCCATGCAAAGTAGTACTTAAACTCAGTCAATAGCCTAACTATGTCATTGGTTCCTTCTTCATTCAGTAATGAGCTAATGTATGTCGGGCGTGGATCTTCTTCCATCCCGAGGTTGATTTCTTTGAGCTTGTGGATTGTTGAATGGATTTCCTCTTCAAATTCTGGCGGTGCATCTTTGATTTGGAGATCATCTGAAGTTTCTAAACACATTTCCTCATAAGAGTTAGAGTGGTTGGAGAAGAACCTATCGACTCCATATGATTGATAACAACTAAGCAGTAATCATCATCATCAACTGGACCCACTGTACTGAATTCTAATCATGATCTTGATTATGCATCCCTTCCTCTATTATTCCATAGCTTGTCAAAGTACTCTAACATGTGCTTAGACCATGTATAAGGAATCAAACCTTTCTTTGCAATATTATGAACACAAGGCGAGTACCAATCAAAAGGTAATTCCATTTATTCTTTATATGAATTATTCTCAAGTTCTACACTTGCTTCAGGACTTGAGGATGATGATCCCAATATGAATCTCTTCGACTTTGCATCAATGGAAGTCTTAAGGGCTTCCTTAACTAATAAACTTTCAACTTTTTGAGAGGAAAGTGAGGTTAGAGCTAAGGTTCCTAACTGCTACTTGATAGTTTCACGTAAGTTTGATTTGAATATATTCATGCTTTGCTTGGAGGCCTAATCTTTGTCACTGTCTAGCCAAGTGTCACCTCCAATGAAACCCATTGAGAGGGGTTGGCTGGTATACTAATCACATAAGACTCATCCTATGAGCTGGATTCCAAGTCTATGTGAATAGTAGGGGTACTCCTGTGAACTGGAACATAACCCCTGTTGGCTGGTGGCCAACTAGGGAGTCTTCCACCTCAGGGCCTCTGCCTCACGGTGGAGGTTGAGTCATCCTACCCATATGTCCATATGAAATGAACTGTGGGTGGAATGTGACATGCGGCTCTACTTCTTCCTTAATACCCTTTTCTTGTTTACTTCAACTTTCATTTTTCTTTTTTTTTTTTTCATTTTTTTCATTTTCTTCTCTTTCTTTTCTTTTTTTGCATTTGAATTTTGATCAAGTTCACGAGAAAAGGTATTCTGAGGAAGGTAGTAGGTTGCATCCTCATATATCTCAACCTCTCTAACTGAAAATGACTTTTCATCACCGTTGACACAGTACTCGATCCCATCCTTTCGGAACTTGATGCATTGATGGAGGGAGGATGGAATCATCTTATTCTGATGTATCCAAGGCCTACCAAGCAAAGATGTGAATGAAGTATTCAAATAAATTATGTAGAATTTGGCTTCAGTCTTCCATTAACCTATCGCCAAAGGTAATACTATAGAACCTAAAGCCCTCTCGCCTTGTTCATTCAATTCACTCAACACCATCCAATCTCCTCAGAGTGTAGAGATGTCCATCCTCAAATAGGAAAGAGTCTTTAAACTCATAATGTTCATCGATGTACCTGGATCAACAAGAATCTTGAAGAGTCTGAATTTGTCCATGTCCACTGTAATGTCGAGCGGACGGTTGTGCTCCATGTCCCCAAGAAGAAGGTCTTCATCTGTGAAAGTGACTCTTTGGGCTTCTCTGGAATAATGTGCCTCCTCTCCAATAGCGGTCAGCTGAGCTAAGCATATTTTTGGATCAAGAAGAGCCTTGATTAGTGATTCCATCATCTCTTTGGATAAGACAAGGGAATCATATATGCTTAACTTAGATGACAACTTTCTTAGGTGAGAGAGGACATTATAATCCATCTTGGGTTGATCCTCCAGAAGCATATCCATGGGTGGAGCATCCTATGTAGGGGCTTCTTGATCATCTGAACCAATGAATTATTTTTGCTTATCTCGAGGTGCTGCCCAAGGAGGTAGAACATTGTCACTATAGAGGTTGACTTTGGTGATCTCTTGTGGCAAGTTAGTAGAAGGTTCTACTACTCGTCAGGCTCGCCTACAACTTCTCCTATAGGACCCTCAAAATCGGATGATTCCAATCTATCTCAAGAGGTGAACTCATAATATTTAGAGAAAGAAAGTTCATCTAAATCAAAAAATGGAAGATCGAAGTTGTTATAATTATTATTTAAACTTGGAGAGCTTTCTAAAAGAGTAGAGATAGGCAACCCATTAGAAGTGACACAGATGTAATTTAAACTTGCTTTATTCTTTGATTTCTTGGATTTTGAAGGAGGTACATAGTAGAAATCTAATAAAGTGGGGTGAAAGATTTGATGCCCTCATCCGCCGATACAAGATGCCTACTAAAGGAAGAGCTAGTTGAAGTAGAGGTGCTCACTGAGGTAATAACTATAATTATGGACTGAATGCTGGGCTCGGTCAGTGGTTGCACTACTTAGCTATCCCGGGCTTGCACAGGCTGCTGCTACTAAGCTCCCCATTTTTCTAAGTTGGCTGTGGCAACTTGCAAACCTTCCTTGATGTTGGAGGTATGAGTTGCCTCAGGCACCTGTAGAGAAAGTTTTGATTTTGGAAATAATTTTCTTAGAGGTTCAGGATAAGGAGATATCCCAACCTTCTTTAATTTTGAGGGGATCACAGGTATCCCCAAGGATTACCTTGATCGAATTGGATGGTTGTTCCATAAGGTATTCCTTTGGGATAACTATAACATCTATCTTGAAGCTATGTTCAAGCTAGTCCTTGAATGCAAAGCAATCCTCCAAAACATGGCCAAGCATGCGGTGGTAGAGGCCAAAGTTAGGATCATTGCTCTTGCCCACTTCCTCCGGCCTTGTACGCTCGGATAGCTTAAAGTCAAATTTCTTTAAGATATTCTTAAAGATTTTTCTAATTACCCCCTCTTAAATGAATATGGCTTGTTTAGTTTATCCATAAGAGTAGGTGGATGGTAGCTACCTAGTAGCACTTATGTGTGCCGCTACTGTGGATGTGGTTAAGGAGGATGCGATGAAGGCCATGGAGGCTACTGTGGTGGCCAGTAGGATGGTCTCGGTGGTGGTAGAGGAGGTGGAAGTGACAGTTGTGGAGCTTGTGGTCTCCCATACTGCTCTCTGGTTGGCTGCTTCCCCTTGTCTACTGTTATCACTAAACCTAGCTACTTCTCATAAACTTTCTACGACTTTGGATTTAATGATTTATCTGAAAAAGGTAACTATTTGTCTTCTCCTTGTAAGCTAGCCACCTTGTTGATTAGCTTCTCAAATATTTTGATTATTATGGGGAAAATATTTTTGCCTTCATCAATCCTTTTGAAAAGGAGAAATAAAAATAGAAATATACACCTTATTGGGGACACCATGTAGATCCACAGATATTCTTATTAGGGTGGTCGGGTATGACATTGAGGAGAGGTGTACTATCTTGAAAGATAGAAGTCACCACCCTATAATGGACCTAATCACATGAATAAGGACTCCTAAGGACTATGGGTCTTGGCATGTACCAGAGATGCTTCCCCTACTTTACATGGAAAAGTAAAATAGGGTTTATTTTAAATTGGGTTCATTAAGTTCCCTATGGAGGTAAGCTACCATAGTTAATTACATCATAAGGAATGAGATTCCTTAGGAATACTTTCGATTAAGGCAAATGATCGTTGTCTTCAAAGATTTTAATAGAAAGGACTATCAATCGATTTGGTTTATTTTTGGAAGATCAAACGAGATTGATCAAATAGGAGGGAGTTCTTTTTCAGAGCTAAAGGAAGATAAGTAAAGGATGCTTTAAATACTAGGAAGCCTAGTAAGCAACCGAAACTATCCTATGGTTGAGCTTTATATTTTTGAAATTGAAATGATTTATTCATTTGACTTGAATTTTCAATAGAAATTTAGGGCTTATGATTCCACAACACAAGATTGCATAAATGCCTAAGAGGTGATGATTTATGCTTATAGCCAGCAAAAGGGAGAAGTGACATCAGAACCTAAATCTAGGGAGCTTTGGCGAGGGCCAGAAGCACAACCTAAATTTAAGGTGAAAAAAAAGAATATAGTTTACCTCCATAAGAGAGGATAAACCACCCATTGGACTTACAACAGGTGTGGTTAACTCCTCTCTGATTTAAATTATGTAGGCAAGTCATATGTTTATGCAAGATAGCAAGGTTGTCATTTATTTAGAAAGAGACTAAGTCCTTAAACACACTCCCTAAGAGACTAGATCATGTAGGGTATGATTTAATGACTTAATTATAATGCAAATTTTTTATATATTTTATTTTTGTTTTGGACAATCAATTTGTCTCAGACTTATAGGATTCATATGCCTAATGCATGAGAAATGAGATTATGGGCCAAAATCAGCGAGAAGGGGAGGTGTATTTCCACCATGGATCTCAAAGGTCAAGCCAAGTTCACGGGCACGGGTGGAAACCGTCCAAATCAAGAATGAATCAATATGCTTTTTCTGCATGATGTTAGGAAAGGAAAGACAACATCCAGCTAAGGGGCTGCTAATTCTTTTATCTTGATTTATAGCCTAAACTTTAGGTAAGGTTATGAGTTATTTATTTTTAATTTTGAGTTATTTAATTTGATAGAAGATTTCTTTTTTCCTAAGAGCCTAATCATCATCCAGCCCATACATCAAAGGAAGGAATAAACTAGGAAAAAGATATCATCTTAATAAACAAGCTAAAAAAAATATCATTTAATTTATAAATCTATCACAAAAGAATAAAAGACCATTTATGGTCAGGCTTCACCGTACAAACCCAAAAAATAAATTGGATAGCCGAGCTTTACCCTTATATAATCCAGATTACAAATGAATAAATTATAATTAAGCAAGGAATTCATGTTATGGGGGTCTTCATTTCTTCTTTCTTTTTTTGGTTCTTTCCTTTGGTTGGTTGGAATGTGGATGCTCTAAAGGCTTCACATGGTACACAAGATGAGGTCTTATGACCAATGCTCATCCTAATCCCTCATAATAATTATTCCAAAATCCTAATTGCAAAATTACATGAAAATAAAAAGTAAATCTAACACTTGCAAAATAGAGATTTGTTAAACAAACCATACAAATCCTAAGCGTGTATATGCATATATTGGACTTAGCACCCCACACATGGGTAATCAAGTCCACCTAGCCTATTGGGTTATGCTTAGGGGTATAAGCACATGCACAACAAAATTATTTATATTTTTATTACAACACCCCTTAAGCACAATCTCCTGTCGAAGATAATGTTAGACTAAATCATCCTACCATTCATTCTACGCATATGCACCCTAACATCCAGACTAAAATATTATATCATAAAATAAAAGCAAAACATCAAACCATGCATCGTCCTAACCTAAAGTTAGAAATGGGACTTAGTCTAGTGTGTGTGCTTTAAAAATGGTTTGTGTGATATGCTTAGTTATGGCTTTAAGATTTATATTTTCTAAGTATGAAAATGTTTAACTTAGATGGGTGGTTTCATTCAAATGTTTTAATTAATTTGGTTGATTTTTATTTGGTGATTTGTTTAAGTTTGAATGAATCCACAAATAATTACTAAGTGTTATAAAGAAAGAAAAAGAGAAGAGAACTCCTCTTTTCTCCCTACCTTAAGTAACTTTTAAAGTGGATTCATGTTTGATCTTTGTTTAGTGAATATTTTATTAAGTATTTTAATTAATCCTAAGTTTGGATTTTCCCTAAACAAATCTATCCAAAAAGAAAGACATTTTATGATTAAGTAAAGTTAATTAATATCACAAAACACACAACACTTTATTTCTTTCCCAACATGTGTAACATGCATATGGATGAATGCTAAGCATATCTATACATGCAAATGAAAATGTTTAACACACTTTAATGATGAATGCTAAGAGAATTTGTTTAAGAAATTTGAATATTTTTATGATGCATGATTTTGTTAAGTAGAAAAAGAGGGATTTCTTTTACCCATTTTTCATATGCACACATGCATGTATGAAAGACATAAGTGAGTACGGTGCCATTGTTAGCACTAGGGGTGTAAAGTACATGACCTACTTAGGACTACTTAAAGCCTCGCAACCCCAGGGTTGTCCAGACTAATATACCACTTTCCTTAAATACATATGTATGTTCAAAAGAAATGAATGGAAAAATGAAAGATGCAAAAGTTTATGTTTGCTTGGTTTTTTGGTTTGATTGTTTAGTTTATATGTGTGATGTGGAATTCCCTCTTGAGTCATGACATAGGGGTGTATAGCAATGGATTTAAGCAAGTGTTATGTCTTTTTCAAATGGACTATGCACTTTGCAAATCCTATACAATTCTATGTTAAGAAAGAGAGGGAGAATCACATAACACATTTTATATTCACATGCAAGCTCATAAATAATTATAAGTAGCACACCTTTTAGTTTTGATACTTGATTTATAATTTTTAAAAATAATTTTGGATGTAATAGTGATAATAGCCATTCATATTCTTACTTTAGCCAAAACATGCAATTTGACATAAAGGAAATATTTCATTTTTAATTTGATTTTTTAAAGGCATGAATGCATGAATTTCATATGACATACACATTTAGCATGTTAAGAAAGAAACAAAGTGATGAAAGTATGTAAATTCATTCTCCTTAATTAATTGCTAAAGACAATCCTATGGAATAAGATTATTTAAAATAAATCAAATTTGGTTTAAGGAAGGTTTGATTTGGTTTTGAGTTTGATTTCAATTTGAGAAATGTGAGAAGGTTTGCTGGTCCTAACTCATGCCCACATGTGTATGAAGTTTTAGTTTAATTTTTAGGTGATTAGATGATTTTTATATTTTGATTAGGTTAAGGTGTACATTAAGTTCATAATTACCCCTTACCTATACCACTTTAATATATTTAACCAAATAATTATGATCCATGATATGACATAAAACCACAAGAAATTTAAATCAGCAATGCACCTAAGAAAAAATAGGCCTAATGCATTTGTCTCACAATTAATGATTAATTAAGCTAAAGGGTTTAAATTAAGTACTTTCATAACCCTTCTCATACATATGGATTAGGTTTTGATTTCCTTAATCCACTTAGGTTATTGAATACCTAAGTACCTACCCAAGATGAATTGGTTAAGTTCTAGAATATTTTGATTTTAAAATCAAATTATTTAGGCAAGTGATTAGGGGATTAACCCTTAATTAAATTTGGGTTAAGTAAGGAAAGGGGTTTAGGGAATGTCTTAGGGAAAATTTCCCAAATCCATTTTAAAAACCTCTTCTTTACTTATGCAAGGCTTAATTAACTTAATAAAGGGATTAAACCACTGTTCATGTGCTTAAATACCCTTAATTACATAATGAGAGTAATTAAGGATTCATTAATTGATCTCTATAATTAACCCATCAATAAATCCCAAGAAAATAAGGGGATGCAGAAGTCATCCCCCTAAATGCACATAAAAAGTTCAGAATTAATCAGTGGGATAATTAAGGAGTAATTAGAGTTATTAAGTTTTCATTAAAACCCTAATTAAAAAAATACACTATTAAAAATCCATTGGAAATAATTTTTGGTTATTATCCTAAGAAATATCTTTACAGTGCATTTTACCTTGTATTTTTATAATTTTTTTAGAATTAGTTATGCAATTATAAAGATTCGGCCACCAAGATAATTAATTAAATTTCTAATTAAATAGCTAATCTTGTCGGTGCCATGTGGAGGCTTACGCGATGTGTGCTTTCCACATGGCACGATAGAAGAGGCCACTTAGGTTGTCACATCGTAGCACCGCATCAGCGATGGTGCTACGTGCTTTCTCCTCACCCGTCCGATTTAAGATCAGATAGGTGAGGTAAAGTCTACAGCATTAATAGGGTAAATCAGATATCTTATTTGTCTTGATCATGACCATCCATCCAAAATGTGCGGATGGATGGCCCATGATCTATCACTGAGTTTCCCTGCAGGAAAGGGGAATCGTCCACCTTCCTTGGCCTGATCCGAGCTCGATTGAGCTTGGATTGAACTCAAATTTTACCCACACCATCTAGGAGTAAAGGAGAGATGATCTAACAGTCAAATTCTCATATGGTGAGAATTTCTTACACAAAGGACCACACCCTCTTTACTTTAAGCTCAGGTTGAAGGCATACCTCACCGGAGGCTATCACTAGTGCTCGAATTCATTGAGGTAGCTTCATCTAGTGGAGATGAAGCCATATTGAAGATATGAGATGATTTGGTTGAGTGGATCTTCTATGGACCAAGCTCTCCTTCAAATGGATTCAGCCTTGGTCTAGACACCACCTCCCTTGCCTTGAGAACTTGGGAAAAGGTTTGGATCAACTTGATTGACTCCTCTGAAGATGCTTGTAAGAGAAATTGAGTTGATATTGAGTAATGAGCAAAGTGAAAATTGCCTTAGCCTCCCCTATTTTCAATTTGAAGGAATCTGAAAATGGAGAATGCCAAATGCTTGGGTATTGCTTGAGGGAGCTTGGGAAGCTTGCCTTAGCTCTCTCTCTCTCAGTCAATTGAGTGTGTGTCTATTGGAATGAAGTGAAATTAGGGGAAGTATATCTCCCCCTAGGTGAATTGAATGGCCGCAAGTTCTCCTTCCATTTTGATCCAATACACCCTATTCAATGGGTTGTTTAGGTTGTTTAGAGTTGCATGTGGTTTGGTTTCGGCCAGAGGGGGTAGTGGAGAAGTTGCCATGTGAAAAATAAGGTGTGGAGTGATTCCCATGTGCTCATTTCCATAAGGGTGGTCAATTTTGACCTTGGGTTGGGTTTAGCTTACCCAAACCCATTGAGTCATGTGCACCATGTCCATTAGTGACTATTTGGTCCACTAAGAGGATGCCAAGTGTCCATAAAAAGGAATTGACCAAATTCTAAGGGATTTTGATTTTAGGTTACCCTATGGACTAGGTGTAAAATGGTCATTTAGCTTGGATTTCAGTTTGAGTATATTTAGTATGATTGAAAAATGGGTTGGGCCAAGTTTCAATGAATTTGGAGTTAGTTTGATATGATTTGGCTCATGTTGACCCATTTAGGTCAAAATGGGTCAACTTAGGTCAGGTTGACTAATTGGTTAAATTGGGTCAAACCAATGGTTGGGTCAAGTTCATATGTCAATTTGAAATGTTTTGGTGACTTTGGTTCAGTTCAATTTGGTTTATATTTGGATTTGGTTCATTTGATTTCATTTAGATCAAATGGGTCAAGTTGACCAAATTGACCCATTTGACCAATTAAGGTTAGGTCTTGGGTTGGTTTAGGTCTAATTGGTCATTTGAAATTTATTAGTATCTTTATTTCTAATCAATTTTGGTTTGGTTTGATTTTGGTTAAATTTGACCATTTAGGTGAAGTTGGGTTCAAGGTCAATTGGGCTAGGTTGGGTCTAGTTGGCCAAGTGCATCAGTTCAACAATCATTTTAGAATGAATTTGACCCATTGGTTTCAATTGATTTGGCTTAGATCAAGTTTTGACTCATTTTGACTTTTTTAGGTCAAGCTGGGTCAACTTGGGTCAAGTGGCCAATTGGGCTAGGTTAGGCTCAAATAATTACTAGGTCAAGTTTAAACAGTGATCATGAATGAGTTTTGATCAGTAGTTTCAATCAATTTGGCCTATGGTGGATTTTGGCTAGTTTAGATTTTATTTTGGTCAAATGTTGACTCGGTCAACCCTTAGGTTTGATTAGTTTGACCTAATTTGGGTGATTGATCATCTCATGATGATTGTTGCTCACAATGTGAGGCTTAGATGGGCTTAGTTCAATCTAATTTTGTTGGAATTAGAATTTGGCTTATAAGGGTACTTTAGGTCACTTTGGGTCAAGTGAGCCTAAGTGGGTGAAATGGCTTGGTCAAAGCTTGATTTGAGTTTGATTGAACTCACATATGGACTTATGATTGAAATATAAATCTATTTGCAAGAGATTTGAGGTCAAATGGGTTTGGATCCATTTGACAACTTTAAGTTTAAAGGGTGAACATGAGTTTGAGTTGGGTTTGATTTTTGGATTTAGTCTTAGTTTAGTGATTGAAGTTTATGTTTATATTTGGATTCATGATTTAAGGATTGATTGAATCATGAAGAAAAATCAAGAGCTTGGCTTGATTTGGCTAAGTTTAAGAATTTGACTTGAAAGGCTTAGGTTGAATTTTGAGTAGATTTGAGTTTACTAGGAGAGTCTTCTTAATCTTCTGCATCAGTGACTTATTTCCCTCTATTAGAGGTGCTATCCTAGGAGATAGAACCTTGCCACTATGGAGGTTGATTGTAGTGATTTATTGTGGCAAGTTAGTGGAAGGTTTTGCTTGCTCTTCAAGCTTACCTACAGTTTCTCCTATGGGACCCTCAAAATTGGATGATTCCAAGTCTATCTCAAGAGGCGAACCCGAGTATTTAGAGAAGGAAAGTCTAGTAAAGTAAGTGGGATGAGGGATTTGATGCCCTCATCCGCTGATACAAGATGTCTACTATGAAAAGAGCTAGCTAAAGTAGAGGTGTTTGCTGATGTAGTAGCTGCAACTGTGGACTAAAGTCTGGACTCGGTCGGTGGTTGCACTACTTGGCTATCCCGGGATGGCATAGGCTGCTGCTGTTGAGCTCCCCCTTACCCCAAGTTGTCTTTAGCAACTTGCAAACCTCCTTTGATGTTAGAAGTTTGAGCTACCTCAAGCACCTACAGGGAAAGTTTTTTGATTTTTGAAATAAATTATTTAGAGGTTTTAGATAAGGAGATATCCCAACCTTCTTTGGTTTTGGAAGGATCACAAGTATCCCCAAGGACTACCCTATTGGAACTTGTGGTGCTTCCACAAGGTATTCCTTCGGGATATCTATGGCACCAATTTTGAAGCTATATTCAAGCCAATCCTTGAAGGTGAAGCAATCTTCCAAAACATGACCTAGCATGCGGTGGTAGGGATAAAGTTAGGATCATTGCTTTTGCCCACTTCCTCTGGCCTTCTAGGTTTCGGTAGCTAAAAATCATGCTTCATTAAGAGATTCTTAAAGATCTTCCTGATTACCTCCCTCTTAAATAAATAAGGCTTGTTAAGTTTATTGAAAAGAGTAAGTGGACCATTGCTTGCGTGGCGGTATGTGTACCGTTGTAGGCGATATCGGGAGGAGGAGGCGGTGTGAGGCTGTGGTGCGTGTGTCGGTAGATGGGTTACCTCAGTGGTGGTAGAGGAGGTGGAAGCGATGGCTGTGGAGCACGAGGTCTCTCAAACTGCTCTCTGGCCAGCTATTTCCCCTTGCCTTTTGCTATCATTGCCCTGGTTTCTTCTCATATACCATATAGGGCTCTACTTTATTGGTAGATCTGGAGAAGGCAACTATTTGGCATCTCCTTGCAAGCTAGCTACCTTGTTGATTAATTTTTCAAAAGATTTGATGGTGAAATCTTTGATCATGAAGGCGACTGGGCCATGGATATTCTTAAACATAATCTCGATGGCATGCTATTCAGACAACTATGAATCATATTTCATACTCAAACTATGCCATCTGAGAATGTAATCAATGAGGGGCTCACCAGGGTTTTGTTGAGCTACAATGAGATTGCCAATAGTGACCATTTGCTGAGCTCCAGCAAACTTCTTGATAAAGAGTTGCTCCAACTCAGTAAAAGTCTTCACTGAACTATTTGTAAGTTCAGCATACCAATCAAAAACTATCCTACTAAGCTACTAATGAAGAGATAAAAGAATAAAGTGTGACTGCCACCAGTGTTGCAATAACTAGCTCTGAAATGCACAATGTGCTGCCTCGGGTTCCCACTGCCATCAAAACTCTTGAAAGAAGGTGTCACAAAACCCTTAGGATATTGGATGGCATCAAATTCCTCCAGGTAGGGTCTACCCTTTGGAACTGATGATCCTCTTTAGGCATGAGTCAATGGTTCTCTCACCTACTACTCAACCATGGATTTGATATCTTTTTCTTATATGGAGGTACTATCCACTACCTTTCTATACAAACTGGTGCTACTCTGCTCTTCTGGAGGTAAAGTCTTGGCTGGATCCAAGACATGCACCAACTCTAGTAGACTGGTCTCATCTATAGTAGGATGAATTGCTAAGGTTTGATTCTCAAATGCTAAGACAACTGCTAACAGATCTTCAAGCCTCTTCTACATTCTATCTATTTTTTTCATCTTTTTTACTTTATCTGCTGAAGGAGGTGTTGGGTTGAGTAGGCTGTGTCTTCCTGCTCGGCCTCAGCACCTTCCAAAGTCTGCTACTCTCTAAGGAGGGATCCCCTGGTGTCTACCATGTAAACCCCTACTGAATCTCCCAATAAATTATTTTCATTAGGATCAAAGCTGATCTTCTCCTCATCAGACTAGTCATAGCCTAAGATCTCTTTCTTTTCCATGAGATAATGGGCTACTATATCATCTAGAGAATGATTTATCTGAACTGGCACAAATGACTTTGGCTGATTGGTGATAGGATCACTTATGTATCTTGAGAAAGGACCTCCCCTACGAAGAGTTAAATGAGGGCTATACTCGCTGGAAGAAATACGCTCTTGAAAGTCACTGAATCTATATGGGGTGACACTCCTAGGAGGATCTATCATCATAGTTGTGACTGAGCTGTCACCTTCTCCCTCGACAACTGCTATCTCCATCGTATGTTGTGGTGGTGGCAGTGATGGGATGACTATGATACTTCGGGGTCGCCATTCCTTCCTCACTATGACTGGGATAGAAGGTCGAGTAGGAGAGCTCAGCCTTGCCATAATAGGCAGTGTAGATGGAATGGGATCCCTTGGCCATAGCTAGATCACCAATGGGGGTCTTTTCTCCCTAGATGTGGCATTCATGGCCTTCGGTGGAATAGTAGATGCTGGAACTTGGATTGGAGATGGTGGATGGGGGGTAGAGCAGTGTGGTGGAGACACCACCAACTCTCTCCACACAGGAGTCCTCTTCTTATGATGGGTGGTAACCATCAACAGAATGCTATCAGTGTGATTGATGCGGGTAGCGTTGATCGGAAAGTGATGAGGCTGAAGCAGCGACTACCTCAACTCGCTCTCATGAAATCTAAGCTATGGGCCTCCCTGGCCCTCTCCTATCTAATATGCTTCCCCACACTATGGGGGATAACAGATCTCAAATCAAACTGAGCCCCAAACTTTGATCATCCGTAGGCTCAGCCAACCTAGAGAAGAACTATCCTTAGGTCGGCATACAACCTCTTCCTCTCAATAATATGAGCCTAGAAATGCACTGCTAGTGGAGGTGAAGCAGAAATCCTCTTGATGTCCTCTCTGTTAGAACCGAAAAGAGGGTGAAATCTATTCTCCATAATGAGAGGAGACACTACCCTAGGTGACTCCTCCATAGTAGTCCGAGCAGCTGCCTCCAACTCTCATGCGATGCAAGTGTGATACCACTTCGGGTAGGTCGAGCAGAGTAAGAGCTAGATCTAACCTCAAAAGCAGGGGAGACAATCCCTGGGATCAGAGGAGCCTTCCCCTTGGAGGGTGCTAGTGAGTGGATGTTATCCCTAACTAAGGCAGTATAGGGAACAACTGGGCACATTAGCACTATCACTGATATTGGCACTAGCATTGTTGCTGTGGGAACTGCCACTACCTTCCTCTTTAGTGAGGGAACATCTGAGTCAGATGGCATGTCAATCTGGATGACAAGTTTCTGCCCGATCACTGTGCTTCTGCTAACAGTCGTGAGGGGAGTGCCCTCATAGGTAATCCCGGCCCCCTTGAAGCCTCAATCGAAATGGATGAGGTGGGCATAATCAGATCTTGGAAGGCTAGCCTGATCTAGGGCCAAGTCCATCCCATGTGGAAACATAAACACATACCTCTGCGCTGCCATGGCAATCAACTGAATTGAAAACTGAGACATAAACTAATGCTGACTGAAGGTCTGTAATGTTAGAAACAAACTTGAATCAAATTCCTATTTTGTTGATTTCTTGAATTTGAATTTAAAATTTGAACCCACACTCAACATCTTGAAAGTGTTAAGTTAGGCTCAAATGGATTTTGATGAGATTTTGAGATTTGATTGGAAAGAGAAATTTTTTGAATGTAGAATCCACTTTCAACAAATTTGGGTATATTGAAAATGACTTCAAATATTTTTGGAGAGATGCTTCCATTAGGTTCATGTTTGAATTTTGAATTTTGATTTTGAAGACCCTTTATTTAACAAATTTGAGTATGTTAAAATAAAAGGTCAATTGATTTTGTTTTTGATTTGAGATTTTTGGAATTTACTCACTTAGAAAATTTGGGTATGCTAGGTGGGGTGTTTGAAAACAATTTCTTCTTATTTTTATTTGCTTTGTTTTGTGAATCATTTGTGATTTTGAAAAATGAAATCCTCATTTAGCAAATTTGGGTATGCTAAAATGAAGAATCCAAGTGTGTTTTATTTTTGAATTTTTTTGAAAATAGGATTCTTAGCAAATTTAGGTATGCTAAGAAAATCCTAATGTGTTTCTTTGGATTTTGATTTTGTTTTTTGAAAAATAGGATCCTTAGCAAACTTGGGCATGCTAAGGAAATTATAATGTGTTTCTTTTGATTTTGATTTTGTTTTTTTTGAAAAATAGGATCCTTAGCAAATTTGGGTATGCTAAGGGAATCCTAATGTGTTTCTTTTATTTTGGATTTTATTTTGAAAATGGAGACTTCACTTTAGCAAATGTGATATGCTAGAATGAAGTTCCAATGTGTTTTGAATTTTTGTAAAATAGAAACTTCACATAACAAATTTGAGTATGCTAAATGAAATTCCAAAAAAGTGTTTCAAATTTTGTTTTGAAAATGGAGACTTCACTTTAGCAAATATGGTATGCTAAAAATGGAGTTCCAAATGTGTTTTTGAAAAATTTTGTTTTTTTTTGAAAATGGAGACTTCATTTTAGCTAATGTGGTATGCTAGAATGAAGTTCCAAATGTGCTTTGAAAAATTTTGTTTTTGAAAATGGAGACTTCATTTATCAAATGTGGTATGCTGGAATGAAGTTCCAAATGTGTTTTGAAAATTTTTATCTTTGAAATTAGAGACTTCATTTTAGCAAATGTGGTATGCTAGAATGAAGTTCCAAATGTGTTTCGAAAAATTTTGCTTTTGGAAATGGAGACTTCATTTTAACAAATGTGGTATGCTAGAATGAAGTTCCAAATGTGTTTTGAAAATTTTGTGTTTTGTTGATTTTGAAAAGAGGGATTTCCATTTAACAAATTTGGCTATGTAAGATGGAAATCAATTGTGTTTCATTTTTCAAAGATTTATTTTCATGTGTGATTATTATTTTTTGAAAGAAGAAATTCCAACCTAATCATAAATGGAATATGTTAAGTGGGATTTCAAATTAGTGTCATATTATTTGGAGCAGAAATTTTCATTCAATAAATTTGGGTATATTGAATGGAGGTGTTCATATGTGCTTTTTGAAAATTTATTTTTGATTTTGATTGGAAATGAAACCTCCATTCAATAAATGTTGGTATATTGAATGGAGAGGTTTCATATGTGGTTTTTTAAAAAAATATTTTTGACTTTGATTGGAAATGAAACCTCCATTCAATAAATGTGGGTATATTGAATGGAGAGGTTTCATATGTGCTTTTTGAAAATTTATTATTGATTTTGATTAGAAATGAAACCTCCATTCAATAAATGTGGGTATATTGAATGGAGAGGTTTCATATGTGCTTTTTAAAAATTTATTTTTAATTTTGATTGGAAATGAAACCTCCATTCAATAAATGTGGGTATATTGAATGGAGAGGTCTCATATGTGCTTTTTGAAAAGGTGAAAATTCCAACTTAACACATGTGGAATGTGTTGAGTGGAATTTCAAAGTTGTGATTTTGCTTGAAGATGTAACATCCATCCAACACATTTGGATGTATTGAATGGAAATGCCCACCTTCAAATTTTGTGCTTTTTTGAAAATTTATGATTGTTAAAATTTTATTTTTGAAAATGAAGTCTTCATCAAAATGAATTGAGTGAAGAAGTTCATTTGTGCTTTTAGAAAAATATGATTGTTGGTTTTATTTTTGAAATGTTCCTACATGTAACAATTATGAAAATTGTCAGATGTAGTGCAAATATTTTATTTAGTGTATTTTGAAAAAGTGCTTTTGAAAAGTAAGATTTTTTTATGAAGTATTCATTTTGTCTTTATTTTCGGAATGAACCTTTCCTTACCATAAAAATGATAAGGAGGAAGTTTTTAATTACTTTCTTTGTATTAAATTTTTATTTTCACCCATTGAGGAACCCAATGAGGGTTTTAAGACCAACAAGAGGTGAGGTCCTAAAGCCTAAAGATGTTAGATAGCTCAACTTAAGGATGAAATAAGCTAAGTGCCAATGGAAAGAAAGACAGTCTTAGAATCATACAAAAGTACAAACCCACTATCGATACTTGGAGACAACGATCATTTACCAAAGATGGAGAGAGGAAAATTCCCCAGCTGAGTCGCCAAAAAAATCTATGGGGAAAATGATTTTCCCTTCATCTATCCTCTTAAAGAGGATAAATGAAAATAGAAATATACGCCTTATTCGGGACACCACATAGATCCACAGATGTTCTTACTAAGATGATCGTGTATGACATTGAGGTGAGGTGTACTATCACGAAAGATAGAAGTCACCACCCTATAATGGACCTAATCACCTGAATAAGGACTCCTAAGGACTATGGGTCTTCGCATGTACCACAGATTCTTCCCCTACTTTATATGGAAAAGTAAAGCAGGGTTTATTTCAAACTAGGTTCGCTAAGTTCCCTATGGAGGAAATCCCCTATAGTTAATTACATCCTAAGGAATGAGATTCCTTAGGAATACTCTCGAGTAAGGCAAATGATCATTGTCTTGAAAGATTTCAATAGAAAGGACTATCAATCAATTTGGTTTATTTTTGGAAGATCAAACGGGATTGATCAATTGGGAGGGAGTTCTTTTTCATAGATAAAGAAGATAAGTAAAGGATGCTTTAGATACTAGGAAGCTTAGTAAGTATCCCAAACTATCCTATGGTTGGGCTTTATATTTTTGAAATTGAAATGATTTATTCATTTTAGTTTTATTTTTAATAGAAATTTAGGGCTTATGATTCCACAACACAAGATTGCAGAAATGCCTAAGAGGTGAGGATTTATGCTTATGGCCCACAAAGGGGAGAAGTGACCTCAAAACCTAAATCTAGGGAGCTTTGGTGAGGGCTAGAAGCATGACCTAAATCTAAGATAAAAAATGGGTATATGATTTACCTCCACAAGAGAGGATAAACCACCCTATTGGACTTACAACCGCCTAGGGGTGGCTGCCAACTAACTCCTCTATGGTTTTAAATTCATGTAGGCAAGTCATATGTTTATGTAAGATAACAAGGTTGTTATTTATTTAGAAAGAGACTAAGTCCTTAAATACACTCCCTAAGAGACTAGATCATATAGGGTATGATTTAATGACTTAAATCTAATGCAAACTTTTTATATATTTTATTTTTGTTTTGGACAATCAATTTAACTCAGGCTTATAGGATTCATATGATTAATGCATGAGAAATGAGATTATGGGCAAAAATCAGTGAGAAGGAGAGGTGTATTTCCATCATGGCTCTCAAAGGTCAAGCCAAGTTCACTGGCATGGGTGGAAGCCCTCCAAATCAAGAATGAATTAATGTGCTTTTTATGCATGATGTTAAGAAAGAAAAGACAACATCCATATAAGGGGTTGCTAATTCTTTTATCTTGATTTATAGCCTAAGCTTTAGGTGAGGTTATGAGTTATTTATTTTTAATTTTGAGTTGTTCAATTTGGTAGAAGATTTATTTTTCCCTAAGAGCCTAATCGTCATCCAGGCCAAACATCAAAGCAAGGAATAAACTAGAAAAAAGATGCCATCTTATACACAAGCTAAACAAACATCAATCATTTTATAAAGATAGCGCAAAAGAATAAAATATTATTTGTGGTTGGGCTGCACCATAAAAACCCAAAAAATAAATTGGGTAGCCAAGCTCTACCCTTATACAACCAAGATTACAAATGAATTAATTATAATTAAGCAAAAAATTCATGTTGTGGGGGTCTTCATTTCCATCTTTCTTCTTTTCTTCTTTCTTCTTTCTTCTTTCTTCTTTTGGTTCCTTCCTTTGGTTGGTTGGAATGTGGATGCTCTAAAGGCTTCACATGGTATGCAAGATGAGATCTTATGACCAGTGCTCATCCTAATCCCCCATACCAATCATTCCAAAATCCTAATTACAAAATTACATGAAAAGGAAAAGTAAGTCTAACTAACACCTACAAAACAGAGATTAGCTAAACAAACCATACAAAACCCAAGCATGTATACACATATATTGGACTTAGCACTGTACACATGGGTAACCAAGTCCACCTGGCCTATTGGGTTATGCTTAGGGGTATAAACACCTATACAATAAAAGCATTTATATTTTTATTACAGCGCCCCTTAAGCACAACCCCCTACAGAAGACAATGGTTAGACTAAATCATCCTACAATTCATTCTACACACATGCACCCTAACATCCAGACTAAAATATTATATCATGAAATAAAAGAGAAACATCAAACCACACACCGTCCTAACCTAAAGCTAGAAATGGTGACTTAGTCTAATGTGTGTGCTTTAAAATAGGTTTGTGTGGTATGCTTAGCTATGGCTTTAATGTTTAGATTTTCTAAGTATGAAAATGTTCAACTTAGATGAGTGGTTTAATTCAAATGTTTT
The DNA here is from genome assembly GCA_021442155.1 of Cymbidium sinense. Classification (NCBI taxonomy): domain Eukaryota; kingdom Viridiplantae; phylum Streptophyta; class Magnoliopsida; order Asparagales; family Orchidaceae; genus Cymbidium; species Cymbidium sinense. The sequence goes on along the minus strand of CM038219.1, from coordinate 104,621,656 downwards.
AATTGATTTGGTTGATTTTTATTTGGTGATTTGTTTAGGTTTGAAGGAGCTTACAATTAATTACTAAGTGTTGTAAAGAGACGAAAAGAGAAGATAACTTCTCTTTCCTCCCTATCTTAAGTAACTTCTAAAGTAAATTCATGTTTGATCTTTGTTTAATGAATGTTTTATTATGTGTTTTAATTTATCCTAAGTTTAGGTTTTCCCTAAAAAACCTATCCAAAAAGAAAGGTATTTTAAGATTAAGTAAAGTGAATTAATATCACAAAATACACAACACTTTATTTCTTTCCCAACATGCATAACATGCATATGGATGAATCCTAAGCATATCTATACATGCAAATAAAAATGTTTAGCACACTTTAATGATGAATGCTAAGATAATTTATTTAAGAAATTTGAATGTTTTTATGATGCATGATTTTGTTAAGTAGAAAAAAGAGGGATATCTTTTATCCATTTTTCATATGCACCATACATGTATGAAAGGCATAAGTGAGTATGAAGCCATTGTTAGCACCAGAGGTATAAGGCACATGACCTACTTAGGGCTACTTAAAGCCTTGCAACCCCGGGGTTGTCCAGACTAATATACCACTTTCCTTAAATACATATGTATGTATAAAAGAAATGAATGGAAAAAGAAAGATGCAAAAGTTTATGTTTGTTTGATTTTTTGGTTTAATTGTTTAGTTTATATGTGTGATGTGGAATTCCCTCTTGAGTCATGACATAGGGGTGTATAGGGATGGATTTAAGCAAGTGTTATGTCTTTTTCAAATGGACTATGCACTTTGCAAATCCTATACAATTCTATGTTAAGAAAGAGAGGGAGAAACACATAACACATTTTATATTCACATGCAAGCTCATAAATAATTAAAAGTAGCACACCTTTCAATTTTGATACTTGATTTATAAGTTTTCAAAATAATTTTAGATTTAATAGTGATAATAGCCATTCATATTCTTACTTTAGCCAAAACATGCAATTTGACATAAAAGAAATATTTCATTTTTAATTTGATTTTTAAAAGGAAAGAATGCATGAATTTCATATGACATACATATTTAGCATGTTAGGACAGAAACAAAGTGATGAAAGCATGTAAATTCATTCACCTTAATTAATTCCTAAAGACAATCCTATGGAATAAGATTATTTAAAGTAAATCAAATTTAGTTTAAGGATAGGATTTGGTTTTGAGTTTGATTTCAATTTGAGAAATGTGAGAAGGTTTGTTGGTCCTAACCCATCCCACATGTGTATGAAGTTTTAGTTTAATTTTTAGGTGATTGATGATTTTTATATTTTGATTAGGTTTAGGTGTACATTAAGATCATTAATTACCCCTTACCTATACCACTTTAACATATTTAATCAAATAATTATGGGCCAATGATATGACATAAAATTATACAAGGAATTTAAACTAGTAATGCACCTAGGAAGAAAAGGGCCTAATGCATTTGGCTCATAATTATTGATTAATTAAGCTAAAGGGTTTAAATTAAGTACTTTCATAACCCTTCCCACACATGTGGATTAAGTTTTTATTTCCTAAAGCCACTTAGGTTATTGAAAACCTAAGTACCTACCCAAGATGAATTGGTGAAGTTCTGGAATGTTTTGATTTTAAAATTAAATTATTTAAGCAAGTGATTAGGGAATTAACCCTTAATTAAGTTTGGATTAAGGAAGGAAAGGGTTTTAGGGAATGGCTTAGGGAAAATTCCCCAAATCCATTCCATAAACCTCTTCTCTACTTATGCAAGATTTAATTAACTTAATAAAGGCATTAAACCACTATTCATGTGCTTAATTACCCTTAATTACATAAAGAGAGTAATTAAGGATTCATTAATTGATCTCCCTAATTAACCCATCAATAAATCCCAAGAAAATTAAGGGAGGAAGAAGTCATCCTCCTAAATACACATGAGCCATTGGGAATTAATTAGTGGAATAATTAGAGAGTAATTAGGGTTATTAAGTTTTCATTAAAACCCTAATTGAGGAAACACACTATTCAAAATCCATTGGAAATAATTGTAGATTATTATTCTAAGAAATATTTTTACAATGTATTTTACCTTGTATTTTTATGATTTTTCTAGAATTAGTTATGCAATTATGAAGATTCAGCCATTAAAGATAATAAATTAAATCCCTAATTAAATAGCTAATCTCATCGGTGCCACATGGAGGCTGATGCGGTGCGCGCTTTCTACATGGTGCGATGAGAGAGGCCACTTAAGTTATCACATCGTAGTACCACATCAGTGACGGTGCTACACGCTTTCTCCTCTACCGTCTGACCTAAGATCGGACGGGTGAGGTAAAGGTTGCAGTATTAATAGGGTAAATCAAATAATCTACATATCTTGGTCATGGCCATCCATCCAAAATGCGCGAATGTACGACCCATGATCTATCACTGAGTTTTCCTATGGGAAAGGGGAACTGTCGACCTTCCATGGAATGTTTTGAGCTCGATTGAGCTCAGATTGAACTCAAATTTCACCCACACCATCTAGGAGTAAAGGGGAGAAGATCTAACAATCAAATTCTCATGAGGTGAGAGTTTCTTTCACAAAGGACCACACCCTCTATACTTTAAGCTCGGGTTGAAGGCATACCTCACCGAAGGCTATCACTAGTGCTCGAATCCATTAAGGTAGCTTTGTCTAATGGAGACAAAGGCCTGTTGAAGATTTGAGGTGATTTGGTTGAGTGGATCTTCCTATGGACCACGCTCTCCTTCAAATGGATTCAGCCTTCGATCAAACACCACCTCCCTTACCTTGAGAACTTGGGAAAAGGTTTGGATCAACTCGATTGACTCCTCTGAAGATGCTTACAAGAGGAATTGAGTTCATATTGAGTAATGAGCAAAGTGGAAATTACCTTAGCCTCCCCTATTTTTATTTTGAAGGAATCCAAAAATGGAGAATGCTAAATTCTTAGGGATTGATTGAGGGATCTTGGGAAGCTTGCCTTAGCTCTCTCTCAGTTAATAGAGTGTGTGTCTGTTGGAATGAAGTGAAATTAGGGGGAGTACATCTCCCTCTAGGTGAATCAAATGGCCAGTCTCCTTCCATTTTGATCCAATACACCCTATTCAATGGGTTGTTTAGGCCATTTAGAGTTGCATGTGGTTCAATTTTGGCCAGAGGGGGTAGTGTAGAAGTTGCCATGTGCAAAACAAGGTGTGGGAGTGATTCCCATGTGCTCATTTCCATGGGGGTGGTCGATTTTGACCTTGGGTTGGGTTTGACTGATCCAAACCCATTGGCTCATGTTCACCATGTTCATTAGTGATAATTTAATCTACTAAGAGGATGCCAAGTGTCCATAAAAAGGAATTGATCAAATTCCAAGTGGTTTTGATTTTAGGTTACCCTATGGCCTAGGGGTAAAATGGTCATTTGGCTTAGATTTCAGTTTAAGTATGTTTGGTATGATTGAAAAATGGGTTGGGCCAAGTTTCAATGAATTTGGAGTTGGTTTGATATGATTTGGCTCATGTAGACCCATTTAGGTCAAAATGGGTCAACTTGGGTCAAGTTGACCAATTGGTCAAATTGGGTCAAACTAAGGGTTGGGTCAAGTTCATATGACCATTTGAAATATTTTGGTGACTTTGGTTTGGTTCAATTTGGTTTACATTTAGATTTGGTTCATTTGATTTCATTTTGGTCAAATGGGTGAAGTTGACCAATTTGACCCATTTGACCTATTTGGGTTAGGTCATGGGTTGGTTTAGGTCTAGTTGGTCATTTTTAAATGTATTGGTATCTTTGTTTCCAATCAATTTTGGTTTGGTTTGATTTTTGTTTAATTTGACCATTTAGGTCAAGTTGGGTTCATGGTCAATTGGGCTAGGTTGGGTCTACTTGGCCAATTGAGGCTTTGGTCAAGTTCAATATCATTTTAGAATGAATTTAACCCATTGGTTTCAATTGATTTGGCTTAGATCATGTTTTGACATATTTTGATTTTTTAGGTCAACTTGGGTCAACTTGGGTCAAGTGGCCAATTGGGCTAGGTTAGGCTCAAATGATGACTTCATGTCCAAACATTGATCATGAATGAGTTTTGATCAATGGTTTCAATCAATTTGACATATGGTGGATTTTGGCTAGTTTAAGTTTTATTTTAGTCAAATGTTGACTTCGTCAACCCTTAATTTTGACTTGGTTTGGCCTAATTTGGGTAATTGATCATCTCATAATGATTGTTGTTCATAATGTAAGACTTAGATGGGCTTAGTTCAATCCAATTTGGTTAGGATTAGAATTTGGCTCATAAGAGTACTTTAGGTCAAGTGAGCCTAAGTGCGTCGGCTTGGTCGAAGCTTGATTTGAGTTTGATTGAAATCACATATGGGCTTATGATTGAAATATAAATCCATTGACAAGAGAATTGAAGTTTATGTTTATATTTAGATTCATGATTGAAGTATTGATTGAATCATGAAGAAAAATCAAGGGCTTGGCTTGATTTGAGTTTGATTTGGCTAAGTTCAAGAATTTGACTTGAAAGGCTTAGGTTGAATTTTGAGTAGATTTGAGTTTGAGTTTTGGATTTGGTTCTGGATATTTGAATTTATATTTCATTTATATATGTGAATACAAATGAGCATATAAATGGATTATGAGAAAATTTCATGAATTTGGAGTGATTTGGCTAAGTTCATAAGATGAGATCAAAATGACTTAAGAAAGATTTTTGGATTTGAACATGGATTATGGATTTGATTTTTGGATTTAGTTTGATTGATTTGAATTTATATTTCATCTATATATATGAATATAAATGAGAATATAAATGAGTTGTGAGAACATTTCTTGAATTTGAAGTGATTTAGATTTGATTTGAGCTATGTCCATAAGAGGGAATCAAAGGGACTTAGAAAATATTCTAGGTTTTGGAATTCAATCATGGGTTTCAATCATTTGGAATTGACTCTTGATTTGAGAAAATACATTGTATTGGTTCAAGGTTTGATTTGAGGCTGGTTTGATATGAGTTTGAAGTTGGTTTGACATGAGTTTGGAGTTTGACTTGAGAGAAGGAAGTGAGGATTTGGTTAAAGCTATAGGGTAGGCAAATTTTCCTAGCACCCCTAAGGCATGACCTATTCCTATGGCTAACTCTTCTGAGTCTCTGGGGTTAGGTTGAGTGTCCGCCTAATCACTAGAAGTGTCTTAAGACAAAGGAGCTCTTAATGTCTAAGAGGAATCCTATGTCTAAGATGGAGGGGTTGAGAGCTCATTCTAAAAATGAGGTCAATAATGGTGAAACCTTTGAGCATGAAGGCGGCCGGGCTAGAATATTCTTAAGCAAAATTTCAATGGCATGCTATTCAGATAGTTGCGCTTCATATTTCATCCTTAAATTATGCCATCTGAGAATGTATTCAACGAGGGATTCACTAGGGTATTGTTGAGCCACAACGAGATCACCTACAGTCACCCTTTGTTGAGCTCCAACAAACCTCTTAATGAAGAGTTGCTCTAGCTCAGCAAAAATCTTCATTGAACTAATGGGGAGTTCATTAATTGAAGGCTATTCCTGCTAAGCTATTGGCAGAGAGCCAGAATAGTAATGCATCATTACCATTGTCATTGCAACAACTGGCCCTAAAATATGCTATGTGCTTCCTTGGGTTCCCGCTGTCATCGAAGCTCTTGAAAGAAGGAGGCAAGAAACCCTTAGGATATTGGATGACATTAAATTCCTTCCGATAAAGTCTATCCTTTGGAATTGGTGATCATCCTCGGGCTTGCACCAACGCTTCTCTCACCTGCTGCTCAACCATAATTATAATGCCCTTTTCTTTTATGGAGGTAATATCCACTACCTTTCTGTATAAGGTTAGGCTGCCCTACTCTATTGGAGGTAAACTCTTAGGTTGATCCAATACATGTAACAATTCAGGCTGACCTATTTTTGCAATGGTAGGATGCACTGTCGGGGCTTGGTTCTAAAGCGCCAAGACTACTATTAACAAATCTTTGAGTTTCTTCCCCATCCTATCGATTTGTTCATGATTTTGCTTAATTTGCTGAAGGAGGTGTTGGGTTGAGTAGGCAGTGTCATCCTGCTTGGTCGCATCACCTTCCAAATTTTGCTAATCACAAAGGAGAGAACCCTTGATATCTACCATGTGCACTCCGAATCTTCTAATAGATCATCCTCATTGGGATCAATACTAACCTTCTCTTCCTCTAAGTCATACCAGTCAAATCCTAAGATCTCTTTCTTCTCCAATAGATACTGAGCTACAATGTCATCTGGAGATCGATCTAACTAAACATGTACAAAAGATCGAGGTTGTTCGGTAGTAGGATCACTATTATGAATAGATAGACACCTAACCTCCCTTGCTGCTTGAGAATTGACCTTGTGAGGACTATGCTCACTAGAAGAAAGATGCTCCTAGCTGTCACTGGATCTGGGTGGAGTAGTACTCCTAGGAGGATCTATAGCCATGGGGATAGTGGTACTGTCTCCTTCCCCCTAGGCTACTGCTATCTCCATAGCCTGCTGCGATGGTGGCGGTGATGGAAAAACTACTATGCTTCGAGTCATCATTCCTTCTTCACCACAATAGGGGTATGAGGTCGAGTAGGAGAGCTCGGCCTCACCACAGTCAGAGGTGTAGATGGAATGGTATCTTTTGGCCATAGCCGGATCACCAATGGGGTTCTCTTCTCCCCAGATGTGGCCTTCATGGCCTTTGCTGGAATGGTGGATGATGGAACCTAGACTGGAGATGGCGATTGGGGGGTAGAGCAGTGTGGTGGAGGCACCACTGACTCTCTTTGAGTGGGATCTCCCCTCTTATGGTGGGTAGTACCCATCAGTAAGATGCTGTCAAACTGATTGGCGTGGGTAGCATGTTGATCAGAAAAGTCCATGAGGGCTGAGGCAGCTGACTGCCTACTATACCTCCGCCTCTCTCGGCTAGTGATATGCACCAATGTATGGGACTCCTGGCCCTCTCCTGTCTGATGTGCCTGCCCACATTGTGGGAGATAACTGATCTCGAATCAAATTGAGCTCCGAATTTCAATCGTCCATAAGCTCCACCAAGTTGATGAAGAGCTGATCTAAGGCCTGCATACGACCTTCTCCTTTCTCTGATAGGAGCCTGATAATGAACTGCAGGTGGAGGTAAAGCTGGAATCCTCTAACATCCTCATGTCCATCAGATCCAGAGAGGGGGTGGAATTTGTTCACTGTGATGAGAGGAGGCACTACCCTAGGTAGCTCCTCCATTGCAGACTGAGTGGCTAACTCTAGTTCCTTCACTATGCGAGTATGATACTGCTTGATCATGTTCTTATTTTGGTGCTGAGTCCTGGTGGAACAAGTAGTGTGGGATCTAGACCCTACCTCATAGGTAGGGGAGACAATCCCTGGAATCAGGGGTGCCTTCCCCTTGGAGGAAGCCAAAGAGTACTTGCCCGTCGGGAGCAGGGAACCCTGGGCAGCTCTCTTATGCTAAACTATAGCCTTCCTCTTAGTGAGAATCTCTGAATCGATGGCCTCTCAACGGATGTGACACGCATGGTCACCATGCTCCTATGGACTGTTGTGAGTGTGGTCCCCTCATAGGTGATCCTAGCTCCCTCAAATCCTCTGCCAAAGTGAATGAGGTGGGCATAGTCAGATTGTGGGAAGCTGGCTTGATCCAAGCCAAATCCATCCCATGAGGAAAAGTGAACAAGTACATTTGGCCTGTCATTCAAGTTGAACTGGATTGAACTAAAAGAAACTAACTGAAACTGATTGAAGGTTTGCAATGTTGAAAATAAGTTTGAATCAGATCTCTACTTTAATTTGTTTTAAAATTTTGAACCCACACTTAACAATTTGAATATGTTAAGTGGGGCTCTTTGATTTTTTGGATTTTGATTTTAGAATTGGAGAAGGGAGTTTTTGAATTTAGAATCCATTTTCAACAAATTTGTGTATGGTAAAAATGGATTCAAATATTTTGAAGAGATTAATGATTCCATTGGTTCATATTTGAATTTTAATTTTTGATTATTTGGGGACCCTTCATTTAACAAATTTGAGTATGTTAAAGTAAAGGGTCAATTAATTTTGTTTGGATTTGTGATTTTGGAATTCACTCACTTAGCAAATCTAGGTATGCTAAGTGAGGTGTTTGAAAATAATTTTTCTTCTTTTGCTTGCTTATTTAGGAATTATGTATAAATTTGAGAATGGAATCTTTACTTAACAAGTTTGGGCATGCTAAATGAAGAATCCAAATGTTTTGTTATTTTTTGAAAAGAGAATCTATACTTAGCAAATTTAGGTGTGCTAAATAAGGGGTCCATGTGTTTTGTCTTGTTCTTGAAAAGAGGATCTTTACTTAGCAAATTAGACTATGCTAAATAAAGGATCCAATGTGATTGATTTTGTTCTTTTGATTTTGAAAAGAGGATTCTTAGCAAATTTAGGTATGCTAAAAAAAATCCAAATGTGCTTTTGATGTTTGATTTTGAAAAGAGGATTCTTTACTTAGCAAATTTGAGTATGCTAAATAAAAGGATCCAAATGTATTTTGCTTTTGATGATTTTGTTGAAAATATGATCCTTTACTTAGCAAATTTAGGTATGCTAAATAAAAGAAATCCATGTGTTTCATGTTTTTATGTTTTGATCTATGAAAAGAGGATTCTTTACGTAGCAAATTTAGGTATGCTAAATAAAAGGAATCAATATGTGTTTGATTTTTGTGATTTTGATTTTGAAATGAGGATCTTCACTTTAGCAAATATGGGTTTGCTTAATGAAAGATCCAAATGTTGTTTCATGTTTGATTTTGAAAAGAGGATCTTCATTTAACAAATTTGGGTATGCTAAATGAAAGATCCAAATATTGTTTTGATTTTTTATTTTGAAAAAGAGGATATTTATTTAGAAAATTTGGGTATGCTAAATGAAAGATCCAAATGTTGTTTTATTTTTGTAAAGATGATTATTGATTTTGCTTTTGAAAAGATGATTGTTGATTTTGATTTTTGAAAAGATGATTGTTGATTTTAATTTTTGGAAAGATGATTGTTGATTTTGATTTTTGATAAGATGATTGTTAATTTTATTTTGAAAAGAAATCTTCATTCATTAAATTGAGTGAGGATGTTCATTTGTGCTTTTGGAAAATATAATTGTTGATTTTGATTGAAGATGGAAACCTTCATTCAATAAATTTAGATATATTGAATGATGGTGTTCATTTGTGTTTTTTTTTTGAAAATATGAATTTGGTTTTACTCTTCAAAATGAAATCTTCATTCAATATATTTGGGTATGTTGCATGAAGATGTTCATAAGTGCTTTTTTTTTTGAAAATATGATTGTTGATTTTGTTTGGAAATGAAAACCTTCATTCAATAAATTTAGGTATATCGAATGAGGGTGTTCATTTGTGCTTTTGGAAAAATATGTTGTTGGATTTTATTTTTGAAAAGATGATTGTTGATTTTATTTTAAAAATGAAATCCTCATTCAATAAATTGAATGAGGATGTTCATTTGTTATTTTGGAAAATATGATTGTTGATTTTGATTTTTGTTAGGGTCATACATATAACATTCATGAAGACTGTTAGATAAGGTTGCTTTGTGAAAATTTTTTATGTAAAACATTTTATTATGTGCATTTTGAAAGAATGCTTTTCGAAAATAGATGTTTTTATAAAAGATTTCTTTACTTTTTGTGATGAACCTTTGCTTATCATAGAAATGGTAAGGAGGAAGTCTTTAGTTATTTCTTCTTATTAAATTTTTATTTCACCTATTGGGGAACCCAATAGGGGTTTTAAGACCTACATGGAGTGAGGTCCTAAAACCTAAAGATGTTGGCTAGCTTAGCTTAAAAATGAAATAAACTAAGTGCCAATGGAAAAGAAGGATAGTCTCGAACTCGTATGAAATACAAATCCACTATCGATACTTGGAGACAGTGATCATTTACCAAAGATGGAGAGAGGAACCCTCCTTAACAAAGTCACTAGAAACATTTATGGTGAAAATTTTATATATATCTCCATCTTCATCTATCTTTCTCGAAAGAGGATAAATGAAAATGAAGATATAACCACTTTGTTGGGATATCACGTAGATCTGCAGATGTTCTTATTAGGGTGATCAGGTATGACATTGAGGAAAGGTATACTATCTCGAAAGATGGAAGTCACCACCTGAATAAGGACTCTTAAGAACTATGGGTCTTTGTATGTACTAGAGATTTTTCCCTTACTTTATATGGAAAAATAAAGTAGGGCTTATTTTAAACCAGGTTCATTAAGTTCCCTATAGAGGTAAGCCCTCATAGTTAATTACATCTTAACAAATGAGATTCCTTCATAATACTCTCGATTAAGGTAAATGATCATTGTCTCAAAAGATTTCAAAGATAGGGCTATCAATCAGTTGGTTTACTTTTAGAAGATCAAATGGGATTGATCAAGAGGAGGGAGTTATTATTGAAACCAAAAGAAGATAAGTAGGGGATGCTAATGATACTAAGAAGCTTAGTAAACATCCCAAACTACCTTATGGTTGGGCTTTGTATTTTTGAAGTTGAAGTGATTTATTTGTTTGAATTGAATTTTTGTTAGAAATCTAGACTTACAATTCCATGACACAAGATTATGGGAATGCCTAAGAGGCGAGGTTTATGCTTGTAGCCCCCGAAGGGGAAAAGAAACCTTGGAACCTAAATCTAGGGAGCTTTCGTGAGGGCTAAAGTATGAATTAAATCTAAGTCTAAAATGGGCATATGGTTTACCTCTAGAAGAGAGGATAAAACACCCAACTGTTGAACTTACAATAGCCTGAGAGTGGCCACGAACTAACTCCTCCTACAGTTTTAAATACATGTAGGAAAGTCATATACTTTTGCAAGATAGCAAGGTTATTATTTCTTTAGGAAAGAGACTAAGTCCTTAAACACAGTACCTAAGAGACTATATTATGTAGGGCATGATTAATTACTTAAATTTAATGCAAATTTTGTTATGTTTTATTTTTTGATTTTTTTGGACAATTGATTTGACACAGGCTATGAGGTTCATATGCCTAATGCATGAGAAATTTGATTATGGGCCAAAATCAGCAACGAGGAGGTGTGTTTCCACTATGGTTCTCAAAGGTTAAGCTAAGTTTCCTGGCAAAGGTGGAAGCCCTCCATAAGCAAGAGTGAAATAAGATGCTTTTTATGCATGATGTGAAACATTCAACATCCAGCTAAGGGGTTGCTAAAACTTTTATCGTGATTTATAACCTAGACTTTAGGTGAGGTTATGAGTTATTAATTTTTAATTTTGGATTATTTAATTGGATAGAAAATTTATTTTTTCCTAAGAGCCTAATCGCATCCAGGCCATTCATCAAAGAAAGGAAGAAACTAGGAAAAGCATGCCATATTAAATGCACAAGCTAAATAAACATCAAACATTTTATAAAGCTAGTACAAAAAAATAATAGGCTTTTTGTGGTTAGGCTCCATTGAAAAGAAATTGGGTAGCTGAGCTCTACCATTATATAACCCAGATTATAAATGAATTAATTATAATAAAAAAAGGAATTCATGTTATGGGGGGTCTTCTTTCTTCTTTCTTCTTTTAGGTTGGTTGGAAGGTGGTTGTTCCAAAGGATTCACATGGTACATAAGATATAGTATTATAATCAATGTTCATCCTAATCCCCCGTACCATTCATCCCAAATTCTAATTGCAAAAATTACATAAAAATGGGAAAAGCAAATCTACTAAAACCTGCAAAATAGAGATTAACTAAACACACCATACAATCCCAAGCATGTATATGAATAAATTGGACTTAGCACCCCATACATGGGTAACCAAGTCCATGCGACCTATTTTGGATTATGCTTAAGGTGTATAAGCAACCTGCATAGCAAAAGTATTTGTATTTTTATTACAGTACCCCTTAAGCACAATCTCCTATGATTAGACTAAGATTGTCCTACCATTCAGTCTACACACATACACCCTAACATCCAGACTAAAATATTACATCACAAAATAAAATTAGGCATCAAATTTTGCACCACCCTAACATAGGACTAGAAATGGTGACCTAGCCTAATGTGTGTGCCAATTAAGGCTTGTGTGGGATGTCTTAGCTAGGATTTAAGGTTAGAGTTTTCTGAGTATGAAGGGTTTAACTTAGAGGGTGGTTTCATTTAAGTAATTTAGTTGATTTGATTGGTTTTATTTAATGATTTAATTTGGTTTGAATGAACCTACACTTAATTATTAAGTTGTAAAGAGAGGGAAAAGAGAAGAGAACTTCTCTTTCCACCCTACCTTTAGTAATATCTAAGGTTGATTCATTAGTTATTTTTCTTTATTGAATGTTTTATTATGTGTTTTAATTAATCCTAAGTTTAGATGGAATCTAAACAAACCTATTCAATAAGGAAGTCATTTTAAGATTAATTAAAGTGAACAAAATACACAATACTTTATTTCCATCCAACATGTGTATCATGCATATGAATGTATCTTAAGCATAGCTGTATGTACAAATGCAAAGTCTTAGCACATCTTAATGATGAATGCAAAGAGATGTTGCTTAAAGGAATTTGATTGCTCCATGATGCATGAATTTATTTAAGTAGAAAAGAGTGATTATTTTATGCATTGATCAACTGCACATTTACATGTATGAAAGACATAAGTTAGTACGACGCCATTATTTTCTACACCAGGGGTGTAAGGTACAAGACCTACTAGGGGCTACTTAAAGCCTCACAATCCCGAGATGTCCAGACTAATATACCACTTTTCTTAAATACATGTGCATGTACAAATGAAATGAATGGGAGAAGAGTCATGAAAAAGGTTTGTATTTTTGTTTGATTTGGTTATGGAATTTATAGGTGTAAGTGTGAAAGCCCTTCTTAAGTCATACCATAGAAGTGAGTAGGAATGGATTTAAGCAAGTGTTATGTTCTTTTCAAATGAACTATACACTTTGCAAATCCTACCCAAATCGATGTTAAGAAAAGATAAGGAAACAACACACACACATGTTATAATCACATGAAAGCATATAAATATTTATAAGTAGCAGACCTTCATTTGTAATGTTTGATTTGTAGGTTTTGAAAATAATTTTTTGATTTAGTAGTGATAATAACCATTCATATTATTACTTTAGCCAAAAGCCTGCAATTTGACATAAAGAAAATATCTCATTTTAATTTGATTTTTCAAAAGACATGAATGTATGAGTTCACATGGCAAACAATATTTAACATACTTGGAAAGAGATAAAGTGATGCAAGCATGTGATTTCATTCATCCTAATTAATTCCTAAAGACAATCCTATGTAATAAGATCATTTAAATTGAATCAAAATTGCTTGAAGAAATTTTTAGTTTTGTTTTGAGTTTGATTTAAATTAGGGAATGTGAAAGACGTTTGCTGGTCCTAACCCATTTCCCACATGTATGAGTTGATTTAGTTTAATTTTTAACTGATTAGATTGATTTTATGCTTTGGTTAGGTTATGGTGTAGATTAAGTTCATTAATTACCCCTTACTTACTCCACCTTAACATAATTATTCAATTAATTATGAGCCAACATATGATATGCAACCACATGGAATTTAAACCAGCAATGCACTTTAAGAAAGAAAGCAACCTAATGCAATTGGCTCACAATTAATGATTAATTAAGCTAAAGGGTTTAATTAAGTACTTTCATAACCCTTCTCACACATGTAGGTTAGATTTGATTTCCTTAAGCTTACTTAGAAACACCTAAGTATCTACCCAAAGAAAGGAATGATTAAGTTCATAATGATTTTGGAAATTTGATTAAGCTAATTAAGAAGATTATTAATGGGTTAATTCTTAATTAGGTTTGGATTAAGGAAGAAAGGGGGGTTTAGGGAATAGTTTAAGGTAAATATCCCAAAATTATTCCATAAATCTCCTAACCACTTAAACAATGTTTAATTATCTTAATTAAGTCATTAAACCACTATTCACATGCTTAATTACCCTTAATTACATTAAGAGAGTGATTAGAAATTCATTAATGAATTTCCTTAATTAACCCATTAATAAATTCCAAGAAAATAGGGGAGGTAGAGGTCATCCCCCAAAACATGCCTAAGAAGTTTGGAATTTATTTATGAAGTCATTAGGGAGTAATTAGGGTTATTAAGATTTTATATAAACCCAACTTAAAGAAAAATTCACTGTTTAAAATCAATTAAAAATAATTTTATATAATTCCTCACTGAATTATCTTTAAAATGAAGTTGAGTTTGCATTTTTTTGGATTTATTTGTATTTAGTTATGAAAATTTAAAGTTTATGTAATTAGTAGGTCATTAAATCCCTAATTATATAACTAATCCCATCGGTGTTACATGGACTGCTGACGCGACGGGCACTTTCCACATGGTGCGATGGGATTGGTTATTTAAGTTGTCACATCGGCTGCACAGTTAGCCGGCGGTGCTATGCGCTTTCCTTTGGACCGTCTGGTCAAAGATCGGTCTGTCCCAATTAAACCCATAGTTTCTAAAGGGATAATCAGTGGATCTAACATGGATTAATCAGTACCGTCCATCCAAACACGTGGGATGGATGGTCCATGATTCATCCTTGCCCATTCTTGTGGGAGACGGTGATCGTTCATCCCTGAAGGCTTGATCTGAGCTCACTTGAGCTTAGATTGAGCTAAGATCGAACCCACACCATCAAGAAGTAAGAAGAAGAAGATCTAAATATTAATTTTATTTGGGATGACACTTCTCTTCACAATGGACCAAAGAATTTCTACACTAGGCTTGATTTTGTAGCATACCTCGTCGGAGGCTATCACCGGTGCTCCCAACCATCAAGGTAACTTTGTCTAGTAGAGATGATGCCCTGCTGAAGGTTTGAAGGCTTGAGATCAAGTGGATCCTCCTATTGGACAAGATGAGCTTCAAGCACTTATGGCTTTGGTCTAGCTCCCTTCCCGCTTTTGCCGCTTGGAACTTGACTTGGGTGAGCTCGTCCTCTAATGATGCTTGCAAGAGAAATTGAGCTTTGAAGTTGAGCAAAGTGGAATTCGACTCACCTCCTATTTTTTGGTTTAAAACCAAGAAATGGAGAATTCAAATGAGCTTTAGAAACCTTGAGAGAGCTTAGCAATACCTCCTCTGAGTTCCTATGGCTCAATCAAATGTAAGTGAAGTGAATTGGAATAAATTTAGGGGGAGTATATCTCCTCCTACAAGGATCAGATGGTCAAGCTTATCTCTTATATTTTGATCAAATTGATCACAATAAGTGGGTTGGTTAGGCCGTTTTGAGCTCCACATGGTTCAGTTTTAGCAAATGAAGGGAGTGGAGGAGTTTCCCATGTGATAAATGAGTGGAGGAGTGATTCCATGTGGAGAATTTCCTATTGGGTAGTCAATTTTGGCCTTGGGTTGGGTTTGGCTAACCCAGACCCATTGGGTCATGTGCACCACACTCATTAATGTCCACTTGGTCCACTAAGAGGGTGCTAAGAGGCCATGAAAAGGATTTGACCAAATTCTAAATGGAATTGGCCATAGGTTACCCCTTGACATTATGGTAAAATGGTCATTTTGCTTTGATTTTAATTTGGGCAGATTTGGAATAGTTTGAAACTAGGTTGTACCAAATTTCAAGGAATTTGGAATTAATTTGATATCATTTGGCTCATGTTGACCCATTTAGGTCAAAATGGGCCAACTTGAGTCAAGTTTACCAATTGGTCAAATTGGGTCAAACCAAGGGTCAAAGTTCATATGACCATTTGAAATATTTTGGTATCATTGGTTTGGTTCAATTTGATTTTTATTTGGTTTTGGTTCACTTGAGTTCAATTAGGTCAAATGGGTCAAGTTGACCAATTTGACCTATTTGACCCAATTGGGTTGGTTTAGGTTTTGTTGGTCATTTAAAATGTTTTGCAAGCTTTAGTTTCAATCAATTTTAGTTTTGTTTGATTTTGGCTTGATTTGACCTTTTAGGTCAAGTTGGGTTCATGGTCAATTAGGCTAGGTTGGGTCTAGTTGGCCAATTGAGGCTTTGGTCAAGTTCAACAATCACTTTAGAATGTATTTGACCCATTAGTTGCATTCAATTTGGCTTAGACCAAGATTTAATATATTTTGACTTTTTAGGTCAAGTTGGGGCAACTTGGGTCAAGTGGCCAATTTGGCTAGGTTTGGCTCAAATGATGACTTGGTCAAGTTCAAATATTGATCATGAACTAGTTAAGATCAATGTTTTCAATCAATTTGTCTTATGGTAAATTTTGGCTAGTTTGGGTTTTATTTTGGCTATGTGTTGACTTGGTCAACCCTTAGGTTTGACTTGGTTTGGATTTGATTTGAGCTAAGTCCATGAGATGAAATCAAAGTGACTTAGGAAGGATTTTTGGAACTTGGATTTAAAGTTTTGGATTAAGTTTTGGTTATTTGAATTTATATTTCATTTATATTTATGAATATAAATGAGAATATAGATGGGTTATGAGAAAATTTCTTGAGTTTAAATTGATTTGGATTTGATTTAAGTTAAGTACATAAGATGAAATCAGAGTGACTTAGGAAGGATTTTGGAACTTGGATTTGAGTTTTGGATTTAGTTTTGGTTATTTGAATTTAAATTTTATTTATCTTTGTGAATATAAATGAGAATATAAATGGGTTATGAGAAAAATTTCTTGAGTTTGAATTGGTTTGGATTTGATTTGAGCTAAGTCCATGTGATGAAATCAAAGTGACTTAAGAAGGATTTTTGGATTTTTTTTTGGAATTGATCATGGATTTCAATCATTTGGAATTGATTCATGACTTGAGAAAAATTTATTGGAATTGATTTAAGGTTTGATAAAATCAATTAAGTTGGAAATTGATTTGAGATTTGGAATTGATCATGGATTTGAAGTTGATTTGAGTTTGGTGTTAGTTTGAATTTGGAGTTTGATTTGGAAGAAGGAAGTGAGGATTTAGTTTAAGCTATAGGGTTTTGCCTAACACCCCTAAGGCAAGACCTATTCTTATGGCTAACTCTTCTAAGTCTCTAGGGTTAGGTTGAGTGTTCACCTAATCACTAAGAGCATCTTAAGACTAAGGAACTCTAAGTGTCAAAAAGGGGTCATATGTCTAAGATGGAGAAATTAATAGCTCATTCCAAAAATGAGGTCAACAAAGGGCACCCAATAAGTGTGGTGTTACTGACAAGGCATACCGCAAGTATTGGTGTTGACCGAGATGATTAACAACACTGAATGACTACAACCACTAACAGAAATGATCTACTCCCATTCCAAGGGTATAGAAAGGTTTAAGAACTTAGTGCAATGTGACTCTACTTATGCCTAAGACATAAGAAAGTGAAGGGGGAATCTACTAGGGATTGAGTATGTAAACCTTCCACCAGGGAAAGAGGTTCAAGTCATCCACTAAGGGATGAAGGGTTTGATTTGATTTTGAGTCTCGCTGGGGAGAAATTTGATTTGTTTTGTTTATTTACTCTACTGAGAGAGGTTGAATGGATTTGTTTTTTTTGTTTGATTGAGCTCCATTGAGGGAGGAGGGTTGAATTTGTTTCAAATTTTACCCACCGGGGAAGTTAAGGGATTTGTTTTATTTTTAAGCTTAGAGTTTTGAGATGAACCACATTTGATGGACCAAGATCAGAAAGCCATGTCTTGATCTACTTGATTTAACAATATAAAGGGGTAGTATACCAACCATATAGTAGGACTATCCAACTAAAGGGGTGTCTTTTGGTGTGCAACAACTATACTCAGAAGAAAACATAGTAGACTTATATCCTCTAAGGTAGGGATCAATTACTAGGGTGATCAGTTGGTAACACAATGAATCAAAACCTAACCTAGGGCTGACTATTGACTGAATGCCATTGGGGACTTAAATCAACTCAAAGATAGTCAAGATTAGTTTTATTTTTTAATTGCTTCTAATGGATCCCATCGATTTACGATGGACTACACTAAGTAAAGGTCATGGTGGCCTTGATCTAGCATAGATTTACCAATCCAAAGGGATAATCTACCAGCCACATAATAGGACTATCCAACCAAAGGGGTTTGCCTTTCAGTTTGTAATGGCAAATTTAGGGAAGAAATCTCTGGGACTCACATCTTTCCTGAATAAGAGACCAATGGAGTGACACATTGACAAGGTAACATATAGACTTGACCTAGGGCTGACTATTTGAATGAATGCCATTGGGGGACTTAAATTAGCTCAAAGGTAGTCAAGATTAGTTTCATTTTTTAATTCTTTTTTATGGATCCCATTAGTTTGCGATGGACTGCACTAAGTAGAGGCCGTGGTGGCCTTAGTCTAACATAGATTTACCAATCCAAAGGGAGTAGCTTCCCAGTCGAGGGGAGAACTATCAAACTAAAGGGGTGCCTTTCAATTTTTAGTGGCTAATTTAGGGAAGAAAGCTCAGGGACTCACATCTTTCAAGACCATAAATGACATTAGCGAGGTAACATGTCAACCTTACCTGGTCGCTTGTCGATATACATGCTAGAAAGAAGGCATAGTAAACTTACATCTTCCAAAGCGAAATGACTACTGGGGTAACTTATTTATGGCAAATAGATTGAACCTGACTTAATGGTGACTATTGAGAGAGTGCCAACCCAGGGACTTATCTCTACTCAAAAGTAGTCAGGCAATTCCTATAGGGAGTTCTGCTTTCTTGGCATCCCTAAAGATATGATGCTTGCTTGGGAAATGGGCCACTGGGGGCTTGAATTTTTAATCCAAAAGCAAATTAATTTGTTTATTTGTTTTATTTGTTTATCATGGATGTTGTTGGTTTGCGAGCGATCATACTGACAAGGAGCTTATATTAGCCTAGACCTATCTCAGATTTAATGAACCAAGGGAGAATCTTTGCATCTGTTGAACAAATTCTCCAACCATAAGGTGGCCACTAGGAAAGGGGGACTGTCCAATCCAAATGTAACCTAGGTAGTGTATAAACGGGGTCACTAAAGACGTGATCCAAATAGAGTGCCCATAGGGGAAGGGGACACTAAGGGCTTTATCCAAAACTTTGGAGAAGATAATTTGCATAGGTATTCGGTGGCCAACTCGAGGAGAAAGTACGGGGACTCATATCTACCAAGAGTGGTATATCAACCGGGTGAGTTACTGTCAGCATAGTGAACATCAACCAATCTAAGGTGCCCGTTGGTTTATGACAATCAGCCTAGGAAGAAAGCTCAGGGACTCACATCCTCTTATTGCAGAATTGATTGCTAGGATAGTATGTTTTCAGTCGACATGTGCCATTTAACCTTGAGCGACTACTAAGTGAATGCCATAGGGGGCTTAAATCAACTTAAGCATAGTCAAAAGGAAATGAGCCTTTGGGGGACTTATCCTAAACCTCAAATGTACTCAACCTAGTTAGTATATGATGGTTATTTCAAAAAGAAAGCACAGGGACTCACATCTTCTTAAATAAAATATGCTAGTGCTTATCCTTTCACCTCACGAAGGGGTACAAATGTGACATCGAACTGCAAGAAATTCATGGACCAACGTGCCAACGATCAAGACAATGTTGGTTGTGTCATGAGATACTATAGTGGATTGATTCTTGAAATCAAGTTCACCTTATGAGAAAGCATATATTATCGTAGCTTTTGGGATGCAAAGATTAAAGCTAGGCAATGCTTCTTAATAGGTGGGTAGTTTGCTTCAGTAGGGATCAGACGATGATTGAGGTAGTAGAGAGCTTTCTCCTTCCCTTCCTCGTTAGCTTGGGCCAACAAAGCGACAAGGGAGTCATCCAATGTGACTGTGTAGTGGATCAACGACCTTCTTGGGATAGGGGCTGCTAAAACTAGCAGCTTCACCCAATACTATTTGATATCTTCAAAGGCATGCTCACACTTGTCATCCCACTTGAACTTGGAATCCTTTTTGATAAGTGCTGAAAATGGCTTGCATCTTCCTGATAGGTTGGAGATAAAGCATCTTAGATACGCCAACCATCCTTAGAAAGATCTGAGTTGAGTTATACTTTTAGGTGCTGACATTTTTAAGATGGCTTAGATCTTTTCTGGATCTATTTCTATTCCTCAGTGTCTGACAACAAACCCAAGGAACTTCCTTGAAGCTACTCAGAATGCATACTTCAGGGGGTTCATTTTGAGATTAAATTATCTTAACCATTTGAAAACTACTCTCAAGTCAAAGATATGGTCTTCCTTTTCTTTGTTTTTCACTAGGAACATCAACATAGCACTCAACTTGATGATGAATGAGTTCATCGAAGGTTTGAGTCATGGCCCATTGGTATGTAACACCAACATTTTTATGGTCAAAAGGCATGACCTTATAACAATAGATTCCAATCGAGGTTCAAATAGTAGTGTTTCTTTCATCTTCGAGGGTCATCTTGATTTGTTTGTAGCCAGATGACCCATCCATGAAGGAGAATACTGCATGAGATGAGGCGATGTCCACCATTAATTCTGGTATAGGAAGAGAAAATTCATCCTTAGGATATGCCTTATTTAAGTCCCTGAAATTGACGCATATAAAAATTTGGCCATTCTTCTTCTTAACTGGTATGACATTGGCTAACCAGGTAGAGTATTTTTCTTCCCTGATGAAATAAGCATCGACTAGTTTCTTGACTTCTAAAATGACCTGTTGTTCAATTTCTAATCACATGCATCTAGGAGCTTGCTTAATAGGGTTGGCGTTAGGGTCTATTGTTAGTTTGTGGACTACTACATCAGAAGATAATTCGGGCATCTCTTCATAACTCCATGCAAAGTAGTCCTAAAACTCAATCAATAGCCTCACTAAATCATTGATTTCTTCTTCATTCAACAAAAAATTGATGTATGTCGTGTGTGAATCTTCTTGCATCCTGAGGTTGATTTCTTTAAGCTTGTCTATTATTGGGTGGATTACTTCTTTGAATTCTAGAGGCACATCTTTGATTTGAAGATCATCTAGATCATCTGAAGTTTCTAAACACACCTCCTCATAAGAGTTAGTGTGGTTGGAAAAGAACCTATCAGATTCTAAATGATTGGTGACAACTAAGCCAAAATCATCATCATTGATTGGACCCACTATACTAAATCCTATTCTTGATCTTGATTGTGCTTCCCTACCTTTATTATTCCATAACTTTTTAAAGTACTCTGACATGTGCTTAGATGATGTATAAGGAATCAAACTTTTCTTTGCAAGATTAAGAACACAAGGTGAGTTCCAATCAAAAGGTAATTCCATTAAGTCTTTATATGAATTATCCTCAAGTTCTACATCAGCTTCTGGACTTGAGGATGATGATCCTAATAGGAATCTCTTCAGCTTCACATCAATAGAAGACCTAGGGGCTTCCTTAACTACTAAACCTTTAACTTTTTGAGAGGAAAGTGAGGTTAGAGCTAAGGTTCCCAACTACTGCCTGATAGTTTCACATAATTTTGATTCAAATATATTTGAGCTTTACTTGGAGACCTGATCTTCATCGCTGTCTGGCTTAAGTGTCACCACTAATGAAACCTGCTAAGAGGGGTTGGTTGGTATGCTAATCACATTAGAATCATCCTCTAAGCTGAATTCCAAGTCTATGTGAATAGTAGAGGTACTCCTATGAACTAGAACATAACCCCTGTTGATTGGCTACCAACTAGGGGGTCTTCCACCTCTAGAACTGCCTCTATTTTTGCCTCTGCCTCTGCCTGGTGGAGGTCGAGTCATCCTACCCATATTCCATATGATGGAATGAACTGTAGGTGGAATGTGACATGCGGCTCTTCTTCTTCCTTGCTGTCTTTTCTTTCATTTTCATTTTTTTTTTCTTTTTTTTTCTTTTCTTTTCTTCTTTTTTTTTCTTTTCTTTTGCATTTGAATTTTGACCAAGTTCATGAGAAAAAGTGTTTTAAAAGATAGTAGCATCTTCATATATCTCAACCTCTGATTGAAAATGACTTTTCATCTCCTTTGACACAAGATCAATCCCATCCCTTCAACAATGCACGATGGAGGGAGGATGGAATCATCTTATTCATGTATCCAAGGCCTAGAAAGCAAAGTAGTGAATGAAGTATTTAAATCAATTATGTTGAATTTGGCTTCAGTCTTTCACTTACCTATCTCCAAAGGTAACACTATGGAACTTAAAGCCCTCTCAACTTATTCATTGAATCCTCTCAACATCACCCGATCTCCTCAGAGTGTAGAGATGTCAATTCTCAAGTAGGCAAGGGTCTTTAGACTCATAATGTTCACTGATGCACCTGGAACCCTAGAAAGTCAATATGCCCATGTCCACTAATGTAGAGGGATGGTTGTGCTCCATATCCCCTAAAAAAGGTCTTCATCCGTGAAGGTGATTCCCCGGCTTCTCTTGAATAATGTGCCTACTCCAATAGTGGTCACCGAAAGCATATTTCAAGATCAAGAGCCTTGATTAATGATTCCCTCATCTCTTTGAGGAAAAGGGCATCATATATGCTTAACTTTGATGTAAACTTTCTTAGAGAGGACATTGTAATCCACTCGGTCCTCCACAAGCATATCCATGGGTGGAGCATCTGTGGAAGGGCTTCTTGATCATATTAATGACTTGTTTTTTTTATCTTGAGGTTCTACCATAAGAGGTAGAACCTTGCCACTATGGAGGCTAACTTCGATGATCTCTTGTGGCAAGTTAGTTGAAGATTCTACCTGCTCGTAGGCTCACCTATAGCTTCTCTTATAGGACCCTTAGAATCAGATGATTGCAAGTCTATCTCAAGAGGTAAATCTGTATTATTCAGAGAAGGAAAGTCCATCTATGAATAAAAAAAAAAAAGATTAGAGTTATTATAATTATTATTTAGACTTAGAGAGATTTCTAAAAGAGTAGAGTTAGACAACCCATCAGAAGTGACACAAATGTAATTCAAACTAGCTTTATTCCTTGATTTTTGAGATTTTGAAGGAGGTACATAGTAGAAATCTAGAAAAGTAAGTGGGGAGGGATTTGATGCCCTCATCCATCGATACAAGATGTCTACTAGAGGAAGAGCTGAAAAGTGCTCACCAAGTAATGGTGGACTGAGGCTCAATGGTTGCACTATTTGGCTATCCATGGTGCATGCTTTCCCCTACCGCTCTGAGCTCTTTCCCCAAGTTGTCTTTGGCAACTTGTAAACTTTCCTTGATGTTGGAGATTCGAGCTGCCTCAAGCACCTACAAGGAAATTTTCTTGATTTTGGATACAATCTTTTTATAGGTTCAGGATAAGGAGATATCCCAATGTTCCTTGGTTTTGAGAGGATTATAGGTATCCCCAAGGATTACCGTAATGGAATTGGATGGTTTTTCCACTAAGTATTCATTTGTGATAACTATGGCACCTGCCTTGAAGCTATGCTCAAGCCAATCCTTGAATGTAAAGTAATCCTCCAAAACATGGCCTAGCCTATGGTGGTAGGAACAAAAGTTAAGATCATTGCTCTTGCCCACTTCCTCAGGCCTTCTAGTTGGGTAGCTAAAGTCGGTTTCTTTAAGATATTCTTAAATATTTTCCTAACTATCTCCCTCTTAAATGAATATGGTTTGTTTAATTTATTCATAAGAGTAGGCGGATGGCTACCTAGGGTATGTGTACCATTACTATGAATGTGGTGAGGAGGAGGTGAAGGCCATGGAGGCTTGGTGGTGGCCGAGGGATGGCCTGGTGGTGGTAGAGGAGGTGGAAGTGAGGGTGGAGCACAAGGTCTCTCATTGCTCGCTTGGCTATTTCCCTTGTCCACCACTACCCTGGCTTCTTCTCATAAACCTTCTTGGCTTTGGCTTTGTTGATTGATTTGGAAAAAGTAACTGTTTGGCTTCTCCTTGTAAGCTAGCCGCCTTGTTGATTAGCTTCTCAAATATCTTGATGGTAAAACCTTTGAGCATGAAGGTGACCGCGCCATGAATATTCTTTAGTATAATTTAATGACATGCTATTCAGATAGCTATAGTTTGCATTTCATACTCATATTGTGCCATATGAGAATATAATCAATGAGGGACTCATCAGGGTGTTGTTGAGCCACAAAGAGATCGCCTACAATCACCCTTTGCTGAGCTCCAGCAAACCTCTTAATGAAGAGTTGCTCCAACTTAGTAAAAGTCTTCACTGAATTGTTGGGGAGTTCAATGTACCAATCGAAGGCTATGCCTGCTAAGCTACTGACAAAAAGATGGAAGAGTAAAGCATCACTGCCATCAGTGTTTCAATAACTGGCCCTGAAATGCACTGTGTTCTGTTGTGGGTTCTCACTGCCATCGAAGCTCTTGAAAGAAGGTGGCACAAAACCCTTAGGATATTGGATGGCATCAAATTCCTCTGGGTAGGGTCTACCCTTTAGAACCGACGATCCTCCTTGGGCTTGCACCAATGCTTCTCTCACTTACTGCTCAACCATAATTTTCATGTCATTTTCTTGTATGGAGGTACTATCCATTACCTTCATATACAAGCTTATCGCCTGCCGGAGGTAAACTCTTAGGTTGATCCATGACATGTAATAACTCAGGCTGACCTATTTCTGCAATGGTAGGATGCACTGTCGAGGCTTGGTTCTGAAGTGCCAAGACTGCTACTAGAAAATCCTCAAGCCTATTTCTCATTTTGTTAATTTGGTCATCCTTTTGTTTAAGCCACTGAAGGAGGTGTAGGGTCGAGTCGGCTATATCTTCCTACTCAATCACATCACCTTCCAAACTCTGCTGATCATGAAGGAGGGAACATGTTGACCTCACTTTTGGAGTGAGCTTTCAACTTTTTTATCCTGGCATAAGGACTCCTGTGACATTAAGAGTTCCTGGTCACAAGACACTTAGTGATTAGGTGAACACTTAACCTAACCCTAGAGACCAGAAGGATAGCAAGCAATACGTAA
>CM038219.1:104452044-104596561 GCA_021442155.1 Cymbidium sinense | reverse complement strand
GGAAATGAGTTACCTTCGGATTTCAGCCCTTCTCGACTCCAGCAACAACAGTGGAGTACAAAGATGAGGGTTTCGAATGTGGCCTAAAACCTACAGCTTATAGAAGGATTTACGGGATTTAGACAATACTAGGAGGAAAGATGATGGTTACCTTTGCCGACTTAAGGTTATGTGAGTTCAATTCGGTCCAGTGATAGATTCACAGGATTTAGAAAAGCAGAAATGCACCGAGGGTGGGAGGAAAGCTTTTGAAACTAATAGCTAAATTGCGTGAATCATATCCCGTATCCCAAACTAGTACCGGGGGCCAATGGGGACACATGCCTCACCCCTCCTCCACCCCCCACGCAGTGAGTGAGGGCTATAAGTTGCGAGTTGTGGAATAAAGAAGCCATCAAAATTTTGGCAATGTCAACATAATTTCATACATACTAATAGTTCTTATCTATTTATATATCTATCATTTAAACTTTAATATTTAATACTTTAGAAAGATTTGTAAACAAACCACATAATTTCTATGTATTTACATATTTAACAACTAAAGTTTCATATTTAAATTTCTAATACTTTTTTATGCATGGCATGGTGTATTCACTTTTAAAAGTTAATAATAGTGCTTTTTTTGATGTGATGTTAAGAATATGTGAATATTAATGTGTTAGGTGTATATGAATATATAATTATGTGGTATTTATGTAAATGCCTGTTGACCTCACTTTTGGAGTGAGGATCTAATCTTCCCATCATAGGTCTAGGGGACATCTAGACATTAAGAACTCCTTAGTCATAAGACAATTCTAGTGGATAAGCGAACACTTAACCTAAACCTAGAGACTTAAAAGGGTTAGCCATAAGATTAAGCTATGCCTTAGGACTTAGGAAAACCTACCTAGCATATAGCCTAACCAATTCTATGTTTATCCCCTTAGCCAAAATCCAACATCAAACTAATATACCCAATTCCAAATCAAGTCTACAATCGAATTCAATTCTCCAAACCAAGATCAAATCCACAATAACCCAAACCTAAGCCCATGATTTAATCCTATGTACTTATCCAACTTTCCTTCAATCCAAATCAAACTCAATTGATTTTCTCGTAAATCAATCAATCCTCCAATCATTATTCCAAATCAAGTCAAATTCAAGTCCTCAAGCCAAAATTAAATCTACCATAACCCAAACCTAAGCCCATGATTTAATCTTATAGACTTAGCCAAATTTTCCTTCAATCCAAATCAAACTCAATTGATTTTCTCTTGGATTAATTCAATCCTTCAATGATCATTCAAACATAATCAAATCTACAATCAAATCAGCCAAGCCAAAATAAATTCAATCAAACCTAACCTAACCCATTTGACTTAAAATATTAAAATAAGCCAAAATCTATTTGAACCCAAATCAATTGTAACTAAAGCTATGAATCAATCATAAATCAATATCCAAACTCAACTAAACTCAATTCAACCCAAAATCAATTCATTTGACCCATTAGGAAAACTTGACCCAAAATGACCTAAAGGAACTATCTGAACCAAATCATCCAAAACCCCCTATGATGATTGTTTATCATCCTTGATTGATCAATTGACATCAATTGGGTCAAACCAAGTCAATTTAGTCATTTGACCAAATCAACCAACTTAACCTACATGAGACAAATGAACCAAATCTCATCCTAAGACAAATCAATTGAAACCAATGATTCATACTAACTTAAAATCAATCCTTAAACATGACTTGACCATCAATTGAGCCAAACAAAACCCCATTGGCCCTTTCACCTAAGTTGATAAAATTTGACCTAAAAGACCAAATTGGATCAAATCAAAATCTAACCCAAATTGATTGCAACCAATGTCCCAAGTTCATTCCAAATTGATTAGGGAACATTATCAAAGCCTTGATTGAACCTAATTTGACCAATTGAACCCAATTGACCTATTTAGCCCAAATTTACCTAAAGGGTCAATTTGGCCTAAATCATTCCCAAATCCAAATTGATTGAAATCAAAGCCTACGATCATCTTCAAATGATCAATTGAACCTAAAGCAATGCCACTCCCAATTTGGCCAAATTGGTCAACTTGACCTATTTGACACATATGAACTCAAATAGGTCAAATCAAGCCAAATTAAAAAATTAAATCACCAAAATATTCCAAATACTCATTTGAACTTGACCCAAGCCTTGGTTTGACCCAATTTGACCAATTGGTCAACTTCACTCAACGTAGGCTTATTTTGTGTACATGGGTGTTGACCTCATTTTTGAATGAGGTTAACATCAATTTAAAATAAGTAATTCAAAATTTCGATTCTCAAATGGGAATCTCCTAATTCAATGCTTAGGACATCTCACCTAGTGCCTTAGAAAATCTTTATGAGTTTATTCTAACCTATTTGGTATAGCTAGAATCAATCCAAACTTTTAATTTGGATTAACCCAAATAAATCAAATTAAAATCAAATTAAAATGAATGAAAGAATCCAAACCCATTCCATTTGAATCAAATTGATCATTTGAACTCATTTGGAATCATACCTAACCCATTTAAGCTAAATGGGTTAAAAAGAAATTAAATTTAAAATCAACTCAAATTAAATAGTTTAATCAAATCATAATGCAATTGACCATCAATTGCATTATGGTTTAAAGAATAAACTTAAAAAATTCAAAGGAAAGAGGAAATAATCAAAATTCTTTTCTTCCCATGCAAACAACACCTCACCCACTTCAAGCCAAAAGCTACCTCCTAAGAGGATGGCTTCCTTCAAGTGAACAAGGCAAGGGAGAAGCTAAGCCTCTCCATGATCCTAGCCAACCAAGGGAAAACAAAAAAAGGAGAAGAAGAGGAAAAGAAGGTGAGTAGTTTTGGGCCAAGGGTGGAAACAAAGGAAGGGAGCTCCATTATTCTCCAAATTGACCCCAAAACATTCTTGAGGGCTAGAGAAGATGCTCTCCTCGGCCAATTTGTCACTAACAAGGTGATAAATAATGCAAAATCGAGCACCCTTTAATGGTGAAATCCAAGGGATTGAATTTCACCTCAAATTGTAGTCACAAACACATTCTATGGCTTGAGGCGATCCAAATCGAGCCCTCACTCGCTTTGTTTGGTGATGGGAAGCTAGAGAACAACCAAACTGAAATTTGCAAGCTAAAGCTTAATCAAGGGGGAAAACCACGTAGAAACAAGCCATTAAACTCCATCCATGAGCTCGTTGCATTGATCTAAAGCTAATGGAATCAACCTCACTGCTAGATATCACCGGAATCCAAGTTCGCTATGAACATACCTTCATTTTCTCTTATGCTTTTCAGTTTTGGAACTTTGTGAAGGAAGTTGGATTCCCAAGTTGATCCAACCATATAGAATCATAGGATTTCCTTCAACGATCGTAATAATAGTGTGATTTGCCTAGATCAAGATATTAGAAAACAAGATGGAAAGTTTTGGCTCCAAGAAATGAAAGAGATGAGTTTCTAGATCCATGTATTTGGATCTGACGGTCCAAGGCACATGATCTGATTTAAATTATCTAAGGGCAATCTAGGTTATCCATCCATCGACAGCCCAGATCATCCCATGTTTTCAACCTACGCTGACACGGATGCCATGTGGCTCCTCACGGACCAACCCACACATGGCGAGACACTCCATGCAAGCACTACGCGGCCCGCAGTTCCGCGTGGACCCCGCCTCACTTAAATTCCATTAAAATTAGTTAAATAACGATTTTAAAATTATTTAAAAATCACAAAAACTTAAAATAATCATAGAAAATCAAAGAAAATCAAAAAATTGCAAATAAAGGCTCTATGGATTCTTCTTGATGAGAGGAATCCATGAAAATTAAAATTCCTAGTTTTTATTGAGTATTTTAGCCATAATTTTAAGTGAAAACATTAACCCTAATTATTCTCAAATTAATAATCCAATTAATTTGAAGCTTTAAAAATAAAAATTAAGCATAAAACACCTTAGATGAATTTTTGGGATTTAATTCTCTGAATTCAAAGGAAATTAAAAATTCATATGCTTCACCTTTAAATTAATCAAATTAATTAATCCTTAATGAAATAATTAGAAAATTTTAATCTAACAATCTTAAATCTCCCTAATGAACTTCAAAGAACATTAAAACATTACTTAAACTCAATTTAACCCAATAATCCCTAAATTGAATTAATTAGGCAATCAAATAAATTAAATAATTCAATTAAACAGCCTGAATTTAATTAAATCATTGTAAATCAACCAGTTAACCAAAAATTATAAATAAACCCTCATTAGAAAGGTATTTTAGTGAAAAATTTATGAAAAATAAAACCCTTAACTGAGTCTCATTGAATTTGGCTTAATTTAGGTTTTAATGAAATAATTAAAACTCTAATTACTCCCTAATTATAAATCTAATCAAGTTGAAACTTTGATCATTTGAAATTGGCATGTAACCCTACTTGCTAGAAAAGTTTGAATCCTAATTGATCTCTGGATTAGGAGGTGTTAAATTTCTAAATCCTTAGGTCAATGTTAATCAAATATTAGGTTATGGAATTAATTAATCTATTAAATTAACTTGTAATTCAAATTAATTTCAATTAGATATCAGAAAAAGATTAAGGAATTTCTCTAAATATCTAATTCATTTAAAGTGATAAAATTCAATCTTAGGTTAATTAAATAAAACCTTAGGTTAATAAAATTATTGAATTAAACCGTAAACTTTGAATCAATAAAATTAATGAAACCACTCATCTCTAATGAATTTAAGAATGAATCTAAAACTTAGGTCAATTAAATTATCAAATAATCGGTGCTTTAGGTTAAGTCTAATCCATGAACAAACTTAAGGTACTAATTCATATTAATGAACTTAAACCTTAAGCTTACAAATCCATGATTTAATAACTTAAGTTAAATTGAATGAAATCAAACTTTAATCTAAGCTCTTTAAATTAACATAAACCAAATCAAATGAAACCTGCATAGCTTAATTCAAAATGAAACAAATCAAATAAATCAAACTTTAACCTTACTTTAGGTTAACATAAATTAAATCAAAATGAAATCAACATAACTTAATCTAAAACATTAATATAAATCAAACAAATAAAATAATTCAAATCAAATCTAAAATTCAAAAAGAAAAGAAACATAAAACCAATCCAAATATAAATAACATCAAAATGATTAATTAAGATATTTAAGGATCTTAGTTAGACTTTTGGAAACTTCATTAGGATTTAGGATGTGGAATAAAGTGAGTTTCACATAAAAATGAAATTCATTCTATTTCTCATTCTTGAAAACCTATACAACTTTAACAGAATAAAATGGAATAAAAATGGAAATTAAATCACTGGGCCATTTGAACTGAAACCACCCAAAGGTAAAAATTAAACAAAATCAAATTTCAAATTTAAACTTGAACTTAAAGGCCTAAAAGACTTACTTACACAAGCCCAACTTCTACACACTAGATTACTTAGGTCAGACTCTAGATCTAGGATTGTCTATGAGTTTTTTTCTCTTGTGATGTTGTGTTGTGCTTTCATATGTCTTGTGGTGTATTTCATAGCTAGGCCAATTTGTTCATTAGACTGGATGTTGGGCTTTTCAGATTTAACACTATTTTGGACCTTCTTAAAGGATCGCTATAATAAATAAATCATAAAATTGTTGTTTGCTACTGAAAATCCCTTAATATAATCTATAGGACAGGTGGGCTTGGCAAGCAACTAATGCTAAGGCCGTATATTTGTGAAATATAAACTACTTTGTGTATTATGTATATTTTCTAACATCTATTTTGGTGTAGATTTCTTTAAATTTTAAATGTAAATTGAGCTTAATTAGTTAGAATGGTCTAGAGGCTGAGTCATTCTCGAAGATAGTGGGTCCCTTAGAGCCTATTATTTAATTCTTTAAAGAAAAATTAGTTTTCTAAATTTAATTTAGTTTGATTTATGGTGCGTAAATGCTCATTTTTCTTTCTTACCCATCAATCACAAAACATAAAATAAAAATAACTCATAACCTCATATAAAAGATTAAAACAAGATAAACAAGGAAAATCAGATGTAACACTCTTTTGCTAGAGATCACTTGAGAGCCTATGATGGAAAAATATCTTCTTCTATTTTGATTTGGCCCATAACCTTTTTCTAATAGCATGCATTAGATATAAATTACATACTTATGGACAAAAATGAATATTGAGTAAAAATCATAAAAATTTGAAAAATATGCATTAGTTATATGCATCTTCATACCCTATATGATCTTAGGGATTAGGGAGTGAGTCTAGGTTCATAGGCTTCTTTCCTAAAAATGCAACAGCCTAGCCATCTTGCATTCATGTGACTTGACTTCATGAATTTAAAATGCATAGGTGGTGTTAATGCCTTCTCCGGTTGTAAGTCCGTAAGAGTCAGGGCTAGTTCTAAGTGAGGAGAATGATAATGATTCCCAAGGATAGAACTAGGTCGAGCATCTGACATGTGTTAGAAGCACCTATAGACTAGGTTATGAAGCATCCTTTTTAGAAATAAGTCTTCAACCCTAAGCATTTCTATAGTCTTGTGCTGCTAGAATCTAAGCCCTAAATTTGTATAAAAATGATAACTCAAAATCTAAAATTAAATCCTAAATTTGAAGCCTAATCATATGATAGTTGAAATGTATACTGGGTATCCTAGTATCAATAGACATTTTCTACTTTTTTCCCATTTGACTCTTGAAAATAACTCTCTCCGCTTTGGACCTCCCCAATTGAATTTCCAAAATCAATCCTTTGAAAGCTACCTTAGTTGTCTTTAGGAATAATCCATTTATTTCTTTAATCGAGTATTCTTAGGAAGAGACCCTTCCTAAGATGTAATTAATTATATATGCTTGCCTTTATAGGGAACCATGATCCTATGATAAAATAAATCCTGCTCTACTTTTCCATGTAGTTCAGGGAAAAAAATTGTGGTACATGAAAGACCCATTAGCCTTAGGAGTCTTTTATTGAAATGATCGAATCCATTACATGAGAGCATATTTATCTTTCAAGAAAATATGTTTATTCCTTAATGCCGTATTTGACCATAATAAAATATTCCTAAACTCTACGTGGTGTCATTTCTTTTCTCTATTCCAGAGAAAACACCAACAATGGGTTAAATTGAGCCAAACCCATTCAAACCAAGCCCAAATCCAATGAAACTTGGCATGGCCCTCCCTTAGGTCACCATGGGTCAGCTCAAATCCAACCTAACCCATGCTTGACCCTGATTGACCCAAAACCCAATGGGTAAAGCTTGCCAAATGGGACAAATACCCATTTGAATGGCCAAACTCACTCTCCTCCACATGGTTTCATCTTAGGCCTCCACCTAAGCAAGAGGGACACTAGCTCACCTGACCTAAAGGTGATTGGGTCAGCCATGATCCAAGTGGAGGTGAGTTCACCCCTTTCCTCCCATTGGAATACTTGGAAACCAAGGAATCCTACTTCTCCTCCCATACCACTCCCCTCACTCACTCAAATGGAGCCAACTCAAGACCTCCCTACCACCCATGACCACTCAACGACCACTAGAAGCCAAAGGAATCTCGTCCATCCGATCCAAGGGAAGAGGGGGTATACCCTCTCATTTTGATTTAATTCAAACAATTGAGCATCCTCAGAGCCCTCAAAGCCGAGAGCTTCCTCAGTTCCTAAGCTTCCTCCTTGTCAAAAAATACCAACCCAAAATAGGACAAGCTCCAACTCCATCCAACTCCACCAAATCCCAACCAATCCCAAATTAACTTCACTCACATGTTCACCAAACTCCGACGAGTCAAAATGAATCTTCCCTCGAGTGATTCGAGCACCAAAAGCCTCTCCAAGAATAACTCTAGTGAGTTTTTCAATGAAGGTTCATCCATAAAGCCACCGGCAAGGAATCAAGGTGTCATCTTCGCAACAGGGCTTCACCTCTTCAAGGTGAAGCTACCTCGATCAGTTAGCTGCATATCTGAAGCTCTGGCGAGATATTTTTTGGCAAACCAAGTACTTTCCAAAATTTTTTAGGCCTTTTTGAATAAAATGTGAATTTCATGCAAATCCAATCTTAGGATCCTTGTAGATCAACCTGTGAAGGGGCGGATCTCCCCGAGAAGAGCTCAATTTGGGCTAAGGAAGGCAGACGGTGTATGTCTTCCATCACTTGAGAGATGATGGATCATCCGCCATCCATTTTACATGATTAGAACGGATGGTCATGATCTCCCATTAGATTTAATCCTATTTTATCCCAAGGGAACCATGATTAATCTTCACCATCCGATCTTAGCTTGGATGGTGGGGACAAAAGCGCATCCGCCGTCGCCACATCAGTGTTGAGTTAGATAGTTTTAAATAACCAAACCCATTGTGCCACATGGAAAGCAACACAAGGGCCCATGTATGGATTAATGGCTTTTAAATTATCCATTTTAATCATTCAAAGTTTGAAAAATCATAACAAATTATAGAAAAATAAAAAAAGTATAAATAAATACTCATTTTAAAGGTAAAATAAAGGAGATTTAATTTTAAAAAAAAATAATTTAGTTTTAAAAGTAATTAAGGCTTAATTAAGGTTTGAATGCACACTTCATTAGCCTAATTAAGCCCTAATCACTTAGGTAATTGATTCTATAGGATGACCTCTACCTCTCATGATTTGTTTTGGAATTTATTGCTTAGGTAATTAGGGAAATTGATATTTTGAGCCTTAATTACCTTATTTAATTAATTTAATGATTAATTGACATTCAAAATGGCAAAATATTAATCAAGCTAAGCCCATTAATCACTAATTAATAGTAAGTGGATGATGGAGAGTGATTATGACCTCTTTCCTAGTCTCTTTCCCAATTTTTTTATTTCAATTAAGATGGTAATTAATTAAATGCTTAATTAATCATTAAGTGATTAAATTAAATAAAATTGAAATGCAAATCATATCAGATAATTAATAATGAAATTAAGGGTTCCTCTTTATGTGTTTAATAACATAAAGACCCTTTAAAAAAATTATGATTAACCCATAAGTGTGGGAAAATTATAAAAGTACTTAATTAGATTCTTTAATTAATTAATCTTTAATTATGAGCCAATTGCATTAGATCCTTTAAGAACATTGCAACTTTACTTTTCTCACATGTTCATATCATTTGTGGCTCATGATTGAATGATTAATCAAATTAATGAAGCATAGAAAATGGTAATTAAGTGATTTAATTAATGATTCAACATAACTAATTCATAAAATACATTTAATTTTTTTTCCTTGAACTAATTAAGATTACCAACATGGGAATAATAAAACAACAAATAATTCCTCTCCTCTTTAAATCAACTCAAATCTAAAATCAAATTAATAATAAGCTTTGGTTTTCTTTAAACAATTTTGTTTAATATGATTATCCTTAAGAACTAATGTATTTGAATGAGCCATGTGCTTATGTTTAGTTATTCCATTCCAATCACTTTAAATGTTGTATGTCATATAGTTTCTATGGTGTTTATTTTTGAAATGTGTATGGGGACATCGTAGGGGTACTTGGATTACAATATTGAGGTATGATACCTCGAGACATCAATCTTCAATTGACCTAATCACCTAATAAGGACTCTTATGGCATGATGGGTCTTCGAATGTACATGAGAGTTTTCCCCTTCTTTACATGGATGAATAAAGTAGGGTTTATATTAAACTGGGTTCTAAAGTTCCCTATGGAGGCAAGACTCTAAAGTTAATTTCATCCTACGGAGTGAAATTTCTTAAATATGCTCTCGATTAAAGCAGATAGTTATCATCTCCAAAGGTTACAAGAATTGGTTATATTTGGAAAATCAAATGGGAAAATTCAAGGAGAAGACTTATTTTGGAATTGGTAAGAAATGCTCATACTGGGAAGTCTAGTGAGCATTCCAATCTATTCTATAATTGAGCTTTATATATTTAAAAGTTGAAGAGATTTATATTTTTTGAGTTGAAATTTTATTAGATTAGGCTTATAATCCATCAACAGTTGTGGAAATGCTTAAGAGGTGAGGATTTGTGCAGAAGAAAGAACATCGGATCCTAAATCTAGGAGCTTTAGAATAAAGCATGAATTAAATCTAAGCAAGATGGGCATAAGGTTTACCTCCATAAGAGGATAAACCACCCAAGCTAGACTTACACTCGCTGGTAGCTAACTCTTCATACATTTTAAATCCATGTGGTCATGAATTTACAAGATAGTTATTATATTTAGAAAGAGACTAAAGACCTTAAAACCACTCTCTAAGAGACTAGAGCATGAGTGGTATGAGCAATGACTTAAACTATAAATGCAAATATTTCATATTTTATTTCATTTTGGACAAGTCATTTTGACAAAGGCTTTAGGGTTTTGATGCATATATGCATGATGAAAGTAAATTATTGGCTAAATCAACAAGAAGGGTATTTTCCACCATAAGAGATGCCCTCATAGGTCAAGCATTCCCTATCGTGCAAGGATGGAAATCCCCATTTTCAAGAGAAATAATATGCATGTTGTGAAACATTCAACCATTCAAAGGGTTACTAAATCTTTTAATTATCTTATTTAATGCCTAGGCTTTATGGTGAGGTTATGAGTTATTTAAAACTTTAGTTATGAGTTATAGTTAAAAAAAATTATTTTTTTATCCTAAGAGCCTAATATCCAGGCCACACATTAAACCATCAATAATTTAAGAAACTATGAAAAGCATACCATTTCTAATACACAAATTAAACATAACATCAAATATTTTATAAAATTAACACAAAAGAATAAGAGAGGTGGTAGTATTCCTAAAATCCTAAAGTTAATATACAGAGAAGAAGTCACAAATGAATAAATGCTATCAAGGTCTTCATTTCATCATTCTTCATTTCTTCATTTCTCCATTTGTTCTTCATTTGATTTGGTAGGCTTCAAGGCATCACATGGCACCCTAGGACTAAGCCTTTTGGTCAATGCTCATCCTAAACCCCCATAGCATTAATCCTAATTCCTAATATAAAATAACATTAAAAATAAGATAAGTAAATCTAACTACAACTACAAAATAGAGGTTAGTTGAACATACATACATTCCCAAGTAGTTATATTATAATTTGGGCTTAGCACCCTGGACATGGGTAACCAAGCCCACCTATCCTAACTTGGGTTATGCTTAGGGGTTTAAGCAACCTGCAAAGAGAGCAATTTATATATATTTTAAGCATCCCCATAAGCACAATCCCCTACATAAAACATGATTAGGCTAATATCGACCTAACATCTAGTCTACAAAACATTCACCCTCACATTACATCATAAAATAAAACATACATCATACTATGCAGCACCCCTAACATAAAGCTAGAAGTGGTAACTTTGTTTTAATATGTATGTTAAGGCTTGTGTGGTATGTCCTTACTGAACATTAGTGTTATAATTTTCTAAGTGTGGAAGACTTAATTTAACATAAATGATTGATTTCACTTTAAGTTATTTAGATGATTTGAGAATTTTAATTTATGTTTTCTTTTGTTTCGTATGATCCTACTTAGCAACTAAGTATTATAAAGAGAGGGAAGAGGATTATCCTCTTCCATTCCTACCTTAAATCACTCTCTAAAGTATGTTAATTTAATTTAGTTTTCTTTAGTGAATGGCTTATTAAATGATTTAATTAATCCTAAGTTTAGGTTCACTTTAAATAATCCTATTTTACATGAAAGGCATCTTAAGATTAATTCAATTGAATTATTAACACATGACACATCAAATCATTCCTTTCTATCATAAATATCATGCATATGATTTGATCTTAAGTGTATATATACATATAACACACTTAAATGATGAATGTATGTATATATATGAAATTTTTACTCTTTTATATGGTTGGATTATTTAATCATATTAGTTATCTAATTTCTTATACAAAAATACATAAGGATGAAATTAAATAGGTACATGTCATTGTTAACCTGGGAAGTGAGATAATCAAATGACCTTCTTGGAGCTAACTAAAGCCTCGTATTCTTGGGATGTCCAAACTATATACCTATTTGCATTCAAACATATGTAAATTTGTATGTATGAATATAAGATAGCAAGCTCCAAGTTACACAATTAATTAATCCAATGGCTGGGCAATTATAAATGCATGTATTTTTAAATAGCAAAGGAGATTATCATTTTCCAATCAAATACACACACACACACACACACACACACACACACACACACACATATATATATATATATATATATATATATATATATATACATAAACAAGTACGTGCTTTTATTAACTAGGAAACTAAGGTAATCAAATGACCTCCGTATACTTAAATATTCATTCATGTCTACCTATTTTTCTTGAATACATACACATGTATTTATAATTAAGAAGATAAAAATCATGCAAAGATTGTATTTTTTAATGGAATTATTAGGCTATATGATTTAAAGCTCAATCTAAATTCTTATGTTAAAGATATATAAGAATGAAATCAAACGAGTATGTGCCATTGTTTAAACTAAGGAAGTGAGGTATTCAAATGACCTCCTTGGGGCTAGCTAAAGCCTCATATTTCTCGGATGTCTAGGCTATATATGCATTATATTCATACTTATGTAAATCAACATGTGAATAAAGGAAAGAGACTTCACTTCATACACTTAAACTATAAGCACATGCATTTCTTATGTACTTATAATTAGCATCACAACATATGTTATTTTTCATTTAAAAGCTTTTGGAAAATATATTTGGATTTAATAGTGATAATAGCCACATATATATTAAATTAAATCAACACATGCAAGCTTAACATAAAAGAAAACCATTTGTTTTAATTAATTTTGAAAAGAGATGGATGTATGAATCAAGTGACACACAACATTTAACATGATTGGAAAGGAATAAATAAACATAAGCATATAGTTTCAATCAATCAAATTAATTCGTAAGGACAATCATATCATATAACACCATTTAAAATAAACCAAAGTTCTTTATGCATTATTTTAATTTAATGTTCAGTTTGACTTAAGGAATATAAGAAGGAGTTTACTAATCCTAACCCATCCCCATGTTTGTGAGTTAATTTGGTTTAATGAAATATGATTAATTTGATTTTATGGATTAATTAAGTTGTCACATGAATTAAGCTCATTAATTAACCCTTGACTATGTTATAGTAAAGTAAATATCCAAATAATTGCAAGCCAACATGATATGCAAATGAATTGAAATGTAAATTAGCAATGGTCCTAGGAAATGAAAGGGCTTAATGCAATTAGCTCATAATTATTGGTTAATTAGATTAAGGAACTTGATTAACTAATTTTATGATTTTCTCACACATATGGGTAAACCATAATTTCATTAACTTTCTTTAGGCTGTTAAACACCTAAATATCTACCCATGAATTAATTAAGCAAGATCGCATGACCGAGATCTTTCATTTGATTAGTGAAATCATTAATTAGTTTAGGGACTTAAGGAAAAGGTTAGGAAAGAGGTCCCAATCCTTTTTCTTGAGTCCCTCAATTAAGCAAGATCTAATGTGATTTGAACCTTAATTTAACTAATTAAGTAATTAATTAGTTAATTAATACTTAATTAACTTTTTCTTGAAAAATGAAAGGAGCTTAAGGAAAGGGAATAGGAAAGAGGTCCCAACCAAATTCCCCTTACCCATCCACTGTTAGGCAATGATAAATGAGCCCAATTAATCAATTAATTACAGTTCACATAGTTAATTAACTCTTAATTAAGTTAAGAAGGTAATTAGGGCTTAATCAACTAATTCCTCTAATTAATTAACCAATAAATCCCAAGAAAATTAGGGGAGGCAAAGGTCATCCCCTTAAACAATCTAAGAAAGTTAGTGGTTAATTAATTTATTAATTAGGGAGTAATTATGATAATTAAATTTTTCATTAAACTATAATTAAGCTTTAATTATTGTTCAAAATTAATTAAGAATTCTTTTATAAATTTCTCTCTGAAATACCTTTAAAATGAGTATTTATTTGTATTTCTTTGGAATTTTCTATTATTTGTTATGATTTTATGAAGTTTAAGTTATTAATTCTATTTAATTAGCCTTAATTAATTCTAATCCCACTAACGCGACACGCTTTTCACATGGCATCGCAGATTGGATATTTAAGTTATCACCATCAAATGTTGAGTCAGTTGGTTGGGATGTTTCTCATTTGATTAATCCCATGATTAACAATGGTTAAAATAGATTGATCCAATGGGATCTAATGATGGTCATCAATTTTGATCAGGCAGAACGGACGACGCATGATCTACCTTTTGCTAGCGATGAGAGATAGCTCGTTAGCCATTGCTCACGTGATTCGAGCTCACTCGAGCTCGGATCCAATGCAAATTGATCCCACACCTTCACGTGAAGGATTTAAGAAGATCCATCAGCTATGATCGGCGCACATGCACATTCTCTTCGAAAAGCACCAAAATTTTTTTGAAAAGATCCAAATTTTTTTTGAAAATGGCATTACCTCCCCGAAGCTAAGACCGGTGACTCACACACTTGAGGAAGCTTCGTCTGGTTGAGATGAAGCCCTATTAAGCTACAATTGGGTTGATTTCAAGTGGTTCGCTCAAAAGACCAAAGATTTATCCTCTAGAGGCTCGCTCTTGATCGAAGTGGCACCTTAGTGGGTTTGGAGCTCGACGGAAGATTCGTTTATCTTTGATGAGGTGCGGGGATGGCGCATGCAAGAGGAATTTGGTTTTGATTGAGATATGAGGAAGTTAGGATCAGAGAAGGCTTGCCCTATTTTGGATGTGCTCAGGAAGGAGAAATTCGTTCAGGGGAAGCCTTGGGAATGCTTAGGAGCTCACTAGGGGACTCAGAATTTCCTTAGGAAGCTCACAAATTGAATGCATGAGTTTCTGTAGTTGGAGGGTATATCGATTTAATGCATGGATGGGATTGTTTCTCATTTTTCGGTTGGCCAGTCGCCCCTAGCACTAGAGTTGTCTTCATCACCTCCACGTGGCATGACTTAAATGGAAGAAGGCTTGGGAGGTGGCTCAAGGCATGTGGGTTCTACTTTTGAGGGAGGTGAGTTGACTCACCTCCCTTCCATAAGCCTAGCCCACTTAAGGTGGGGTGGCTAGACCAAATTGGGTGCTTGATGGTTGCCAAAGAAAAAGAGAGAGTGGACTTTGCCAAATTTGGCAAAATCCCACATGAGTTGGCATATCTAGGGGAGATCTCCTTAGGTTTGGCTCTAATTTTGGGCTGATCCTGGTGCTTAGGTCAGCCCCAAAGTGTCATGGGTTGGTTTCAAGGATTTGGCTCAATTTGGGTCATGTTGTCATTGACCAATTGGTCAAATTGGGTAAAACTAAGGCTTAGGTTAGGTTCAAATGATGATTTGAAGTGCTTTTGTTCAAGTGGTTTCAATCAATATAGC
Source organism: Cymbidium sinense (assembly GCA_021442155.1). Lineage (NCBI taxonomy): Eukaryota > Viridiplantae > Streptophyta > Magnoliopsida > Asparagales > Orchidaceae > Cymbidium > Cymbidium sinense. The sequence goes on along the minus strand of CM038219.1, from coordinate 104,581,057 downwards.
CTAAGTTTGATTTTGGCTCATTTGGAATTAAATGGGTCAAATGGGTCAAGTTGACCAATTTGACCAAATTGGTCAAATTGGATTAGGTTAGGTGTTGGTTCAAGTTAAATTGGTTAATTGAAGATGATTGTAGGTTTTGGTTTGGATTGATTTAATTTGGTTTAGCTAATGACCCTTTATCAATTTGTAAAGTTGCTTAATCAATTTGGAATAAACCTGAGCTATTGGTTGCAATCTATTTGGGTTGGATACTGATTTGACCTATTTTGGCCCTTTAGATCAATTTGGGTCAACTTAGGTCAAATGGCCAATTGGGTTTGGTTTGGCTCAATTTATGGTCAAGTCATATTCAATCACTAATCATGGGTTGATGTGAATCAATGATTTCAATTAATTTAGTGTAGGATGAGTTTTGGCTAATTTGGGTTCATGTGGGCTAAAGGGTTGACTTAGGTCAAATGACCAAGTTGACTTGGTTTTACCCAATTAAGGCAATTGATTATCTAGATCATGACATGAGGTTTGAATGGACTTGGTTCAATACAATTTGAGTTGGATTAGAATTTGGTTCAATACAATTTGAGTTGGATTAGAACATGGTTCAAATGGGTTCTTTAGGGCACTTCGCAAGTGAATCTAAATGGGTCAATTGCTTGATTTTAGTTTGATTAAGGTTTAATTGAATTTATATATGAGCTTAGGATTGAAATATAAAATCAACTGTAATCAATTTGGGTTATAATAGGTTTTGTTCATTTAAAATTTTCAAGTCAAAAGGGCTAAACTTGGGTTGATTTTAACTTGGCTTGATGATTGTAGATTTCATTTATATTTGGATAGGTGATCGAAGGAATGATTGATTTAAGATAAAATTTATGGGTTTTGGCTTAATTTAGATAAGATTTATCTCAAAGGGTTTAGATTGAGATTTGATTTGATTTTGGATTTGGTTTTGGCTAATTGAATGTAGATTTAAATTATATTCGGGAAGATAATTGAAAGAATAATTGATTTATAAGAAAATCAATTGAGTTTGAAGTGATTTGAAGCCAAATTTGGCGAAGCTCATGAAGGTAGGTCAAAAGGGCTTATAAGGGAATTTGATTTAGTTTTGGTGATGTGAGTGTGGATTTAATTTTATTTATAAAGATGATTGTATATTGATTCATGAGAAAATCAATTGAGTTTGGATTAATTTGGATTAAGATTTGGCTAGCTCATGGAGGTAGGTTCATATGGCTTAGGAAGGGTCTTGATTTAACTTGAATTAATTTGATTTAGTTTGATTTAGTTTTGATGATTTGAATATATATTTAGTTTATATTTGGGAAGATAATTTATGTATGAGAAAATCAATTGATTTTGACTTGATTTGAATGAGATTTTGGCTAAGCTTATGAGGTGGATCACATGGCTTAGAGGGATTTTGGGTTTGATTTTAGATTTTGGAAAATTGGACTTGGAATTGGTTTGGTTGTAAGTTTGATAGGGTGATTGAATTGTTGAATTTCTATTTGGGAAAAATCAATTGAGTTTGGATTGATTTGAATTTTGCTAAGGCTAAGTCCATAAGGTAAAATCATAAGACTTATGAATGGTTTTGAGCTTGGATTTGAGGTTGAGATTGATTGTAGATTTTGGAAATTTTATTTTAAATTTGAATTTGGGGTTTGGTTTGGGAAGGAGAACATGGATTAGGTTTAGGCCACAGGATGGGCAAGTCTCCCTAAGTCCCTAAGGCATAACCTACCCCTATGAGTAGACCTTCTAAGTCTCTAAGCTTAGGTTAAATGCTCATCTAATCACTAAAAGTGTCTTAAGACTAAGGAAATCTTAGTGTCTAGAAGAGTCCTAGATCTATGATGAGGAGATTGAGAACTCACTCCAAAAGTGAGGTCAACAGTTTTATGCATTCATCCTTTCAAATTCAAATGAAGGTTACTTATATAAGCTAGTATGTATTGACTTAACTTAATTATATGTGTGGCTTTTATCACTAATAAATTCAAATCTATTTTCCAAAGCTTATAAATTGATACTAATATATGGAATGATGATAGTTATAAATACATATAAAATTTTCATGTGCTTATAGCTTAGTCATATGAATGTGAAGCTCACTTTCTTATGATTCATATATAGATTTACATAAGTTTGAATGTTAATAAGTATATAGTCTAGACATCCCAGGAATACGAGGCTTTAAGTAGCCCCAATGAGGCCAATTGATTATCTCACTTCCCTAGTTAACAATGATACATACTTGTTTGATTTCATTCCTTTGTATTTTAGCATTAGAATTTGGATATAGCTTTAATTCATATGCATAAATAATTCAATTAGAGAAAATACAATCTTTGCATGATATTCATCTTTATAATTGTGTATACATTTATGTGTATTTGAGATAGCAAGTGTTTAGTCTGGACATCCCAAGAATATGAGGCTTTAAGTCACCCCAAGGAGCTCATTTGATTATCTCACTTCCATGGTTAACAATGGAATATACTTGCTTATATCTTTTATACATGTGTATGTGTGCCTAATGATAAAAGTTCCCCTTTGTTATCAAAAATACATGCATCCATAATCATCTAAGTCATTCATACATTACATGTAAGTTAGTGCTCTCTTTCTTATGATTCATATATAGATTTACATAAGTTTGAATGTTAATATGTATATTGTCTAGACATCCAGGAATAGGCTTTTAAATAACCCCAAGGAGGTCATTTGATTAACTCACTTCCTTAACAATGACACATACTTGTTTGATTTCATTCCTATGTATTTTGGTATTAGAATTTTGATAGAGGTTTAAAATACACATAATTCAATTGAATAAAATATAAAACATAAGTATTCATCATCATTTAAATGTGTCAAAATATATCATATATATAGATATGTTAAGTGTTAAAGTTATATGCATGTTATATGTGATGGAAAAGAATGACATGATATATGTGATGTGATAGTAACTAAAATATATTAATCCTAAGATGTCTTTCATATTGAATAAAATTACTTAAGGTTAACCCAAACTTAGATTAATAAAAAAACACTTAATAAGCCATTCACTAAAAAGAACTAAATCATAAAAATGTACTTTAGAAAGTGGCTTAAAATAGGGATGAAGGAGGGTAATACTCTTTATAACACTTAGATGCTAAGTGTGAATCAAATGAAACCAAGTAAAACATAAACTAAAATTCACATATCAACTAAACAACTTGAAGTGGAACCAACCTTTATGTTAAATTAAGTTCTTCCACACTTAAAAAATCATAACTCTAATGTTTAGTAATGACATACTACACAAAGCCTTATCACACATTAAAATTAAGCCACCACTTCTAGTCCTAATGTTAGGACAGTGTATGTGTGATGTTTAATTTTGTTATGTAATATTTTAGACTGGATGTTAGGGTGCATGACTCGTAGACTGGATATTAGGCCGCTCTTAGCCTATTGTTGTTTTCTATAGGGGGATGTGCTTAAGGGGTTGCTTAAAAAATAAATATAAATGTTCTTCAAGTAATCCAAATTAGGATATGTAGGCTTGGTTACCCATGTGCAAGGTTCTAAGTCCAAATTATAAATATAACTGCTTGGGATTGAATGTGTGCTTAGCTAACCTCTATTTGGCAAGTGTAGCTAGATTTACTTTCCATAAATGTAATTTTGCAATAAGAATTAGGATTAGTATTATAGGCGATTAGTAGCAAGGCTTAGTCTTAGGAGGCTCTGTGATGCCTTGAAGCAAATCAAAGAAGAAAGAAGAAATGAAGAATGAAGACCCCCATAGCATGTATTCAATTTCAACTGTACTATTATTTTGTAATTTCAGGTTATATAAGGGTAGAGCTCGGCTTCCTATCTTTTCTCTTTCTCGGAGTGTACGATGGTACCCGACCGCACTAACCTTTTATTCTTTTATGGAATCTATTCATGTTTGATTAATATTATGTTTATATTGCGTAATAGGATTGCATCCCTTTCATAGTTTTTTCATGTCTGATGATTGTATGTGTGGCCTAGATGCGGTAGGCTCTTAAGACAAAATTAATCTTTTTACCCAATTAATAACTCATAATTAAATTTTAAATCAACTCATAACCTCACTTTAAAGCTTAGGCTCTAAACAAGATAATTAAAAGATTTAGCAACCCCATAGTTGTATGGTTATATGTCTCTATGGTGTTTATTTTTGGATGTGTGTGTGTGTGTGTTTGACATTGAGGTGATGGGAGCAGACAATCACGGTCAGTAATTTTACATTGGTGCAAGGTTTAGATTAAGTTTGACATTGAGGTTAAGTGATGTATTATCTTGAAAGATAGAGGCATCACCCTTCAATGGACCTAATCACCTAATAAGGACTCCTAAGGCATGATGGGTCTTCGAATATACCAGAGATTTTTCTCCTATTTTACATTAATGAATAAAGAAAAGTTTATATTAAATGAGTTCTTAAGTTCCCTATGGAGGCAAGCCTCCAGAGTTAATTACATCTTAGGGAATGAAATTTCTTGAGAATACTCTCGATTAAAGTAGTCAATGATCATTTCCAAAGATTTTAAGGTTAAACTATCAAAGAATTAGCTATATTTAGAAAGTTGATTGAGAAAGTTCAAGGAGAAGACTTATTTTTAGAATCCAAAGGAAATAAGTAGGGAATGCTCATGATACTAGGAAGCCTAGTGCGCATTCCAGTCTATCCTATGATTGGGCATTATATATTTAATAGTGAAGAGATTTATTTATTTGAGTTGAATTTTATTAGATTGTTAGGGCTTATGATCCACCAACACAAGGTTGTGGAAATGCCTAAGAGGTGAGGATTTATGCTTATAGCATGAAGGAAAAAGCTACCTCAGATCCTAAATCTAGAGAGCTTTAGTATGAGCTAAAACACAACCTAAATCTAAGCGACAAGTGGACATGAGAGTTTATCTCCACAAGAGAGGATAAACCTGTTTGACTTTTGGACTTATAATCGCCTCGAGTGGCTGCAAGCTAACTCCTCCTATTTTAAAACCATGTAGTCCAGTCTTATGAATTGCAAGATAGCTAGGGTAGTTGGAAAGAGACTAAAGTCCTAAACCCAATCTTAAGAGACTAGAGCATGAGTGGTATGAGCATATGACTTAATCTACAAATGTAAAATCTTTTCAAATTTTATTTCATTTTGACAAGTCATTTTTGACAAAGGCATTTGGATTTTTGTATGCCTAAATGTATGATGAAATGGGTTATTAGCCAAATTAAAAGAGAGAAGGTGAAGCTCCGTCAGTAGTGGTTGCTCTCAGAGGTCAAGCGGTCCCTATGCGTGTAAGGACGGAGACCCTCATTTTACAAAAGTGACTCAAGATGCATGTATGATGTGAGACATACAACCATATAGCTAAGGGATTGCTAAATCTTTTAATTATCTTATTTATATCCTAGACTTTATGATGAGATTATGAGTTACTTAAAATTTAGTTATGAGTGATTAGTTGGGTAGAAAATTTATTTCATCCTAAGAGCATATCACATCCAGGCCACACATTAAAGCATCAATCATAAGAAACTATGAAAAGCATGCCATTTCTAATATGCAATTTAAACATAACATAACATCAATCAACTTTATAAACCCAACATAAAAGAATAATAGGTTGGTGATGGTGCCACTGTACAACTGGAGAAGAGAAAATATGGGTAGTCGAGCTCTACCATTATACAACCAGAATATGAAAGAATAATTACAATTAGAATGAATACATGTTATGGCATGTCTTCATTCTTCACTCTTTCATCTTCATTTCTTTGATTGGTCCCTTCTTTGATTTGGATGTGCTTAAAAGCATCACTGGAACCCTAGGACAAAACCCCTAGCCGCTCATCCTAATCCCTCATATGTGGTCTTTATTTTTGAAAGTAGGGGGGACACCACGCAGATCATAAGGGGTACTTATTGAAGTGATTGGGTATGGAATTGAGGTATGATGTACTATCTCGAAAGATAGATGCATCACCCTTCAATGGACCTAATCACCTAATAAGGACTCCTTAGGCATGATGGGTCTTTGAATATACCAGATATTTTTCCCTTGCTTTACCTGGATGAATAAAGTAGGGTTTATATTAAACTGGTTCTGGAGGCAAGCCTCCATAGTTAATTATATCCTAGGGAATAAAATTCCTTAAGAATACTCTCAGTTAAAGTAGACAATTATGGTCTTCAAAGATTTCAAGGGTAGACTATCAAAGGATTGGTTATATTTAGAAAGTCAATTGGGAAAGTTCATGGAGACTACTTATTTTTAGAATTTAAAGAGAATAAGTAGGGAATGCTCATGATATTAGGAAGCCTAGTGAGAATTCCAAACTATCCTATAATTAGGCTTTATATGTTTGAAAGTGAAGATACTTAATTATTTGAGTTGAATTTTATTAGATTGCTAGGGCTTATAATCCAACAACACAAGATTGTGAAAATACCTAAGAGGTGAGGATTTATGCTTATAACTTGAAGGAAACTAGCAACCTCGGATACTAAATCTAGGGAGCTTTAGCACGATGCCAAATTATGACCTAAATCTAAGCGGAGAATGGACATAAGGGAGAGAGAATAAACCATCCCAACTTCTCGGACTTATAACCACTGAGGTGCCCTAACTCCTCCTATGATTTTAAAACCATGTAGTCTGGCCTTATGAAATTACAAGATATTTGGGCTATTATTAATTTAGAAAGAGACTAAAGTCCTTAAACCCACTTCCTAAGAGACTAGAGCATGACTGGTATGAATAATGACTTAGTTTATCAATGCAAAAAATATTTTCAAATTTTATTTCATTTTAGACACATCATTTTTCCAAAGGCTATAGGATTTCATATGCCTAAATGCATGATGAAAATAGTTTATGGGCCAAATCAGCTAGAAGAAGGTGTTCTCCACCATAAGGGACGCCCTCACAGGTCAAGCATTTTCCTATCATGCAAGGATGGATATCCTTCATTTTTAAGAGAGAGAATATGCATGCATGACGTGAAACATTCAACCATTCAACTAAGGGGTTGTTAAATATTTTAATAATCTTATTTAAGACCTAAGCTTTATGGTGAGGTTGTGAATTATTTAAAATTTAGTTATGAGTGATTAATTGGGGTAGAAAAAATTAATTTTTTCCTAAGAGCCTAATCACATCTAGGCCACACATTAAAGCATCAATCATAAGAAACTATGAAAAATATGTCATTTCTAATGTGCAATTTAAACATAGCATCAATCAATTTTATAACTACCGAAAAATAATAATAAGCTGGTGTAGCCAGGTACTATCGTTCAACCCGAAAAGATAAAAGATGGATATCCAATTATACAATTTTTGAATAATTAAAATTTTATTAAATGCTACTTCTTCATCTTCACTCTTCCATCTTCCTCCTTTTTTCTTGATTTGGTTTATGCTTCAAAGGCATCATGTTCAAGCTTCTAGCCACTGTTCATCCTAATCTCCCATAGCTCCAATCCTAATTACTATTGTAAAAATTACATTCATATAGGAAAGAGCAAATCTTACTACACCGATAAAATAGAGGTTAGCTAAACACATATACAATCCCAAATAGTTATGTATAATTACTTTGTACATTATGGGTAACCAAGCAAATGTCTAACTTAGATTATGCTTAGGGGTTAAGAAACCTACAAAGAGAGCATTCATATTTAAAGTAAGTACCCCCATAAGCACAATCCCCTTCAAAAAAATATGATTAGGCTAATATCAACCTACCATCCAGTTTATGAAGCATACATCTAAACATCCAGTCTAAAATAATACATCACAAAATAAAATATTCATCACATCATGCACCATCCTAACTTAGGACTAGAAGTGGTGACTAAATTCTAATGTTTGTGCTAAGGCATGATGTGGTACGTCTTACTAAGCATTAGAGGTATGATTTTTTTTTAAAATGTGAGAAGATATTTAATTTCACATAAGAGTTGGTTTCACTTGAAGTTGTTTAACTAATTTGTGAATTTTAATTTGTATTTTATTTTGTTTCATATGATTTAAACTTAGTAACTAAGTTTTATAAAGAGATAAAAGAGGATTGCCCTCTTTCATCCCTACCTTAAGCCATTTTCTAAAGCACATTAATTTGATTTAGTTCTCTTTAGTGAATAGCTTATTAAATGATTTAATTAATCCTAAGTTTAGGTTCACTTTAAATAATCCTATTTAATATGAAAGACATCTTAAGATTAATCTAATTGAATTACTACCACATATATTATTAAATCATTCATTTCTATCACATGTAACATGCATATGATTTGATCTTAAGTGTATCTATACATGCAACATATTTCAACACACTTAAATGATGAAGGTATGTGTATGTTTAGAATTTATATTTTTATTTGATTGAATTATTTAAACATATTAATTTCAAGCTTTATCCAAATTCTTATACAAAAAGGCATAAGAATGAAATTGAATAGGTACGTGCCGTTGTTAAACTAGGGAAGTAAGATAACCAAATGACCTCCTTGGGGCTAGCTAAAGCCTCATATTCCCGGGATGTTTAGACTATATAGTCATTTGCATTCAAACATATGCAAAGTTGTATACATAGAAGTAAACTCCAAATCATATGGATAATTAATTCAACCACTTAGTGCATGCAATTTTAATATAAAAGGGGATTTTCATTCATTAATCACATATACATACACATGTATAAAGACATAAACAAGTACATATCATTGTTAAACTGAGTAATCAAATGACCTCAAGATTCCGGATGAATATATACTTTCTTTTCTTGAATACACATGAATGTATACATAAATGAAAGATAGAAAACCATGCAAATATTATATTTTTTTGATTAAATCATATATATATATATATATATATATAAGCTCTATCCAAATTCTGATGTTAAAACACATAAGACTGAAATCAAATGAGTACGTGCCATTGTTAAACCAAGCAAGTCAGGTAATTAAATGACCTCCTTGGGGCTAGCTAAAGCCTCGTATTCTCGGGATGTCTAGACTATATACCCATTACCATTCAATCGTATATAAATCAACACATGAACAGAGGGAGGAGAACTCAACATTCATACACTTAAGCTATAAGCACATGCATTTCTTATGTCTTTATAACTAGCATCATAACACATAGTATCATTCATTTATAAGCTTTTGAAAAAATACATTTGGATTTAATAGTGATAATAGCCACACATAAATTAAATTAAATCAACACATTAAGGCTTACATAAAGGAAATCCATTTTTTATTTTACTTGATTTTGAAAAGATGGATGCATAATTTCAAATGACATACAATATCTAACATGATTGGAAAAGGAACAATCAAATATAAGCATGTGATTCATTCAACCAAACTAGTTCATAAGGATAATCATATTAAATAAAATTATTTAAAAATAAACCAAAGCTTTCTTAGTATCATTTCTTTTTTAATTTCATGTTTTAATTTTATTTAAGGATTTGAGGAAGATTTTTGCTAATCCTAACCCATTCCCATGTTTGTTAATAAATTTGGTTTAATAAAATATAATTAAGCTGATTTTATGGGTTAATTAAGTTGTGGTATGCATTAAATCTATTAATTAACCCATTCCTATGTTACCTTAGCATAATTACCCAAATAATTATGAGCCAACATGATATGCATAAAAAATAAATTAGCAATGACCCTAAGAAATAAGGGGGGTCTAATGCAATTGACTCATGATTAAAGGTTAATTAAGCTAAGGAACTTAATTAAGTACTCTTATGGTTTTCCCACACATGTGGGTTAACCATAATTTTCTTAAGACCTCCTTAGGTTATTGAACACCTAAAGGTCTACCTAAGATTTACTAAATTAAAATTTGATATGATTATGATTTTAATTTAATTAATTAAGTAGTTTAATTTATTGAGTCGTGATTGATTTAATTGATGAAATGAACTTAGGAAATAGAAGGAGGCCCTAACCTTATCATATGGGTTCATTCACTGTTGAATAATGATTAATAACTTAATTAATTAATTTGTTATTATTCATGGGATTAATTAATGATTAATTAACTTAAAAGATTAATTAAAGCTTGATTAGTCAATTTCCCTAATTAATTAAGCAATAAATCTCAAGAAAATCATTAAAATTAACCCACAAAGTTTGGGGTTAATTACTTAAGTAATTAATAGATTATTAAGCTAATTAATTTTTTAATTAAACCTTAATTAAGCCTTAATTATTATCCAAAATTAATTAAGAACATTTTTAATAATTTTTCCTCTGAAATACCTTTAAAATGAGTATTTATTTATATTTTTTCAATTTTTCTACAATTAGTTATGATTTTTATAAATTTTAAATTAATTAAAAATTACACAATGCTTCACTAACTTCTTTAATCGTAATGATGAAAGTATCAATGCAATGTCGCACTAGTTATTAAAAAAATAATCATTTTCATGTGTGAGGGATAACGATTTCATCGCGGCGGCCAGAAGATCGACACCATGATTAATCCGGCTAAAGGATCCAAAGATCCCACATGTCTTCTTCATCAATCAAGGACGGGTCCAGACTCATCATTGATGTGGGAGACTACCATTACCCGGTGGATATCAAGATCACCCAAGTCAATGATCAAACAATCCACCTTGATCAGTGGATAGCTAAGATCACCAAGTGTGTTTTCAAAAAAGCTTAAATATTTTACCCAAGGATGGGCTTAAATGAGTTTCACATGAGTTCAAACCTATGGGTAAGAGGGAAGTGATTAGTGGGATCACAAAAGCTCCAATCAAGATAACCCAAATTTGTGATTGTTGGAAGAATACCATGTGGAGTGGCCATTCTGAATCAGATCAAGAGTTTGGGGGATAGTGGGTGTCCTTCAACTTTTCAAATGCACCAATGAGGGAGGTGAGGTAATTTCACCTCCCATGAGTTTGACCCAACCACCTTGGGTCATGTCCTAGGAGCCTAGGTGGACCAATGGGAAGATGCTAAGTGGCCAAGGAAGGGAATGACCATTTAAATGGGTGATTTGTCTCATGTGATACCCCTAGCCTAAGGGTAGGATGGTCATTTGGCATAGGATTTGATTTAGGTAGATTTGAAATAAGTCAAAAGTAGGTTTGGTTTGAGAAGTTGAACATGGAATAGATTTAGGCTATAGGGTAGGGGAATCATCATGATCCCTAAGGCATAACCTAATCCTATGGTTAGCCCTTCTAAGACTCTAAGCTTAGGTTAAGTGTTTACCTAATTACTAGAAGTATCTTATGACTAGGGAAGTCTTAGTGTCTAGAAGACTCCTAAGTCTAAGATAAGGAGATTGAGAACTCACTCCAAAAGTGAGGTTATCACCATAGCACTAATCCTAATTCCTATTACAAAATTACATTCATATCAAAAAAAATAAATCTAACTACACTTATAAAATAAAGGTTAGCTAAACACATATAATCTCAAGTAGTTATATGTATAATTTTGACTTAGTACCCTACACATGGGTAACTAAATCCACTTGTCCTAACTTGGATTATGCTTAGGGGTTTAAGCAACCTACAAAGAGAGCATTTATATTTATTTTTAAGCATCCCATCATGCCTGAAGAGTTCTTATTAGGTGATTAGGTCCATTGAAGGGTGATGCCTCTATATTTTAAGATAGGAGATATCATACCTCAATGTCTGTCATACCCAATAACTTTACCCGCATGGTGTCCCCATACATCCAAAAAAACTAAATATCACATAAGTACTCTTTTGGTTTTCCCACACATGTGGGTTAACGCTAATTTCCCTAAATACCTTTAGGTTATTAAACACCTAAAGACATACTCATGTTTAGATTAACCAAGATCTGATGTGATTATGATTTTAATTTGATTAATGAAGCCAATTAATTAAATAATTAAAACCTTTGATTATGTCATTTTAATTAATCTTTCCTTTAAATGAAATGGACTTGGGAAGAAGATTAGGAAAGTGGTTCCTATCTCATTTTCCTTGCTCACTCACTATTCAACAGTGATTAACATGCTCAATTAGTTAATTTGATCGATTAGGGTGTTAATTAATCTTTAATTAAGAGAGTACTTAATGCTTAAATGAGCAATTCCCCTAATTACCTAAGCAATAATTCCCAAGAAAATTATGGGAGGAAGAGGTCATCCTATTAAAAAATCTTAGAAAGTTTAGAATTAATTACTTGAGTAATTAAGGAGTAATTGAGTTAATTAAGTTTAATTAAACCCAAATTAGGCCTAAATTACTATTTAAAATTGATTAAAATTAATTTTAAATGATTCTTATCTAAAATATCTTTAAAATGAATATTTATTTATATTTTTCTGATTTTTCTATGATTTGTTATAAATTTTGGAAGTTTTAGCCTTTAAAAATAATTAATTAGCCCTAATTTAAGCCTAATCTCATCGGCGCCATGTGGCGCACTAACGCAATGCACTTTCCACGTAGCACTATGGGATTGGCCACTTAAATGCATTTGACTCAGCACTAATGTGGCTGGCGACGGACGTGCTTTGATCTTCACCATCCGATCTCGGATCGGATGGCACAGATCAAACCCACGGTTCCTTAAGGGATAAACTCAGATAATCTAACGGATTTGATCACTATTGTCGATTTCGATCACAAAGAATAGATGGTGCATGATCAATTGTCCCCCGAGCAATGAGAGATGGACACCATCTGCCTTTCACGAGCTCACGAGACGGTGGATCCCCCACCTTTGCATGAAGGATCTTAGGGGATCCAACGGTCAAGATCACTCGACATTCAAATTTCTTCACAAAGCTCCAACAAAAACTTTCCAAATCTCAATTTAATTGAATTACATCACTAGAGCTCAAAATTAGAGGCGAATTCGATTGTGGAAGCTTCATCTAGTGGAGATGAAGCCCTGTTGAGCAACACATAAGCCAATTCCTCACCATTCTCTTGATGAACCAAGATCTATCAATTTGGAGCTCGGTGTTGATTGAACTCTTACCTCCGGTGGTCGGGAAGGTCAGGAAGTGATTTGTTCTTGCTCGATGAGGGGTGGGTAAGAGGAATTTTGATTTGGTTGAGTATTGGTGGAGTTGGGATCGAAAGATGGATGCCCTATTTTGGAATGCTCTAGGAAAGCTTTGGGAGTTTCAAAATGGGCTCTAGGGGGTTCCAAAAGTGTGAGTGTTAAATTTTGATCGAAATGAGGGGGTATGTCCCCCCTCCCTTGGATCGAATGGATGAGACCATCCCTCAATTCACGCCAAGGTGCAATGGTCATGTTTGATCTTAGGTGGCTGATTGGCTTGGTGGAAGCTCGGTGGGTGGCTCAGCTCTCTCAAGTTTGGGATCCATTGGGTTCAAGTGAGGGAGGTGAGTTCACCTCCCTTTGGTCCAAGGTCACCCAGCTATTGGGCTAGGTGAGTAGGTTAGACCCTCTTTGCAGTTCTTGATGGCTGCCAAGGGGAGAAAGAGGGTGGGCTTTGCCAATTTTGGCAAAATCCCATATAAGGAAGAGAATCCAAGGGGGATTTGCCTTGGGTTGAACCCAATTTAAGTTAGGCTTGGTTTGGGCAACTGAGGTTTGGGTTGGATTAGGTTCCAATGGGTCATGTCTTAGTTCAAGTGGGTTTGGCTCAATTTGACCCTTATAGGTAAAATTGGGCTAGGTTGGGTTAGGTTGACCAATTGGTCAAATTGGGTAAAACCAAATGATGATTTGATTTAATTGGTTTGTTCAATTTTTTTTTTGGCTCATTTGGATTCATGTAGGTCAAATAGGTCAAGTTGACCAATTTGACTAAATTGGCCAAATTGGTTTAGGTTAGGTGTTGATTAATGTTCAGTTGGTTAATTGAAAATGATTATAAGCTTTGGTTTCAATCAATTTGGATTTGATTTAGGTTTAGGCCAATTTGACCCTTTAGTTCAATTTGGGCTAAATGGGTTAGGTTGACCAATTTGGTCAAAATGGGTTCAATTATGGCTTTGGTCAAGTTCAATAATCAATTTTGAATGAACTTGAGCCATTGGTTTGAATCAATTTGGGTTAGATTTTTGACCCAATTTGATCTTTAGGTCAAATCAACTTGGGTGAAAGGGCCAAATTAGGTTTTTCAATTGATGGTCAATTCTTGGTTAAGTATTGATCTTGGGTTGGTATGAGTCATTGGTTTCACTTGCTTTAGTGTAGGTTGAATTTTGGCTACTTTGAGTTCATATGGGTTAAAAGGGTTGACTTGGTCAAATAACCAAGTTGACTTAGTTTGACCCAAATTATGACAATTGATCACCCTAGGGTGATCAACAATCATATATGAGATTTTGATATGTTTAATTCAATCCAATTCAGGTTAGATTGAAACTTGGTTCAAATAGGTCAAATTAGTCACCTTGGGTCAAGTGGCTTGGGCTTAGTTGATTTTGGGTTGAGTTGAGTTTAGTTGAATTTATATATGAGTTTAAGATTGATTTATAATTTTTTTTGCAATTGGTTTGGGTTCAAATAGATTTTGGTTCATTTGAATATTTCATGTCAAAGGGGGTTAGGTTAGGTTTGACTTGGGTTGATTTTAGTTTGGCTTGATGATTGTATGTTTGATTTATATTTGGGGTGGTGATTGAAGATATAATTGATTCATGAGGAAATCAATTGAATTTGATGTTTAAATTAGGAGAATTTGGTTAAGTCCTTTGAGTTGGGTCATAGGACTTAATGAAGTGTTTGATTTAGTTTGATTTAATTTTGATGATTTGAATGTTATTTCATTTAAATTTATGAAGATGATTGAAGATATGATTGATCCATGAGAAAATTAATTGAGTTTGGAATGATTTGAAGACCAAGTCCATGGAGTAGGATCATAAGACTTAGAGAAGAGTTTGGCTTAGTTTGATTTAGTTTTGATGATTTGAATGTATATCATTTATATTTGAGGGTGATTGAAGTGATTGATCCATGAGAAAATTAATTGAATTTGAGTTTGAATTGGGTGGATTTTAAGTTCATGTAATTAGATCATGTGGCTTGAGAGGGATTTTGAGTTTGGATTTGATCATTTGATTTGAATTTGGGTTTGGATGAATTGAATTTTGTTGTGGTTTAAGAAGGTGAACATGGATTAGGTTTGAGTCATGGGGTTGGTAGATTATCCTAATCCCTAAGGCATAACCTAATCCTATGGTTTACCATTATAAGTCTCTGAGTTTAGGTTAAGTGTTCACGTAATTGTTAGAAGTATCTTATGACTAAAAAGTCTTAGTGTCTAGAAGACTCCTAAATCTAAGAAGAATAGATTGAACCCTCACTCTAAAAGTGAGGTCAACAAAAGTGCCCCCAATAAGTATGTTGTAACTGTTAAGGCATACGTCACGATAAGCATTGACCGAGATGATCAACCACATCCAAAGGATTGCAAGTGCTTAACAGAAACCATCTATACCTAAACTCGAGAGGTGGACGGAATCACGATCATAGTGCAATGCAACTCACCTCATGCTGAGGCATAAAAGAGTCATGAGGATTTGATGGGAACTTCATGCTAAGGAAATTAAGAGAGGTCCGCTAGAGGATCACACATGCATGAGATATGACATGTGAAGGGTTTATGCCAAGGGCATAAAAGAAGAAAATCTGCTGGAGATTGGTTATATGAACCTTCCACTAGGGAAGTAGGTTCGAGCTATCCGCTGGGAATATAGACTTGATTTCGTTTGTTTGGCAAGCATCCACTGGGGATGAAAATTTTAGTTAATTTATTTTAATTTGTTTGATTTGATTTATGGAGGGGAGATCAGCTGGGGATACAAGTTTGAATTTGATTAGATTTATGTTTGATTTACGGGCATATCCATTGGGGATATAAGATTGAATCCACTGGGGATCAAGACTGGATTTGATGGATGTAATTTATGTAAAAGTCATGCATATTCGCTGGGGATATGGGGTTTGATTAAATTTTTTTTAATTTGTTATGGCTCCACCAAAGAGAGGGGTGTGATTTAGCTCCACTGGGGAGAATCAAAGTTGGGTTTAATTTTGTTTGATTTAATTTATGGACCCTATCGGTGTATGATGGATCCAATAAGAAGGAGACATGGGGGGCCTTGGCCTATCTTAGATTTACAAATCTAAAGGGGTAGTCTACCACTTATGGGGTAGGACTATCCAACCTAAAGGTGGCCAGCATAACGCCTATGTTAGGAAGAAAGCGTAGCAGACTTATATCTTCCAAAGTGAGGAATAACTACTGGGGTGACCTATTGGTAGCATAATAAATCAAACCCAACCTAGGGCAACAATTGTGTGAGTGCCACTGGGGACTTAGGTCAACTCAAGAGTAGTCAGAATTAATTATATGTTTAATTTCATTTGATTCAATATGGTTTGTTTGAACTGATTTAAGTTTGATTTAAATCATGGACCCTGTCAGTGTGCGATGGATCCACTGAGAATCGGCTATATCAGACTTGACCTATCTCAGATTTATAAATCTAAAGGGATAGTCTGCCAGCCACGGAGATAGAGCTAAACAACTTAAGGGTTGCCTTTTAGTGTGCAATGACTGTGCTAGGAAGAAAGCATAGCAAACTTACATCTTCCAAAGTAGGCAATAACTACTGGGGTGACCTATTAGTAGCACAACAAATCAAACTTGACCTAGAGAGATTACTGAGTGAGCGTCGTTGGGGACTTATGTTAACTCAAGAGTAGTCAATATTAATTTCATTTTAATATGGTTGAATTTGATATGATTTGAATTAGTTTAATTTGGTTATGATTCGTAGACCCTGTCAATGTGCGATGGATCTACTAAGAAGGGGCTATGCTGGCCTTGACCTATCTCAGATTTATAAATCCAAAGGGGCAACGTACCAGCTGAAGGGTAGAGCTAACTAACCTAAGGATTGCCTTTCGGTGTGCAATGGTTGTGCTAGGAAGAAAGAGTAGCAGACTTACATCTTCCAAAGTGGGGAACAACTGCTGGGTGTTGGTAGCACAACAAATTGAACCCGACCTAGCGCGACTACTAAGTGAGTGCCACTAGGGACTTATGTCAACTCATGAGTAGTCAAGTAAGTCCTATAGGGTGTTTTACTGACACTACCCTAAGGATAGGATGCCTGGTTTAGAAAAGGTACTGTTAGGAGTGTCCTCCTAATCCATAAGTGAATATATATGTTTTGTTTGTATATTTACATGGACCCTGCTTGTGTGCGAGGGACCATATTGAGCAGGGGCTACATTGGCCTTGACCTAACTCAGATCTACTAGACCAAGCGAGAATCTACAGATCCATAGTACAAATTCTCCAATCACAAGGGTGGTTACTAGGAAAGGGGAACTGTCTAATTCAGTAGTAACTCAGGTAGTGTGTAAATGGGGTCATAAGGACATGATCTAAATGGAGGGCTCACAAGGGAGGTGCCACTAGGGGCATTATCCTGACCCCTAAAAAGAAAGCCTATAGGTGTACGGTGGCCAACTCAATGAGCAAGTGTAGAAGACTTATATCTACCATGAGTGGTGTATCCTCTAAGTGGGTCACTATCAGCATAGAGAACACCAACCAACCAAAAGTGTCCATCGGTGTGTGATGATCAATCTAAGAAGAAGGCATAGTAAACTTACATCTTCACAGACAAAAATGATCATCAGGATAGTCTGTCATTAGTGGGACATATGCTGTTCGAACTAGGGTGACTACTAAATGGGGAGTCCCGAGGAAGGACTGGACCCAGACTTAAAGTTGTCAGGGGGAAAGAGCCTCTAGGGGACTTATTCTAAACCTCAAATATACTCGACCTAGTCGGTGCACGAAGGCTAATCCAGGAAGAAAGTGTAGCAGACTTACATCTTCTTAAATGAAACCATCATGAGGTAGCTTATCGGCCATGTAGTAAGGCCTACCATACTAACAAGGTGCTCGTCAGTGTGCAGCAATTAAGCTAGGAGGAAAGCGTAGCAGACTTACATCCTCCAAAGCAGGAAGACCATTGGGGTAACACACTAGCAAGGTAGCGTGTTAGCTTGACCTAGAGCAGCTACTGAGTGAGGGCCGTTGGGGCTTTATCTCAACTAAAAATAGCCCAAGATAAAGGATATGTGTTTGTTTTATGTGTTTGTGTGTAATTTGTGTTTGTGTTATGTCTATGAAGGATGAGATGTTGTTCAGGTCATTACACCTACCCTAAACACATCGTGGTGGATTTGTAGATAGAAATTCTTTGAACTTGAAGAGATTGGATTTGAAATGAAATTTTCATTGATAATTATTTTCAAACATAATTTTATGGGTAATATTTATTTAGGTAGAGCCTGTTGATTGGAAACATCGGGCACTCTCCCTTGTGATTTGTAAGTTGATATGATCCTCCTTGATAGGCCTTCTATGGCAAAAGGGCCTTCCCAAGTGGGTTCAAACTTGCCTCCCATCTTGCGAAGGGCAACAAACAATCTCCTTAGAACTAAAACAAGCTCTCCTACTTGAAAAGCTCTAGGGCGGACCAATTTATTATGAGATTGAATCATTTTAGCTTTGTACAACTCAAGATTTTGGCATGCCGTTGGCATCTCTCCTCCAAACTTTTGAGCTCTTCTAACTGCAACTTGACATTGTACTCTATTTTGATCTTGCTACCCATAGTTTTTCTTAGTGATGGGAGTTGGACTTCTAATGGTAGAATGACTTTGGACCCATACACTAAAGAGAAAGGAGTAGATTGAGTTGGAGTTGTAGTGCGATAGGCCCATAAAGCTTCAACTAACTGCTCATGCCACTATCATTTGTTATCATCGAGTGTATTCTTGAGTATATGGATGAGAGTTTTGTTGAAGGCTTTTGCTAAGTCATTTGCTCTCGGATAGTAGATGGTAGAGTATCTCCAATCTATGCTGTATCTTTGGGCAAAGTTGTTTATTTTGGTGCTCTTGAATGCAATACCATTATCGAATATAATTTGGAGAGGCAGCTCAAATCTATATACGATATGGTTCCTAAAAAATTAGAGCACATGCTGAGCTGTGACCTCTCTAAGAAAAATTGCCTCTGCCCATTTGGAAAAGTAATCGATGCCACCTAGGATTCACTGATGACCCTTAGAAGAAGGAGGATCAATCGAACCCACTATGTTACCCAACACTGAATGGCCATGAGGCCAATGTTGGGTGTAAAATATTGGATGTAAGATCACTTCATGTACTTGACATGGCTGGCATCGCCTAACTATATCCATGCAATCTATGATCATCGATGGTCAGTAGTATTCTAGTCTCTTGATATTGGCTTTCATCTTGAGACCAGATTGGTGAGCTCCACATAATCCAGAGTACACCACGGTCATGATTTTATGAGCTTCGTGTTTGTCTAAATAATGTAACCAAATATGATCGAAGGATCGTTGGTATAAGACACCATTAATGAGGGCATAGGAATGTGCCCTTTGCTTCATCTGATGAGCTTGTGATTTCTCTTGAGGTAGTTTGCCTCTATTTAGGTAATCTATGAATGGTTGCCTCCAATTAGCACTTCATTCTTCTTGGAAAAGAAAACCTCCCCTTAAAAAGAGTATTTTTTAATGAGTTCAATATTAATAAGGGGTAGGACTTTCCTATTTTGGACATATATTGATATGGACTCATCTTCCGGACATGCCAACTCCTTTGAAAGTTTGACTAAATCATCTACTATGACATTTTTTCCTCAAGGAATCTTATAGATGGTGACCTCT
The DNA here is from genome assembly GCA_021442155.1 of Cymbidium sinense. Classification (NCBI taxonomy): domain Eukaryota; kingdom Viridiplantae; phylum Streptophyta; class Magnoliopsida; order Asparagales; family Orchidaceae; genus Cymbidium; species Cymbidium sinense. The sequence goes on along the minus strand of CM038219.1, from coordinate 104,561,275 downwards.
GGGATTTGGGCCAACAACTCCATTATATACTTATGGTAATGATGGAGCCTAGCCTTCAGAACTTTATAAGACCCAGCGATTTGGTTGACCACTAGTTAGGAATCCTCAAAGATGTTGATATTATGGATGCTTCAATCATAAATCGAGCCTCATAGCTTTTTTTTATTGGTGCACAGATTGGATAGATGATATGAGAATCTAATCACATCATGGTTTGGAGTTAGGAAAACTATTCATACCCCTGCCTTTCCTAGAAGAGTAGTGAAAGAAAGCAGTACCATCAAAATACATCTCCCAATGGTGAATGCTAGTGTCCTCTAAGTTCATGATTTGTTCATCGAGGTGGTCATCCCTAAGCGGAGAATTAGTAGGAAGTAGGTGTGCTGCTAAGAAATCTGCAAGTGCTTATCTTTCACCGCATGGAGGGGCACGAAAGTGTCAAACTATGATAGGATCATGGACCAACATGCCAACTATCAAGATAGCATCAACCATGTAATAAGATATTGCAGTGGATTGATCCTAGAGATCAAGTTCACTTTCTGAGAAAGCATGTACTACTGAAGCTTTTGGGATGCAAAGATCAAAGCTAGGCAATGCAACTCAATGGGTGGATAATTTGCCTCAGTAGGGATTAGACGATGGCTGAGGTAGTTGATCATCTTTTCCTTCCCTTCGTCATTTGTTTGGGCCAACAAAGTGCCAAGGGAATTGTCTAATGCAGTGTTGACCTCACTTTTGGAGTGACAATTCAACTCCTCTTCTTAGACTTAGGGATTTTCTTATAGAAATTAGGTGAACACTTAACCTAAGCCTAGAGACTTAGAACGATTAATCATATAATTAAGTTATGCCTTAGGGATTAGGATGATCTACCTATCCCATGACTTGAACCCAACCTATGCTCACCTTCTTAAACCACAACCAAATTCAATTCATATCAAACTCAAACTTAACATCAAATCCAAATCCAAATCAAATGGTTGAAACTTATAATCAAATCAAAACCAACCTTCTCTATGCCCTATGACCTACCTTCATGAGTTTAACCAAATTTGCCACAAAATCACTCCAAATTCAATTAATTTTCTCATGAATCAATCATACCTTCAATCATGTTCACAAATATAAATGAAGCCTACAATCACCCCAACCAAATCAAATCAATTCAACCAAGACTAACTTTGCCCATTTGACTTCAAATCCTCAAATGAATTAAAACTCTTCCAAACCCAAACCAATTGCAATTAAATTTATATATCAATCCCAAATCCATATATAAACTCAACTAAATCCAAATCAAACCAAAATCAAGCCAACTAAACCAAATTGGTCCACTTGACCTAAAGGATCCATTTGAGCCAAACTTCAATCCAACCCAAATTGGACTGAACCAAGCCAACCTAAACCTCATACCATGATTGTTGATCACCCTAGGTTGATCAATTTTCATGAATTGGGTCAAACCAAATCAACTTGGTCATTTGACCAAGTCAACCCTCTTAACCCATATGAACACAAACTAGCCAAAATTCATTCTACACCAAATCAATTGAAACCATTGACTCACACCAACCTATGATCAATAATGGAACATGACTTGACCATCAATTGAGCCAAAACCAACCCAATTGGCCCTTTGATCCAAGTTGACCCAATTTGACATAAAAGACCAAATTAGGCTAAATCATGATCTAACCTAAATTGAATGTAATCAATGGCTCAAGTTCATTCCAAATTGATTATTGAATTTGACCAAAGCCATAATCAAATCCAATTTGACCAATTGGACCCAATTGACCCATTTAGCCTAAATTGAACTAAAGGATCAATTTGACCTAAATCCAAATCAAACCAAAGTCTACAATCATTTTCAATTAACTAATTGAATGAATCAACACCTAACCCAAGCCAATTTGATCAATTTGGTTAAAATTGGTCAACTTGACCCATTTGATGTACATGAATCCAAATAAGACAAAATCAAATCTAAGCCAAATTGATTGAAACCAATTGAACTAAAACACTTCATATCATCATTTGAACTTGACCCAAACTTTGTTTTACCCAATTTGACCAGTTGGTCAACCTATCCCAACCTAGCCCAATTTGACCTATAAGGGTCAAATTGAGCCAAACCCCTTTGAACCAAGCCATGACTCATTGATACCTGATCCAACTCGACCCAAACCCACCTTAGGTCAACCCAAAACTAGCCCAACCTGAATTGGGCTCAATCCAAAGCAAATCTCCCTTGAATTCTCCTCCCAACATGGGATTTTACAAAAATTGGCAAAGTGTACTCCCACCTTTCCATGTGGCAGCCCTCAAACACCCCAAAAGGGGTCTGAACTACTCACCTAGCCCAACCCATATGGGCTAGGTTGGCCTTGGACCAAAGGGATGTGAGTTAACTCACCTCCCCACCATGGCTGAAACCAATGGACCCAAAGAAGGTAGCTGCTATCTTGAGCCCCCTGCCATGCATTCCACCAACCCAATCGAGCCACGTGGAGGTGACATCGACCACTCTGGTGCCCTGACGGTGGCTCACCGACCAAAATTGAGGGGACGATCTTGTTCGTCCGATCTAAGGGAGGGGTGTGGGGATATACCCCCTCCATCCGACACACACACACACACACACACACACACACACTCTTGGAAAACCCCTAGAGATCATTTTGAAAGTCCCAGCCCTCCCCGAAGCAAGCTGAGCTCCCTTATGGTTGGATTTCTCAAAGCAGAAACAAGACACCCATTCCTTCAATCCAACTCCCTCATATCTTCACCAAATTCAATTTAACTTCACACACACCATCCCCACACCTCGTCAAGCAAGAAAGAATCACTTCCCAAGCTTCTCGACCACTGGAGGTAGGAGTTCGATCAAAACTGAGCTCCAACTAGTTGGTTCTTGGTCCACCAAGCGAATGAGGGAAAATTAGCTTACGCGCTACTCAACAGGGATTCATCTCCACTAGATGAAGCTTCCACAATTAAATTCACTGCCGGTCTTGAGCTCCGGCTAGGTGATTCCATTAAAATCGAGCTTTGGATGATTTTGGTTGGAGCTTTGTGAAGAAAACTTACATGGCATGAGATCTTGATTGTTGTATCCCTTTCGATCCTTCGTGTGAAGGTGTGGGCTTATTTTTAAGGCCATCTAAGCTCGAGCTCGGATCGAGCGAGTAATGGCAGATAGCTTCCTTCCGATCATGCACCATCCATTCCGTGTGAACAAAATGGACAATCATGATTAGATCCACTAGATTGATATGATTAAGCTCTTAAGAAATAGCGAGATTAATCATATCTATCCGATCTAAGATCGGACGGTGGACGACAACGTGCGTCCGCCATCACCACACAAGTGTCGCATCAGACGACTTTAAATAACTAATTCCATGGCGCCACATGAAAAGTGTCGCATTAGCAGGCCACGTGTCACCTATGGGATTAGGCTTTAATTAAGGTGAATTAATTGAATTTAATGGCTGAAGTTTTAAAAATTCATAATAAATTATAGAAAAATGCAAAAAATACATATAAATACTTGTTTTAAAGGTATTTCATAGGAGAATTTATAAAAAAATATTTTTAATTAATTTTGAACAATAAATAGAGCTTTATTTAGTTTTAATTGAAACCTTAATTAGCTTAATTACTCTCTAAATACTCAAGTAATTAATTCCAAACTTTTTGAGATTGTTTAGTGGGATGACCTCTGCCTCCCATAATTTTCTTGTGATTTATTGCTTAGGTAATTAGGGGAATTAATTATTTAAGCCTTAATTACTTTCTTAATTAATCAAGAGATTAATTAACACCCTAATCATTAACCAAATCAACTAATTGAGCATGATAATAACTATTGAATAGTGAGTGGGTAAAGGAAATGAGATGGAGACCTCTTTCCTAATCCTTTCCTAAGTCCATTTCATTTAAAGGAAAGGCTAATTAATTTGAGATTAATTAAAGGTTTAATTGTTCAATTAAATGGCTTAATTAACCAAATTAAAATCATAATCACATCAGAACCTAATTGATTAAATCATATGTAGATCTTTAGGTGTTTAACAACCTAAAGCCACTTAGGAAAATTATTGTTAATCCACATGTGTGGGGAAATCATAAGAGTACTTAATTAAGGTTTTTAATTTAATTAACCATTAATTATGAGCCAATTACATTAGGCCTCTTTTAATTCTTAGGATCATCGCTATTTTAATCTTCAATTCATATGCATATCATGTTGGCTCACAATTATTTGGATAATTACATTAAGGTAACATAGGAAAGGATTAATTAATGTATTTAATGTATACTACAACCTAATTAACTCATAAAATCAACTTAATTATATTTCATTAAGACAAGTTAATTAACAAACATGGGAATGTTAACATCAACAAACCTTTTCCTCACATCCTTAAATCAAATCAAAACATAAAGTTAAAAATGGCATAAAGAAGCTTTGGTTCACTTTAAATGGCTTTATTTAATATGATTGTCCTTAAGAAATAATTTAATTGAATGAAATCATGTGTTTATGTTTTTTTATTCCTTTTCAATTATGTTAGATGTTGTATGTCATTTGAAATCATGCATTCATCTTTTCAGAACTAATTAAACCAAATGATTTTCCTTTATGTAAGCTTCCATGTGTTGGATTAATTTCTAATATGTGTGGTTATTATCACTAATAAATTCAAATCACTTTCCAATGTTTATAAATCAGTTACATTGATTAGAGTGATGGTGTTTATGAACATATATAGGCTTTGCATGTGCTTATAGCTTAGTTATGTGAGGTAAAGCTTTCTTTTCCTTAATTCATATGTAGTTTTTCATGAATTAGAATGTTAATGGGTATATAGTCTGGACATCCTCGAAATATGAAGCTTTAGCTAGCCACAAGGAGGTTATTTGATTACTTCACTTCCTTGGTTAACAATGACATGCACTTATTTGATTTCATTTACATGTATTTCTACATTAGAATTTGGATAGAACTTTAATTCATATGCATAAATAATTCAATCAATTAAAAATACAATCTTTGCATGGTTTTCTTTTCCTTTATTTATGTATACATTCATATGTATTTAAGAAAATCAAGTATATAGTCTAGACATACCGGGAATATGAGGCTTTAGCTAGCCCCAAGGAGGCCTTTTGATTACCTCACTTCCCTAGTTAACAACAACACATACTTATTTATGTCTTTGTACTTGCATATATATGTGTGATTAGTAAGTGAAAATCCCTCTTTCTATTAAAATACATGCATTCATGATTAGTTAAGTGATTGAATTGATTAATCATATGACTTAGAGTTTTTTTTTCTTATGTTCATGTGTACAAGCTTACATATGTTTGAATGCAAATGGGTATATAGTCTAGACATCCAGAGAATACAAGGCTTTAGCTAGCCCTGAGGAGGTCATTTAATTATCTCACTTCTGTGGTTTAACAATGGCACGTACCTATTTAACTTCATTCCTATGTATTTTTGTATAAGAATTTGGATCAAGTTTAAAATTAATATGATTAAATAATTTGATCAAATGAAAAAAATATAAACTTTAAATATACACATGTACATTCGTCATTTAAGTATGCTAAAACATGTTGCATCTATAGATACACTTAGTATTAAAATCATATGTATGTTATATATGATGGAAAGGAATGATTTAATATGTATCATGTGGTATTAATTCAATTAGATTAATCTTAAGAAGCCTTTCATATTGAATAAGGTCATTAAAGTGAACCTAAACTTAGAATTAATTAAAAATGTGTAATAAGCCATTCACTAAAAGAACTTAATCAAATTAATATGCTTTAGAAGTGGCTTAAGGTAGGGATGAAAGAGGGTAATCCTCTTCCTTCTCTTTACAACACTTAGTTGCTAAGTGTAAATTACATGAAATGATACAAATTATAAACTAAAATTTGCAAATCACTTAAATAATTTAAAGTGAATCCAACCTTCATCTTAACTTGAATATTCTTCCAAACATAGAAAAATATAACTCTAATGCTTAGTAGGACACATCACATAAGCTTTAACACACATATTCAAATCAAGACACTACTTCTAGCTCTATGTTAGGGTGGTGTATGATGTCATGTATATTTTTCTTTTTGATGTATTATTTTAGACTGGATGTTAAGGTGTATGCCTCATAGGCTGGATGTTAGGCCACTCTTAGCCTAATCATATTTTTTGTAGGGGATTATGCTTAAGAGGATGCTTAAAAATAAATATGAATGCCCTCTTTGGAGGTTGCCTAAATCCTTAAGCATAATCCAAATTAGGACAGGTGGGCTTGGTTACCCACGTGCAGGGTGCTAAGTGCAAATTATAAATATAACTACTTGGGATTATATATGTGTTTAGCTAACACTTATTTTATAGGTGTAGTTAGATTTATTTTTCATATACAAATGTAATCTTATAATAGGAGTTAGGATTAGTGCTACGGGGGATTAGGATGAGCAGTGGCTAGAAAGCTTTATTTTGGGGTGCCATGTGATGCCTTCGAAGTAAGCACATCCAAATCAAAGAAGGAACCAAATCAGATATGAAGAATGAAGACCCCCCATAAAATGTATTCATTTTTAATTGTAATTATTCTTTCATGTTCTGGGTTGTATAAAGGTAGAGCTTGGCTACCCATCTTTTCTCTTTTCAGGTTGTATGACAGAGCTCATCGACGCCTTTTTATTCTTTTGGGGTAGTTATAAAATTGATTGGTGTTATGTTTAAATTAGGCATTAAGATGACATGCTTTTCATAGTTTCTTATGATTGATACTTTAATGTGTGGCCTAGAAACGTTAGGATCATAGGATAAAATAAATCCTCTACCCAACTAATCACTCATAACTAAATTTTAAACAACTCATAACCCCACCATAAATCCTAGGATATAAATCAAGATGACTTAAAGATTTAACAACTCCTTGGTTGTATATCTCACATCATACATGCATATTCTTTCTCTCTTGAACATGAAGGATCTCCATCCTTATAAGATAGGGGAATGCTTGACCTGTGAGGGCATCCCTTTTGGTGGAGAACACCTTCTTCTAGCTAATTTGGCCCATAACCCATTTTCATCATGCATTTAGGCATAAGTAACCCTATAGCCTTTATCAAAATGATTGGTCTAAAAATGAAATAAAAATTTGTAAGATTTTTGCATTAGTGGACTAAGTCATGGCTCATACTACTCATGCTCTAGTCTCTTGAAGAGTGGGTTTTAAAATTTTAGTCTCTTTCCAATTAAATAACTACCCTAACTATCTTATAATTCATAAATCCGGACTATACGATTTTAAAATGATGGGAGGAGTTAGCTGACGGCCACTCTAGACGGTTATAATTCCAGAAGTCAGATGGGTTTCCTCTCTTATGGAGGTAAACCCTTATGTCCACCAATCGCTTAGATTTAGATAGTGCTTTAGCTTGTACTAAAGCTCCATGATTTAGGATCTGAGGTAACTATTTCCTTCAGGCTACAAGCATAAATTCTCACCTCATAGGAATTTCCACAACCTTGTGTTGGCGGATTATAAGCCATAACAATCTAATAAAATTCAACTCAAATAAATAAGTCTCCTCACTTTCAAATATATAAAGCCAAATCATAGGATAGATTGGGATGCTCACTAGGCTTCCTAGTATCATGAGCATTCCCTACATATTCCCAGTGAATTTTAAAAGTAAATATTATTCTTTAACTTTCCCAATTGGCTTTCTAAATATAACCAATCCTTTGATAGTCTACCCTTGAAATCTTTGGAGATCATAATTGTCTCTTTAATGGAGAGTATTCTTAGGGAATTTCATTCCCTAGGATGTAATTAACTATGGAGGCTTGCCTCCATAGGGAACTTTAGAACCCAGATTAATATAAACCCTATTTTATTCATCCATGTAAAGTAAGAAAAAAAATCTCTGGTATATTCGAAGACCCATCATGTCTAAGGAGTCTTTATTAGGTGACTAGGTCCATTGAAGGGTGATGCCTTTATATTTCGAGATAGTACATCATACCTCAATGCCGTATTCGATCACTTCAATAAGTACCTACGTGGTCTCCCCTCCCCCCACCACTCATACTTCCAAAAATAAACACCACATATGAGGGATTAGGATGAGAATTTGTAACCTCTTACCACCCGATAGGTAATAATAAAGGATTAGATGGATGAGATCATCCCCTTGATTTTGGTCAGTTTACCACTATCAGGATGCTAGAGTGGTTCGCTGTCACCTCCACGTGGCTCGATTGGGTTGGTGGAATGCATGGCAGGGGGCTCAAGGCAGCAATCGCCTTCTTTGGGTCCATTGGTTTTGGCCATGGTGGGGAGGTGAGTTAACTCACCTCCCTTTAGACCAAGGCTGACCTAGCCCACATGGGTTGGGCTAGGTGAGTAGGTTAGACCCCATTTAAGGTGTTTGAGGGCTGCCACATGGAAAGGTGGGAGTGAACTTTGCTAATTTTGGTAAAATCCTATTTGGGAGGAGAATTCATAGAAGATTTGCTTTGGATTGAGCCCAATTTAGGTTGGGTTGGTTTTGGGCTGACCCAAGGTGGGTTTGAGTCGGGATGGATCAGGTTTCAATGGGTCATGGCTTGGTTCAAAGGGGTTTGGCTCAATTTGACCCTTATAGGTCAAATTGGACTAGGTTGGGTTAAGTTGACCAATTGGTCAAATTAGATCAAACCAAAGCTTGGTTAAAGTTCAAATGATGATTTAAAGTATTTTGGTTTAATTAGTTTCAATCAATTTGGCTCATTTGGATTCATGTAGGTCAAATGGGTCAAGTTGATCAATTTAACCAAATTGGCCAAATTGTCTTGGGTTAGTTGTTGATTCATGTTCAATTGGTTAATGAAAATGATTGTAGGCTTTGGTTTCAATCAATTTGGATTTGATTTGGGTTTAGCCAATTTGGCCCTTTAGGTCAATTTGGGCTAAATGGGTTAAATTGACCAATTTGGTCAAATTGGGTTCAATTATGGCTTTAGTCAAGTTCAATAATTAATTTGGAATGAACTTGAGCCATTGGTTGCAATCAAATTTGGGTTACATCATGATTTGACTCAATTTGGTCTTTCAGGTCAAATTAGGTCAAATTTGGTCAACTTGTGTCAAAGGGCCAATTGGGTTAGGTTTGGCTCAATTGATGGTCAAGTCATGCTCAAGTATTAATCCTTGGTTAGTATGAGACATTGGTTTCAATTGTTTTGGTGTAGGTTGAATTTTGGCTAGTTTGGGTTCATATGAGTTAAGAGGGTTGACTTGGTCAAATGACCAAGCTAACTTGGTTTGACCCAATTTAGGACAATTGATTATCCTAGGGTGATCAACAATCATCATAATAGGTTTTGATATGATACAATCCAATTTAGGTTGGATTGAAACTTGGTTCAAATAGGTCAAATTGGTCACCTTGGGTCAAGTGGACCAATTATGCTTAGTTGAGTTGATTTGGGGTTGAGTTGAGTTTAGTTGAATTTATATATGAGTTTAGGACTGATTTATAAATTTGTTTGCAATTGGTTTGGGTACAAAAGGATTTTTGTTCATTTAAATATTTCAAGTCAAAGGGGTTTAGGTTAGGTTTGGCTTGATGATTGTAGGTTTGATTTATATTTGGGGTGATGATTGAATGTATAATTGATTCATGAGAAAATCAATTGAATTTAATATTTAGATTAGGAGAATTTGGCTAAGTCCATGGAGTAGGGTCATAGGACTTAGAGAAGAGTTTGACTTAGTTTGATTTAGTTTTAATGATTTGAATGTATATTTCATTTATATTTGAGAAGATGATTGAAGATATGATTGATCCATGAGAAAATTAATTGAATTTAAAGTGATTTGAAGACCAATTAGCTAAGTCCATGGAGAAGGGTCATAGGACTTAGAGGAGAATTTGATTTAGTTTGATTTAGTTTTGATGATTTGAATGTGTATTTCATTTATATTTGTGAATGTAATTAAAAATATGATTGATCCATGAGAAAATTAATTGAATTTGAGTTTGAATTGGGTGGAGATTTGGCTAAGTTCATGGAATTAGATCATATGGCTTAAGAGTGATTTTGAGTTTGGATTTAATCATTTTATTTGGATTTGGTTTAGGATGAATTGAATTTGGTTGTGGTTTAAGAAGGCGAACATGGCTTGGATTTGAGTCATGGGATAGGTAGATCATCCTAATCCCTAAGGTGTAACCTACTCCTATGGTTAACCATTCTAAGTCTTTATGTTTAGGTTAAGTGTTCACCTAATTATTATAGGTGTCTTATGACTAAGGAAGTCTTAGTGTTTAGAAGACTCCTAAATCTAAGAAGAAGAGATTGAACCCTCACTCCAAAAGAGGGGTCAACAGTCTCACATCATGCATGGCATATTCCTTCTTCCTTGAACATGGAGGATCTCCATCCTTGCACGATAAGGGAATGCTTGACCTGTGAGAGAATCCTTTGTGGTGGAGAACACCTCCTTCCATTTGATTTAGCTAATAATCTAATTTTATCATGCATTTAGGAATAAGAAATCACAAAGCCTTTGTCCAAATGAATATGTCAAAATAATATAAAATTTGAAAAGATATTGCATTTTTAGATTAAGTCATATAGTCTCTTAGAGAGTGATTTTAGGACTTTAGTCTCTTTCTAAATTAAATAACAACTTAAACCATCTTGCAATTTTATAAGACAGGCCTACATGATTTTGAATCGTTGGAGGTGTTAGCTGGCAGCCAGTCCAGGTACTTGTAAATCCATAATAGTCAGACAAGTCTATCTTCTCTTATGGAATATATGCTTATGTCCACTTTCTCTTAGATTTGGTTCATGGTTTAGGTTGTGTTAAAAGATCCCTAGATTTAGGATCCAAGGTTGCTAGTTTCCTTCGAGCTACAAGCATAAATCCCCACCTCTTAGGCATTTCCTCAATCTTGTGTTGATGGATTATAAGCCATAGCAATCTAATAAAAATTCAACTCAAATAAATAAATATCTTCACTTTCAAATATATAAAGCCCCACCATAGAGTATATTGGAATGCTCACAAGGCTTCCTAGTATCTTGAGCATTTCCTACTTATTTCCTTTGGATTCCAAAATAAAACTTCCACTTGATCTATCCCACTTTATTTCTCAAACATAACTAATTTATCGATAGTCTTAACCTTGAAATCTTTGGAGACAATAATTTCTTACTTTAATCGAGAGTATTCTTAAAAAATCTCATTTCCTAGGATGTAATTAACTATAGATGCTTGCCTCCATAGGAAACTAAAGAACCCAGCTTAAAATAAACTGTTTTACTTTCCTATATAAAGTAGGGGAAGAATCTCTGGTATAAACAAAGATCCATCATGCCTTGGGAGTCCTTATTAGGTGATTAGGTCAATTGTAGGGTGATGTTTGTTGACCTCACTTTTAGAGTGAGTTCTTAATCTCCTCTTCTTAGACTTAGGAGTCTTCTAGACACTAAGACTTTCCTAGTCATAAGACACTCTAGGTGAACACTTAACTGCAAGACTTAGAAGGGTTAACCATAGGATTAGGTTATGCCTTAGGGATTAGGGCAATCTACCTACCTTATATCTTGAACCCAACTTATGTTCACCTTCTCAAGCCAAACCTCAAGTTCAATTCAAATCAAACATCAAATCCAAATCCAAGCCCAAATTCCAAAACCAAATGATTGAAGCTCATGATTAAATCTAAACTTGAAACCCTTCTTAAGCCCTTTGAGGCAATTTCATCAGCTTAGCCAAATCTTAACCCAAATCAATCCAAAATCATTTAATTTTCTCATTCTCAATTTACATCTTCAATCATCTTCCTAAATATAAATCAAATCTACATTCAAATGACCAAAATTAAATCCAAACCAAATCAAAATCCTTCCTAAGTCTTATGAATCAATCCCATGGGCTTAGCCAAATCTTGATCCAAATCAATCCAAACTCAGTTGATTTTCTCATAATCAATTCATATCTTCAATCATATTCACAAATATAAATGAAATATATATTTAAATCATCAAAACTAAATCAAACTAAATCAAGATCTTTCCACATAAACCAATCCCATGGACTAAGCCAAAAATCCAATCAATTCAAACCCAATTCAGTTGATTTTCTCATTACTCAATTATACCTTCAATTATGTTCACAAATATAAATGAAATCTACAATCATCAAACCAAACTAAAATCAACCCAAGTCAAACCCAACTTAGCTCTTTTGACTTGAAATATCCAAATGAACCAAAACTCATCCAAGCCCAAATCAATTGCAATTGAATTTATATATCAATCCCAAATCCATATATAAACTCAACTAAGCTCAACTCAATCCAAAATCAAGCAAACTAAACCCAATTGGTCCACTTGACCCAAAGTGACCAATTTATCCTATTTGAGCCAAACTCCAATTCTACGCAAATTGGATTGAACTAAGCCAATCTAGACCTCCTATCATGATTGTTGATCACCTTAGGTTGATCAATTATCATAAACTCAGTCAAACTAAGTCAACTTGATTCTCTGACTAAGTTAACTCTCTTGAAACCCAAACTAGCCAAATTTCAACCTAAGCCAAATCCCTTGAAACCAATGATTCATAGCAACTCAAAATCATTACTTGAACATGACTTGACCTTCAATTGGGCCAAACTAAACCCAATTATCCCTCTTGACCCAACTTGACCCAAGTTGACCTAAAAGACTAAATTGAGTCAAATCAAAATATAAACTAATTTGATTGCAACTAGTGGCTTAAGTTCATTCTAGATTGATTGTTGAACTTAACCAAAGCCATGATTGGACCCATTTGAACCCAATTGACCTACTTAGCCTAAATTGACCTAAAGGGTCAAGTTGGCCTAAATCAAAACTTAATCCAAATTGATTGAAACCAAAATATGCAATCATCTTCAATTGGTCAACCAAACCCAAACCAACACCTAACCCAAGCCAATTTAGCCAATTTGATCAAATGGGTCAACTTAACCCATTTGACCCATTTGAACTCAAATGAGTTGAAATCAAATCTAAGCCAAATCAAATCAAACCAATGACACCAACACATCCCAAATGATCATATGAACTTGACCCAACCCTTGGTTTGACTCAATTTGACAAATTGGTCAACTTGACCCAACCTAACCCAACTTGACCTAAATGAGTTAAGTTGAGCCAAATCAAACCAAATTAACTCCAATTGACTTAAAATTTAGGCTAACCCACTTTTGGCTCATTTCAAATTTTCCTAAATCAGATAAAATGCCAAATGGTGATTCTACCCTTAGGTCAAGGGTATCACATGAGACAAATCACCCATATAAGTGGTCATTTCCATTCCTTGGCCACTTGTCACTCTCCCAATGGTCCACCTTGCTTTGAAGCTGACCCAAGGGGTAGTTGGAGGCCATGATTATGGGAGGTGAAATCATCTCACCCTCATATTTGAAACCCATAGGACACCCACGATTCCTCCTTGGCGACCACCTCCACCAAGCAACTCATCCATTCCCTGTCACCCACGACCCTTTGAGGTGGCCAGATGGCCACTAGAATCTAAATCAAGTTAAGCTGATCAAGGGAAGGAGGGGGTATATTACCCCCCCCCCCCCCAATTCGTTCCAAATCGAGTAAGAGATATCAGTGAGAACCCTAGCACCCCAAGGTGAGCATCCTAGAGCCATTTCTAAGTTACCTAAGTTCCCCATTGTCAATTTCACCTAAGCTAAAATAGGGCTTCCCTCCTTCTATCCCAACTTGCTCAAACCTCCATAAAAATCCAATTAACTTTGCATACACCATCCCTAGAGCCCATCGAGCAAGAATGAATCTTCTCCCGAGTTCCCCGACCACTAGAGATAGGACTTCAATCAACGCCAGCCTCCCAAGCTTCTAGTGTTGGTCTTCTGAGAAAACTACACCAAATCAAGGCTCGTGCTAATTAGTAGGGCTTCATCTCCACTAGATGAAGCTTCCTCAATCATTTGCTCCCATCGGTCTTGAGCTCCGGTGAGGTATGCCATTAAAATCGAGCTTTGGTGAAAACTTTTTGGAGCTTTTCATAGGAAATGTGCATCTCGTGTGATCTTGATCATTGGATCCCCTCTGATTGATGTCGTGAAGGTGTGGAATCCTTTTGGAGTTGATTCGAGGGGCGGGTAAGCTCGGATCAAGCAAGCAATGGCGGATGGACTTTGTTCCCCTTTATGATGATAGATCACATCCATTCTTAATATGATCATGATTAGATCCATTAGATTATGATTTAATCCTATTAAGCCATGGGATTACGATCTTAGATGATGAAGCGCATCCTCCACCACCATGTAATATGTTTTAAGTAATATGGCACCACATGGAAAGCATGCCGTGTCAGCATGCCACATGGTGTCGATGGGATTAGGCTTTAATTAAGCTTAATTAATCATTTTTAATGACTAAAATATTTAAAAATCATAACAAATCATGAAAAAATTAGAAAAATATAAATAAACACTCATTTTAAAGGTATTACAGAGAAGAATTTATTAAAAATATTCTTAATTAATTTTGAATAGTAATTAAGGCTTACTTAGAGTTTAATTACAAAATTAATTAGCTTAATTATTTATTAATTACTTGAGCAATTAATCCCAAAATTTATGGGTCAATTTAATGGGATGACCTCTACCTCTCATAATTTTGTTAGGATTTATTGCTCACTTAATTAGGTAAATTGACTAATTAAACCATAATGACCTTTTTAAGTTAATTAATGATTAATTAATCCCATGAATAGTAATAAATTGGTTAATTAAGTTTAGTGATCATTGTTCAATAATAAATGTACTAAGGGATAGGGTTGGGACCTCTTTCTTAACCTATTCCCCTAAGATCATTTCACTTTTTCAAAATTAAAGTTAATTAAGGTTTAATTAATTAATTATATCATTTAATTAATTAAATTGGAATCATAATCATATTAAACCTTAATTAATTAATTCATTGGTAGATCTTTAGGTGTTTACTAATCTAAAGATATCTTAAGAAAATTATGGTTAACCAACATGTGTGGGGAGGCCATAAGAGTACTTAATTAAATTCATAAACCATATTAACCATTAATTGTGAGCCAATTGCATTTGGCCCCTTTATTTCTTAGGATCATTGCTAATTTAATTTCCTATTCATGTGCATATCATGTTGGCTCATAATTATTTAGATAATAATATTAAGGTAATATAGAAAAGGGTTAATTAATGCATACCACAACTTAATTCATTCATAAAATTAACTTAATTATTTTTTATTAAACCAAATTAATTAACAAATAAGGGAATGGGTTAAGATTAGCAAACCTCTTCTCACATCCTTAAATCAAATCAAAACATGTAATTAAAAATGGAATTAAAGAAGCTTTGGTTTATTTTAAATATCTTTATTTAATATGATTGTCCTTAGGAATTAATTCAATTAAATGAAATCATGTGTTTATGTTTATTTATTCCTTTCCAATCATGCTAGATATTGTGTGTCATTTGCAATCATGCATTCATCTTTTCAAAACTAATTAAATCAAATGATTTTTCTTTATGTAAGCTTGCATGTGTTGGATTGATTTATAATGTGTGGCTATTATCACTAATAAATTCAAAACTATTTTCTAAAGCTTATGAATCACATATAATACTTAGAGTGTTGATAGTTATGAATACACATAGGATTTGCATGTGTTTATAGCTGAAGACTATTAGATAAAGCTCTCTTTCTTATAATTCATATATGGATTTACATGAGTTTGAACAATAATGGGTATATAGTTAGAACATCCCCAGAATACGAGGCTTTAGTTAGCCCCAAGGAGGTTATTTTACTATCTGACTTCCCTTGTTTAATAACAACACCTACTCATTTGGTTTCATTCTTATATACTTTGATATTAGAATTTGGATAGAGCTTTAATTCATATGCCTAAATGATTTAATTTAACAAAAACAATCTTTGTATGATTCTCATCTTTATAGTTGTGTATACATTCATATGTATTTAAGATAGCAGGTGTTTAGTCTGGACATCCCGAAAATATGAGGCTTTAGTTAGCCCCAAGGAGGTTATTTGATTACTTCACTTCCTTGGTTTAACAATGACACGTACTTGCTCATATCTTTTATACATGTGTATGTGTGCTTAATCAAAAGATGAAGATCCCCTTTGTTACTAAAAATATATGCATTCATGATTGACTAAGTGATTGAATTGATTAACCATATGACTTGAAGTTCTCTTTCTTATGTTCATGCATACAAGCTTACATATGTTTGAATGCAAATGGGTATATAGTATGGACATCTCAAGAATATGAGGCTTTAGTTAGCCCCAAGCAGGTCATTTGATTACCTTACTTCTAGTTTAACAATGCGCATTACTATTTAACTTCATCCTTATGTATTTTTGCATAATAATTTGGATAGAACTTTAAATTAATATGATTAAATAATTTAATCAAATGAAAGAATATAAACATTGAATACACATCTACATTCATTATCTAAGTGTGCTAAAACATGTTGTATGTATATGTACACTTAGGATTGAATCATGTGCATGTTACATGTGATGGAAAGGAATTATTTGATATATGTCATGTGATAGTAATTCAATTAGATTAATCTTAAGATGCGTTTCATATTGGATAAGGTCATTTAAAGTTACCCTAAACTTAGAATTAATTAAAAATCATTTAATAAACCATTCATTAAAGAGAACTAAATCAAATTAATATGCTTTAGAAAGTGGCTTAAGATAGGGATGAAAGAGGGTTATCCTTTTTCTCTCTTTATAATAATAAGATGCTAAGTGTAAATCATCTGAAATAAAATAAAATACAAATTAAAATTTGCAAATCAATTAAACAACTTTAAGTGAAACCAACTCTTATGTGAAATTAAATGGCTTCCGAACTTAGAAAAATATAACTCGAATGCCTAGTTAAGACATACCACACAAGATATTAACACACACAATAGAATTAAGTCACCACTTCTAGCTCTATGTTAGGGCGATGTATGATGTGATGATTATTTTATTTTATGATGTAATATTTTAGGCTCGATGATAGGGTATATGCCTCAAGACTAGATGTTAGGCTGCTCTTAGCCTAATCATATTTTCTGTAGGGAATTGTACTTATGAGGATGCTTAATAACAAATGTGAATGTTCTCTTTGCAGGTTGCTCAAACCCCTAAGCATAATCTAAGTTAGGACACGTGTGCTTAATTACCCTTGTGTAGAGTGCTAAGTTCAAAATATATATATAACTGCTTTATGTTTAGCTAAAATCTATTTTATACGTGTAGTTAGATTTACTCTTTCATATATGAATATAATTTTTATAATAAGAATTAGGATTAGTGTAATGGGGATTAGGATAAGCAGTGGCTTGAAAGCTTTGTCCTAGGGTGCCCTGTGATGCCTTTGAAGCAAGCACCATCCAAATCAAAGAAGGAACTAAATCAAAATTATAGATATGAAGAATGTAGACCCCCCATAGCATGTATTTATGTCTAATTGTAATTATTCTTTTATATACTAGGTTGCATAAGGGTAAAGCTCAGCTACCCATATTTTCTTTTGGGTTGATTGGTATCTTACGTCTTTATTCTTTTATAGTAGTTATAAAATTGATTGATGATTTGTTTAGATCGCGCATTAAAAATGGCATTCTTTTTTATAATTTCTTATGATTGATGCTATAATGTGTGGCCTGGATGCGTTAGGCTCTTAGGGTAAAATTAACTTTTATGCCCCAACTAATCACTCATAACTAAATTCTAAATCACTCATAACCTCACCATGAAGCATAGGCTATAATTAAGATAATTAAAAGATTTGGCAACCCCTTAGCTGTATGTTGCATGTCTCACATCATGCATGCATATTCTTTCTCTCTTGAACATGAAGAATCTCCATCTTTGCATGATAGGGGAATGCTTGATTTGTGAGAGCATCCTTTGTGGTGGAGAACACCTTCTTCTAGCTGATTTGGCCCATAACCTATTTTCATCATGTAGTTAGGCATAAGAAATCCCAAAGCCTTTGTCAAAAATAAAATAAAATATGAAAAGATTTTGCATTTATAGATTAAGTTATATGTTCATACCACTCATGCTCTAGTCTCTTTGGGAGTGGGTTTAGGAATTTAGTCTCTTTCCAATTAAATAACTACCCTAGCTATCTTCCAACTCATAAGACTTGACTACATAGTTTTAAAATCATAGGAGGAGTTAGCTGGTGGTCACTCCAGACATTTATAAGTTCAGAAGCTAGACAGATTCATTCTCTCTTGTGGAGGTAAACCTCTATGTCCACCTGTCACTTAGATTTAGGTCGTTCTTTAACTCGTCCTAAAGCTCTCTAAATTTAGAATCTGAGGTAGTTGTTTCCTTTGGGCTACAAGCATAAATCCTCACCTCTTAGGCATTTTCACAACCTTATGTTGCCAGATTATAAGCCCTAGCAATCTAATAAAATTCAACTCAAACAAATAAATCTCTTCACTATCAAATATATGAAGCTCAATCATTGGATAGATTGGAATGCTCACTAGGCTTCCTAATATCATGAGCATTCCCTACTTATTTTTTTTGAATTTCAAAAATAAGTCTTCTCCTTGAACTTTCTCAATTAATTTTCTAAATATAATTAATTTTGATAGTATAAATCTTTGAAATATGATAATTGTCTTCTTTAATCAAGAGTATTCTTAGGGAATTTCATTCCCTAAAATGTAATTAACTAGGGAGGCTTGCCTTCATAAAAAACTTTATAACTTGGTTTAATATAAAGCCTATTTTATTCATCCATGTAAAGTAGGGGGAAATCTATGATACATTCAAAGACCTATCATGTCTTAGGAGTCATTATTCAGTGATTAGGTCCATTGAAGGGTGACGCCTCTATCTTTTGATATGGTACATAATACCTCAATATCATACCTGATCACTTTAATAAGTACCCTCCAATAATGGTTAATCCAAAAAAATAAACACCACATGTTTCTATCTCTCGAGATAGTACACTATACCTTAATATCATACCCGATTACTTCAATAAGTACCCCCTACGATCTGCGTGGTGTCCACATGAACTATTTGAAAATACACACCACAATGCCCTAAAATTTTAACATCACATCAAAAATACGTGCAACCACTAATTTGTTTATAGTGAAAAATAACTCTTCATGCATAAAAAGTGTTACATAAGTAAATATCAAATTTTTGTGTTGCTTATGTAAATTTATAAGATGGAGATGGAGATGTTATTAGTAGAATTCAAGTTGGATGGTTGAAGTGGAGGAAGTCATCTAGCCTATTGTGTGATAGAAAAGTATCACTTAAACTTAAGGGAAAATTTTATAAGATGGTTGTAAGACCTGCAATGATTTATGGTATAGAATGTTGGCCAATAAAAGAGAAGCATAAACCTAAGTTAAGTGTTGCAGAGATGAGGTTGCTCAGGTGGATGAGTGGCTTTAGTCTTAAAGATAAAATGCAAAATGAGTATGTAAAAAAAAAGTTGGAGTAGCTTCAATGGAAAATAAGATAAAGGAGAGCCGCCTTTGATAGTTTGGCCACATAAATTATCGACTGTCTAATGACCCGGTTAGGAGAGTAGATGCATTAGATTTGGCTTATGTTAAGAAAGGTAGACCTAAAAGACTTGGTTAAGATGTATAAAAATGACCTTAGTATACTTGAATTAAATGAGAATTTGACACATATGACAATGGAGATGAAGGATTCATACCCCACCACTTAGTGGGATAAAGGCTTCTTCTTGTTGTTGTTGTTGTGTTGTATGTAAATTTATAAGAATTAAGTGATATGTATGCAAATCTTCTTAGAAAAGGCTACCTAATACAAGCAATTTGTTATAGATAAAGAAGATGTGATAATCTACTAAATGGATTCTTTATTCAATTTAGGGGGATTTACATACATACAATTAAAATTAATTTTTCTTATTTTTGAATGTGACATTGCATTAGTTTAAATTTCATTTAATTTTTATTAAAGTATTTAATATATAATAATTTATTTTAAAATTGCAATATTTTAAAATAGATCAACCATTAATGCCATTTTTTTCATATTAAAAATAGCTTATTTAAAAATAAGTACAAGTCCTCTAAAGATGTTATTGTACTTACCACTATGTAGTTAAAAAAAATTCCCCAATGGATTGCAATTATTATAAGGTAGTTTGAGATACATATTTATTTTTTGTGTGTACAAAGATGCCTTTTCTATAACAAATTTATGTTCCTCTTATTATCAAGGAGGCAAACTAATAGCTGCAATTTTTTTAAAGATAAAGATGGACTAATATTCTACGCAACAAATCTACTATTTAATTTTGGAGGATTTACATGCATGTGAACGCACACGAGCACACACACACACAAATCAGGCTTTTTCCAATTTATAACTTAAAGAAAGGCCCTTCATATGTGACCTCACACAAACTTTGCAAGCATTTTATAATGAGTCCAAAAGCTTCCTATTATTATATGAATTTATTAACTCAAAAGTGGCACCTCTTTGTCCATTTATTTCATGGCCATTGTCATTGTTTATTTTTGGTCTATATTAATGACTTATTAATTTTTAACAAGATTTTTCTTAATCATCTCCTCTAAACTCTAGCCTTTTGATTTTCTATTAAAAATCTTGACGATCTCCATTACTTTCTTAGCTCAAAGTGCTTCCAAAAACATTTGGCTTGATATTAACTCAACACAGACACATTCATGACCTTCTAAACAAGATGAACATGGCTTGTGCTAATGAATGGACCACATCGTGTCTTCATCTAGTCACTTTAGCTTCACAATGGTTATTAGAAAAAAAAAATCTCTTTGTGCACAAAGAAATAAAAATATTGTCCAATCATTCTTTTATCTTCCATGTAGTGAAGATTCTTTCGATCAAAGATTTGTTAAGTGAGCTGTGTTTCTTGATATTTTATAATAATATACATGCTATGCATCTTTCTATTGATCTATTTTTCACTCAAAGACGTAGCATATTACCCATTGAATATCACTTTATCAATTAGTATCATGCTGCTTGTTTTCCATATCTCCTACAGAGGCATTCCAATAGTTTTCTGAATTTTGCAAATATCTGCATCTTAGTTCTTGTAAATAAAACTCCCATATATGGCACCTTGAAATCTACATATGCTGTAATATATACTTGAAGATTATAGGTTAATATAATAAAATTTCTCTCTTAGCATAATTTTATTGTTGCAATCACAACTAGCCAAATTTCTCAATATGTTGGAAGTGGTTATCTGTCAAAATTGTATAATAAAATATAGATTTGAATAGAATGTTTGATTAAGTTGTTAATCTTAACAACTAATAATTTGTATAAATTCAATTGATTATATTAATCATTAATGTAGGCAATATCCACTAACTTAAACTATTCTGAAAGTTATATTAAAATAAGGCACTTCATCCATTTATTTTAAAATAACTTTAGTTTTTTTAAGAACAATCACTTTGTTTAGAGAATTTCAATTGAAAGCCAAGATAATCTTCAAAACTATCAAAGTTATTGTTAATATGCGAAATTAGAATATTTGGCTCTACCACATACTCTAATAATAGCACAGTGAATTTAAGTTGCTCATAATTTAAAAATAAATATTGATACATGACTTAATTGCTAATCTTGATCAATTATAATCAATATAATAGTGTTATTCTATGTTATAATTATCCAAATCACTTTCTCCCTTTAAGTGCTAACTTATATCATAATAATTTTGAAATAACCATCATTGATATACCATGACACATCTGATTATTCCAAATTTTTTATAGTAATGGAAAAAGTTGAACCTAGGATTTATCAACAATAGTTTGTCCATCACCATACTCATGGTATACAGAAGAAAAACCTATGACTCTTTCATCATGATTGATTTTTTTATTTTTTGGTGAATTATAAATGACATAACAAGAATTATTATATCCATATATCTCCCCCAATCATTCTCTCCCTCCTTGATTAATACTTAATTCCATTGCCCAAAAAATTGAAACCCACCTCTCAATTTAATGTTGTTTGACATGCGATCACTTAGGGCTAGCTTTTTTGATGTAGGTTTGAAGGTGTTTGGACTTGAATTGAAGAAGTGACTTTCATTGAAGTAAATTTTAATGATGTTTATTTATTTTGCAAAAACTCACATCAAATATACTCAATTTCAATATTTATTTTATTTAAAATGAATTTCATTTCTCTTCATCTCATAATTTTATATTCTTTTATAATTATTCTAAGTGAAAATAATATTAAAATCCATTCTCCTTTAATTATAGTTTTATTTTTATTATTATTCTATGTTTAAAAAATAAAGAGGGATTACATACATACCACACACTTCTTATGTATTTGCATATCTAACACATAAACTTCAATTTATTTATATATAACACCCTAATCTTTAATATCACATCAAAAATATCATCATTACTTACTTTCAAAAAGTAAAATGCACTTTTTTTAGTATAGAAAAATGTTAGATAAATAAATATCTAACTTTAGCTGTTAGATATGTAAATGCATAAAAATTATGTGGTATGTATGCAAATCTTCCAAATATTTATGTTGATTTTTTATCCTTTATTAAAAAGGGCTAGAGATTTTGAATATAATTTGTGATTTGTATGACTTGAGATATGTTCTTTAGCTACATTTTTTTTGGATTTAAAAATTACAAATAATTAATATCAGAGCCATTTCTCTAATATGGAATGATATGTTAGGGATCATACACATTGATAAAAACAATCTCTACAATCTATTTTAGGGATCATTCACATTGATAAAAACAATCTCTGCAATTTATTTTAATCACTTCAATTAACAACCACTCACAAAATAATTATCCCTTTTTGTTTCAGGATAATAGTCAAGGACTAGATGATTTCAAAATTTTTAATGTGTGGGTAGAGAAATTATTAAATAAACAAAATTAGATGCTTAAGTTAGATGAAATGGTGAGTGTTATGATAGATATTGAAAGAGTTATTCCATTTGCAAACTTTATTTTGTATTACAAGACATTGTTGCCCAATACACAATATAGAGCTCACCATCCTAAAATAGTGTATCTGAAAGGAGAAATATAAGGATAAAATATATGATTAAGAGTATAATTGGTAATAATGACTTCTAATTACTCTTATGAAAACAAAACCAAAGAGGTAATGATATTTGTAATGGATCTAATTCTAACTAAGGTAGTTCCCAAAATGTGATTTGAATAATGAAAATATAGGAAACAATTCAAGATATGCGCATACATGGGTTGTCAAACTAAAATGAGAGTTTATAATGAACAAGAGATAAAATTAAACTCTAGAATAGTTATAAAATTTTCAATAGTCTTGCAAAAAATTATAATGACCATAAATTTATTGTCCTTCTTGTGCTACACAAAATTGTCTCAAAATTGAAGATTTTTTTTAAAAAAGAAGTGATTAGTGGGAGTGAGGAATTTCAAAACATGGGAGCCATTTGGGATCACTTTTATTTTTTATTTTATTTATTTATTCAATTTTAATTTGAAATAAAATATATTTGATAATGATAGCTATTTAAAAAAAAATGCTCAATTTAATAGTTTTTTTAATATTTAAAATATATATAAATCACTTTTGAAGATAAAAAATAAAACACTTAAAATACACCAAATAAATATATTTTTAAGAAGAACATAAAACAAATAAAATTAAATTTAAAATAAAATTGATTCCAAATAGATCCTTAAGGGTTGTTTGGGAACACTTTTATTTTTTATTTTTTGTTCTATATTTATATTTTATTTTGTTTATGTTTTGTTTCAAAGTAGTACATATTTGATTGTTATTGTTAGTTTTAAAAACTCTCAAAATATCTAAAAATTATTTTGAATATTTTTAAAATGCTTTATTTGATTTTAGAAATAAAAAATAAAAACACAAAAATACATTAAACAAACATGTTTTAAAATAGAATAAAAAAATATAAAATAAAATTATCCAAATTGCCCCTTATTGTTTTAAAAAAAAATAATAAAAAACTTACAATGTCAAACACAAAGAGTCTTCATGTAGATTGATTACTTTCTCACAATAGTCATCAAGATTTAATAATCTAAGAAAATAGAAATTATTGAGAAATAACATTTTCTTGAGGATAATTTTATAGATATAGTTGCTGAACATTCTCTACAAGAGACTGTTGATATAGCATTCAAAAGATCAAGTCGAGAAAAGAGATAATTAGCCCTAATTATATTGTGTGACTAAAAGAATTTGATAAAATCATAATGCTAAACCCACAATGATCAATTGTTTTTCATGATAATCATCAAAATTCTATAATTAAAAGTCCAATAAATCAACATTTTCAACATGAGAATATTGATAAAATATTAAGAGGACCCATTAGAGAAAGGCTAGAATATAATATTAACATTATTGTTGAAGATATCCCTATTATATTTTCACAAACAATGAGTTAAAAAAATCCATATATTGTACAATTCTATGAAAGGTGGGATAAATTCAATCTCAAATAATCAATACGATATTATTGAATTGCCCAAAGAAGTAAAAGCCATCGAGTGTAAAACAGGTTTTAAAACTAAAAGCACAACTAAAATAATGTTAAAAAGATACTACAAAACTTGTAACCAAATAACACTCTAATAATGTTAGATGCTTCATCACATATTTTGATTTTTTAAGGTTTATTATGAGAAAAAAAATCTATTGGTTCAAATTGGTTGACAAAAGTTCATAAAACTTTCTTAAAATTTAAAATACATACAAATAAAAAACTTCTAAAGACATTTAATATTCAATGCAAGAAAATAATTTATTAAATATATTTCAAAATAATCAATAATGTAATTCCCCCAATTTAGAAGTGATTAGCTTCAAATAAAATTTTCAATTTTTAGAAATGAAAATGCCAAGAATATTTTAAAATGCATTAGGAGCATATCTCTTTCACTTGTGTTAATACTCAACAAAATGGCATTAAAAAAATGCATATTTATGATGGCATTGACTGCTCATGATCTCTACTACAACGACAACATCAATAACAATAACAATAAGCCTTTATCGCACTATGTGGGGTTGGCTACATGAATCAGTCTTCTCCATTGTATCTTATTAAGTGTCAAATTCTCATTTGATTCTAATAAACTATAGTCATTTTTTATACATTCTATCCAAATTTTTTTAAGTCTACATTTACCTCAAATCTAATACATCTACTGACCTAACTAGGACAATGGACAGCCAACACTTTATGTGACCAAACCATCTAAGACTCTCTCTAATCTTAATTATTTTCAGCTACTCATCCTTTTCACAAATAAATTCATGAGCCTTCTCTTAATATGTTAAGGTTAACAAATAATTCAGAAAAAATGGAGGCTCTATAATAGAAGATCATAGTGGGAAATAATATGCTAATGTTTGGTGACAAATCAGAGAAATAATTTTTCTAGCAAAACAAACGACCTGATTAGTATTCCCGGTCTTTGAGATGTATTTCCAATTTTCCTTGCATTCAACAAGATGAAAACAATGATCAGAAAAATTTGATATTTAAGTTATAGCTTCCATAGGTTAGAGGACAAGCTATAATCAAATATTTTGGGGATCATTTCCTTGCATCTAGCATGAAATGATATACTGCTATTGAACATCCAAATATTTTAACGTCGTGATTCATGCAAAGTTAGTCTAGCTCAAAGCAATCTGACAACATAAAAAATCAAAACAACAAACTAACTAAGATCATGATGAGTTTGTCGAGATCATGTCAATTTGAGTTAAAGGCTTAGATTTAGGTTTGACACAAAGCTAACTCAGCCCAAATATATTTGATTTGATCTCGACCCATTTATTATATAAACCAAAATATTTGACTCAAAATCAAAATAACCTTTTGCATTCTATTCGAGCAAAAAATCTAAACCTAATAGGTTCGGATTTGCTGGCAAAATACAAACAATCTCTATCTTTCATCGGAGGTAGGAGATGAATCGCATGCTATCTATTATTTGTGCTTAAAAGGGATGGTTATGATTTCATCACACCATATATTTGATTTAATCCCTTTAGAACTGTGAGTTTAATCCAAATCATTTGATTTTTGATCAAACAGATCAGATCAAACCACATCTAGCACCAACAATGCCAATGATAGGTGGGATTCATTTTATGATGAATCATGTTTTGTTACATGTAAAGCACATTTGATTTAGTGCCGCATGTGTAAATCATTTAAAGAAGGTTTAAATGTATTTAATTAAGTTAAAACTTTGAAAAATCATAATTAATTATAGAAAAATTATGAAAAAGCAAATAAATACTCTCTAGAATTAACAAATAAAAGAGAATTAAAATCCTCAAATTTTATTGAGTAGACAAACAGTAGTTAAGATTTATTATAAATCTTAATTTTAAAATTAATCATAATAACAAGCCCAAATGTTCTCTACCTCCCATAACAATTTCATGTAGTGTGGGTGAGTGGATTAAGAGTTGCATATTTTAAACCTATAATGATATAATTAACGTAATAGTTAAAATAAAAAATAATATAAATCACCAAAATTATACTTGATGCCCATACACACTTACTTAACATAAAGACAAATAAGAAAATTAATTAAGACTTCAAATTGTTATTAAAACTCAAAATCTTCATTAATTGGGTTAATTAATAAATAACAATTCATTAAATCATCTAAAACTTTAAAAATTCATAACTAATTTCATAAAACTTCAAAAAGTTATAAATAATTATTCTTTGTGTTCAGCTAATAGAGAGATTTTCAATAAATTTAAATTTCAAATTGATTTTACGTATTTTAAAAGTAATTAATTATTTTGAGAAGTTTCCTAAGAATGGCATAATAAAATAAATAAAAGCTCACAAAAATGAAAACAATTGCTAAAACATTTTCATTCTACTTGTTTTAATTTTTGAAATATTTTTGTCATATATTATTTGCATTATTTTTCAATAATTATGGAATTATCTTTTTTGGATAATTTAACTACTTACATTGCATCTAAAATTTAGTTTAGTTTATTTATTGTTTTATTAATTAATTTTTATGCTTGAAATGATTTTTATCCATATATTTTAGCGTATGACATGGCTTGTTTATTAAATTATCCAAATTATTTTTTTCCCTTTTTTTTTTTTTTTGGCAAATATATGTTCGGCCCCGTTTATTGAATTTAATTAAATATAAATTATGTTTTGACTTTCAATTCAAATTTCTTCTTAAATTAATCTCCCTTCACTGATAGTTAATTGATTACATTAATTGGATATTGGTTTATGCAAGGAAAGCTTTGACCATCCCATATTATGAGGGATGTTCAATATATTTTATTTTGAATTTAATTCAACTTGTTCCTTATTTGATCTCTTAATTAATTAAAGCTTATTTAATTTATTTATTTTCATTAACACCTTTTTTTTCTCCATGCTTGGATGTCCCACATTACTAGAGTAAATTAAATTCAAATTAAAAAAATTAGTTATTTGAAATTTGAATTTAATTTAAATTCCTTTCATATTTATTTCAATTTTTTTTCACTTATTTCTTCTTACTTTGGTCGACTGTTAGCTTGATTATTTTCTATTTAATGAGTTTATTTTGTGACTTGAATCTCTCTTGCAAAAATCCTCCTTTGACCAACCCCTATTACAAAACAATTCCAATAGTACTTTGGTTTAAGTATTCAAGAGCTTTCTCTCTTCGATTGCTCTCACTTCAAATTTCATTTTAAAGAACCTCTCACATCTTCTTTAAGCACTATCTTTGGTTTGAAAGAGTATTCTTCAAGACTAATCTTTTATTTTCATTCTTCCTTCAAGAGGCTTGATAATATCTTTTCAAACTATCATATTTAATTTATTATTTTGATTTTTTAAGTTGAATGAAAAGGATTTGATTTGAATTTTATAAATTATTATAATTCTTTCTCATTCCTCTTTAGCATGTAAATCTTACATAAGTTTATTGTTCATTGTAATTTTCTTGAATTTCAAAAGATGAATATTAAAAGTTTTATTACTTTGATTTTTCAAAGATTCAAATTCAAGGCTTTTCGATTTCACATCTTTTTCAAGTGTCTTTAACTTGTTTTGATTTTTACTTGGATTTTATTTGATCATGATTTCTCAAATTAGTTTCAATCTTCAATCATATTTCTCAAGTGCTTTGCATAAAGTTCATATCATTGCATAATTTGGAATAAAATAAACAAAATTATATTGTGAGCTCTATCTTTCATTTGTATTATTATTACTTAGTTGGGTTTGTGAGGAAACTTGTTTTAAGATCAAAGAAATAGATCTTCTTTCTTGTATTTTGTTTTTCCTGTACTTCGTTGTTGGGGTTGTATTTGTCATATATAGAAAATTATATTGTTAGGGTTGTATTTGCTATAGGAAAATATATTATTGAGATTATATTTGCCCAATGTAGATAAGTATATAATAACTTAAGAAGAATTCAAATTAATTCAAATTAATCCCAAACTTTTAAACAGTGTTTATCTAAAGTCCCTCAACTTCAGAAAACATTTAATTTTTGAGAAGATATTTTTGACATTGATTTGAAATTTTCTTTTTCATGCCATTAATATATAATATTAAATTTAAATCAATCAAAATGTCATGAACTATTCCTTAAGGTGTCTCTTTAACTAAAGAGTATATCTCACAAGATTATAAAATCATTTGAACTTTACCACAACTTAGAATTTAATTAAAATTTAACGTTATTAACAAAATTAACAAAAAAACCATAAAATTTACTTTTGTTTAGACTTTATTAGGAGTACGTGTAGAAAAAATGGGGCTTACCCCAGATGGATTTTAGTTAATAAATTAATAACATTAATAACTAAAATCCATTATCCCCTATACTCTTTAAAAAAATATTAAGCTCAACTCAAATCCATATCAAAACTACAATTCTTCATATTTAAGCCATTAATCACTTAAATTGAAATCCCTTATTGATAATAAATTAAACTTCATTCTTAGGCTATAACTCAAATGTTAAACTCTAAATTTGTCATACCGCAAATTTATAGATCATCGATCTTAAACTTAAGTTAGGCAGATACCTTTTTTTAAAATAGAATTCAGATAGTCCTAAAATTAATTTTGAAAGTTTTTTGCGTTAAATATTTAGGCACTTTATAATATGAAATTTTGCAATTTTATGTGGTCAAAAGAATTTTCTAGTGATGCATCAATTTAAACATTCAAATAATTTGACTCTTATGTAGAATAAAGTGTAAGCTTCAAAGTGCAAATCATATGCTTCATCATTTTAATTTTATATATTTGAAAATATGTTCTTATGATTTATAAATAAAGAATATTAAAAATAAAATTCATATATTTTCAATTTGTGTTATTAACTTTGACGCCCATCAAAATATGATTAAATTGACATGAAAGTAGTTATGCCATATATTTTTTTATACTATAAAATTTTCCTCTCAATCTCTCTCTCTCTCCTCCTACATCTTGAACTATTAATTTCTATAAATTTATATATTTATACATATATCTTATCTATTTGAATTTTTTTCCAAAGGATAAAGGGGGAACTCTTTTTTGAAAATGTCACATTTATTTATTTTTATTGGTTTGAGGAGAGAGGGAAGGATGAAAATTATACCCAACTTCATGGTTTTCATATTTCTAGACGAGATCAACTTTTGAGAGGAAGTTTTATTTTGAAATGAAACTTTCAAAATTGTCATTTTTTAATATTAATTTTTATTTATGTTTATATTTTATGAGAAATGTAAAGAGAAAGTTTATCATAGAAGACTTGAATAATAAAACCAAGCTTAAGTTACTTTTGTTTGATTGGAATAAATACTTTGATTCTCATATAAGTTGAGAAAAAACATGAAAAAAAATAATGATTGTCATAAAAGAAACTACTATTTGAAGAAACTACGATGAATTTTTTTATTATATAAAAATCAAAGTGAAAGTTTTAATCATCAACAGAAGCCTTGAAATAAACTTTTCAAGATATTGCGAATTGAACTTAATATAAACGACAATTTTGAAAAAGTAAATCAACACCACTTATTTTTAATAGTAATTTATTTTCTAAAATAGATGCTAATATATAAGAATAAAAAATTATCAATGAAAATTCAAGTAAATAATTCACTAGTACTTTTTTCAAATCTTTATACTGCATGGCGGTTGCTTAAACATGCTTACCCTGTATATGAATTTTCTAATCTCTTTGACCAGTCTCTCTATAAATCTTTAAAGAGATACTATTTGTCTTATTGATAGCTTGATAGTTTTCATATGCAACCTTATTATAACAATGAAAATACAACATATATCATATCATAACAAGTCAAATTATTTGTAGAGACGTATGCTTGTTTACATACATCCGGTTTTATGAAGGAGTGAGGTATTTCTATCCTTCAAGAAGGCATCAAAGCGCTTCAACCCTTCATCTCAAGTGGGAGAATCCCCAAACTCAATCAAAGCAGACAAGATTTGTCTTCTTAGAGTTGCATCGAATGGTTTGTCTCCCTCTTTTGGATCCCAACCTAACCTCTTGTAAAGAAAGCAAAATAGACTAAATACTTGCAATGAATTGAACGATTCATTAATAAGAAATGCAGATACATTGAAAGAAAATAATTAACTAATGTTGGTGATAGCTTACTTGGCAGAATGCTAGAGAAGACTAACTAAAAATTTCATGATGTTACTAGATAACTCAAGTCTGTCATTGCCTATCACACTTGCTACATCATAACTCACCTGCAAGGCAAATAAAGGGGGCATAAAAATTGTAACTATTGAATTAAGAAACAAAAGAACAAGCATGAAGAATTGCATATACTGATTAAGCGAGAAATGACAGTATAACCAGGTTCTTCTCGAAAGGCTTTCATTAAAGAGAGCAATGATGACATATTCTGCTTGGAAGCCATGCATAGTGAATATGAATCATCCAAGATTCCTACTTTAGAGGAATAGATAATATAAATATATATAATGATTAAAAGGACTAGAAGTGGTGATGATATATTAATTACCAAATCTATCGGATGCAGATAGTTTGTTGCTATCTAATGCATATCCGATTCCAGTTTCAAGCTCACCTTCATATTTCACCCTATAAAAACCCATCTGATTAACATTGAATTTGGTCCAAAGACATCGACCTTTTTTCTAGTTATTATTAACGACTGAAAAATCAAAAAGTTGAGAAGCATTAATTAGTTCAGATTTTGTTTTTAGAAGAAACATCTTTGTAGTTGCATATGAACCACGCAGATAGAACAATCCACTCCCTAACCGTAGTGGAACCACTAGCCAGAAAATGAGACTGCAATAAAGAAACAAAAATTTTATCAAGTATATAAAATTAGGAAGATGAAAATATTTCAAAACAAGCGTAACTCCTCCAATTGCATTGACAATTTCAAAACACTTGTTCAAATTTCAATATTGGGTATCAGCATTAGACAAATGGTTTCTGTACAATAATCTCATTGCATTCCTACGTGCAAGAGAAAATAAGGGCAAAAATGATGGCAAACATTATTAAGATTTTATATCATAATCTAAGGTTCTACTAGTGGATCCTAATCCAATAAGTTATACTTAATAACAATATCTTAGGGATAAAAAGTAGAGTTTGAGGGTCTGCCTTACTACATTCGGACTTGTATATGTCAATTGATATGGGCTCAATTGGTTAGCATATCCCTTAGGATTTAAACTCTATTAAGGACCAACAAGGTTTGGGTTGTCAAGCTCCTTGAGCAATGTAATTTCTAATAAGAATGATAATATTAACACAACATTATAGGCAAGGGTGTAAATAAGTCAAGTTTGAGTGAGGTAAAGTACTATTTGGTTGGCTCGTGAAGTAGACAAGTTAAAATTTTTTAGCATGTATTTGATCATAATTTATTGAGCTGAATATAAGCTATTTATGAAGAAAGTTGTATATAAATTATAGAATATATATGCTACAACATATATATACAACAACAATAACAATAAGTCTTTATCCCACTATGTGTGGTCAGCAACATGTATCTTTTTCTCCATTGTGCCCTATTAAGTGTCAAATTCTCATTTAATTCTAATAAACTAGGGTCATTTTTATACATTTTAACCAAGTATTTTTAGGCTTATCTCTACCTTTCTTAACATAAGAGAAATCTATAACATCTACTCTCCTAACTGGGTCTTCGGATGGCCAATGTTTTATGTGGCCAAACCATCTAAAGGGACTCTCTATAATCTTATATGTTATTAAAGCTACCCCAAGCTTATCACGTATATTCATTTCACATTTTATCTCTAAAAGTAAAGACACTCATCCACCTCAACATCCTCATCTCGGCAACACCTAACTTAATCCATTGCTTCTCTTTTACTGGCCAACATTTTGTGCCATAAATTATTCCAGGTCTTACCACCATCTTATAAAATTTTTATTTAAGACTAAGTGGTACTTTTCTATCACATAATTCTCCAGATGCATTCCTCCACTTCAACCATTCAACTTGAATTATACTAACAAAATCCCCATCTATTTCACCATCAATTTGAACAATAGACCCAAGGAGATATCTAAAACAATCACTCTTTTTAATGAGTTGGTCTCCTAATGTCACAACCCCACCATTAGATCTTCTACAACTAAAATTACACTCCATATTTTCAATTTTAGATCTACTTAAATGAAAAACTTTAGACTCTAAGGTTGACCTCCATAATTACAATATATATATATAGCTGCATATTTTTTATGTTGAGATAAACATAATTGAGCAACTATCAAGCCAAACACAATCAAACAAAGATTGTTCGTATTCAATTACTTAAATAAATGAGCTTATAAAATAGTCTAATATGAGCTAATTATCAAATCAAACAAGACAATGCACAAACAATAAGTTTTTTTGAAAACCTTAGCTACATACAATTCAAGATAATCTTTGTGCTTCATTATAACTTTCGCTCAACATGGCATTATAATCTATTTGACATGGCGAGGAGATGGTGATGGCTATAGATTGCCTATCTTATTAAGGATTAATTTATGCCTCTTGAGTTAGGTTAGACTTGGCCCATTAAATGGGTCGATTATAACCATTAACTCCATTTCTTTTTTAAACAATGTGAGCTAATTATTTTTATTTTCTAGAATTTGAAGAATTATGTTTTTTTGGTGATGATGAGTGCAATAAGTTGATCTATTAACCTATGAATCATTTTTTTAATCCATTTACCTAGAAGTAAGTTTTGTCAAATTTTCTTCTATGAGATTAAATTAGGATATACTTTAATATCAATAATTATAAGGTACATTCTAAATATAATAATTATATAATTATTGTGAGGGGTGCAGTCAAAGTTGAAAGTCTCAATTATCATATCAAAAATGAAATAAAATTGTACCTTGATAGGTTTGCCAGAAAGTGTAGTACATATATCAATATTATCTTTTGAAAGTTGAGTCATTGTCTAGATTTTATAATGTATGGTATGTGGTTTGATATGTTACAATGGATCTTATAATTCAATCAATTCTCACACTCATACAATTAGTTTGAAATCAAGGATTTTGTTATCTTTTTGCTTATTTCTAATAGTGTCCATCTTATTATAAATGTTAAAATATGGCGATTAATTATATTTAACTCATACAAATTTTTCTTCCATTACCCTCTACCTAATTCTCATAAATTTGCTACCTATCAACATTTGGTTAACATTTATATTATAATACTTCTATGACCATCTACCTAATAATTTCATACTACTGGCAAAGAGATGGGTTCAATTGTATGATATACCCAAAAACTATTAGTAGAAAAAAGATAGAGGGAAGAGGGAATTTACCTTTTATCTGTAGTAGGAAAAAGCTCTTGTTAGAGTAAGGAGATTGGAAGAAGCTCTAGCATCCAAAAAGGGAAGATGTTAATAATAGCAGCAATGTATTTTTTTTTTCATGTCCAACCCTTAATTTTGTAGTAGGTAGCATACTCTCTTAATTATTAATATAGAAAAAGTGGCACCTCTATCTTTATTGTTATATATACATGAAGAAATCTTTAATGTACTCCTCTTTTAAATTTAGTTAAATATTATATTTCTGTATGGTCATAAAAGTAGGTGAATATCACATAACAACATAAAGAATATTTCTATATATAAAAATAAAGGGAAAAGATATGATTCCATATGGTCAAACTAATAGGTACTACTCTTGGCCAGGTGTAGAGAAATTTAAAAGAACTTTCTCCTAAGACAAATAAGAGAGATGCATCATTTGTTTTAGTCTCCTAAATCAAGTGGCGGGAGAACTGATTTTTTTAAAAATTTAGCTTAAATTTAAATCATTTCCAAAACCCCATTCTTCAACTTTTATTTCGTAAGAGAAATGCAGAATCAACATAGGAAGAATATATAAAAGCAAGTAGAATGAGCATATGGTCCTTCACTAATACCCATGAAGTTATAGATTTTAGATTTCTCACCATAAAGCAAGATAGGATATAATTCTTATAAGAATTTTAAGAAAACTTCAAAAAAAAAAACATTGAAAATGCTCTGTAATGATGAAAACATCAAATTTTAAAAAAAAAGGAGAGAAAAAAATTGTATTTGTGTACCTGTTCAAGTTCAAAAATTCCATCCCTCAAGGTCACATGAATAACTGGAAAACCCTTTTTCTTTTTTCATGAATGCATCAAAATCTTTACTTGGACACCCGACTCCTCCTCAATAACGTTCCACAAGTCCTCACTCTTTACATTGGAAAAAGTAAATCTTTTTACATGTGAAGCCAATGATTTCTGAACAACAAATTAGTAGGTTAGAGAAATAGAATCACATGCATTATTCAATAGAGAGATCAATTCCATATTATTATCAGCACTCTAGTGAAGATAAATTTAGAAGGTAAATTCAGGTTTCTAAAACCAAAATTTATGGCAGAAATTGTTTTATTGCCTTAACAAAATAAATAAATAAATAAAATCTTGGCATACTCAACAAATAACATTACCTCAATAGGATGTGCTTCCACTAGTGCATCTAATCTAAGACCTGAAGCAATGGAATCAAGTATTCGTGTTTGATTATTCCACTTAGGAAATAGGGAAACTTATCCTAAAAAACAAAGCTATAAATAAGCAATTAAATTCATTAAATAATTTCATAATTAAATGCATCAACTAAAGAAAGTCATGATAAGAAGGTTAGAAGACCCATATTGTAAAACCCTCATTGAGCCATAAATAAAGTCCACCATTCCATGGTGACAAGATTACGAAACTACTGATGTGATAATTCATGTATAACAAAATGTGCCACCTGCAAATGCCATTTAAACAAATAGTCTATAAACATGATATTGTGGCAAAATTTTCTTGTATATTTCTATCTTCAATCTATGTGAATAAAATGAAGATAGAAATATACTTTTATCATTTTTGGATAGCATGTAGATTCACAGATATTCTTATTAGGATGATCGGGTATGACATTAAGGAGAGGGGTACTATCTCAAAAGATAGAAGTTACCACCCTACAATGGACCTAATCACCTGAAAAAGGACTCCTAAGGACAATGGGTCTGCATATATACCAGAGATTCTTCCCCTACTTTACATGGAAAAGTATTGTAGGGTTTATTTTAAACCAGGTTCATTAAGTTTCCTATGGAGGCAAGTCCCCATAGTTAATTACATCCTAAAGAATGAGATCCCATAAGAATACTCTCGATTAAGATAAATGATCGTTGTCTCCAAAGATTTTGATGTTTAGACTATCAATAAATTGGTTTATTTTGGAAAATCAAATGGGATTGATCAAAGGGGAAGATTTATTATCAGAGCCAAAGGAAGATAAGTAGGAGATGCTCACGATGCTAGGAACCCTAGCGAGCATCTCAAACTATCATATGGTTGGGCTTTACATTTTTGAAATTTGAGAGGAATTATTTGTGTGAGTTAAAATTTTTATTAAAAATATAGGACTTATAATTACATGATACAAGGTCATGAAAATGCCTAAGAGGTGCGGATTTATGCTCACGGCCCCAAAGAGAAATAGCAACCTTAGAACCTAAATCTAGGGAGCTTTGGCGTGGACCAAAAGCTTGACCTAAATCAAAGGCAAAAATGGGTATTGGTTTGCTGCCACAAGAGAGGATAAATCACCGACTCAAGCTTATAGGATTCATGTCTAATGCATGAGAAATTGGATTATGGGACAAAATTAGCAAGAAGGAGGTGAGTTTCCACCATGGCTCTCAAAGGTCAAGCCAAGTTCCCTGGCACTGGTGGAAGCCCTCCAAATCAAGTGTGAAACAATATGCTTTTGTGCATGATGTTAGAAAGAAAATACAACATCCAGCTAAAAGATTGCAAATTCTTTTATCTTGATTTATATCCTAGGCTTTAGGTGAGGTTATGAGTTATTTATGTTTAGTTTTGAGTTATTTATGTTAGAAAATTTATTTTTCTAAGAGCCTAATCATCATCCAAGCCATACATCAAAGCAAGGAAGAAACTAAGAAAACATATCATTTTAATGCATAAGATAAACAAACATCAATCAATTTATAAAGCTAGCGCAACAGAATAAAAGGCCAATTATGGTCTGGCACCACCACATGAACCCGAAAATAAAAATATGGGTAGCCGAGCTCTACCCTTATACAACCCGGACACACATGAATTAATTGTAATCAAAATGAATTCTTATTATGGGGTCTTCATTTCTTCACTTCTTCTTTCTTCTTTCTTCATTTGGTTCTTCCTTCTTTCTTCATTTGGTTCTTTCTTCTTTTCCTTGACTTGGTTGGAATGTGGTTTGCTCCAAGGATTCACATGATATATAAGACATAGTCTTATGACTAATGTTCATCCTAACCCCCATAACATTCATTATAAATCCTAATTATAAAATTACATAAAAAAATGGAAGGAAATCTAACTAAAGCTGCAAAAAGAGAGATTAGCTAAAGAAATCATACAATCCCAAGCATATATAATAAATTGGACTTAACACCCCACACATGGGTAACCAAGTCCACTAAGTTAAGATTATGCTTAGGGGTATAAAAAAATATTTATTATTTTTATTACCCTTAAGCACAATCCCCTACAGAAGACATGGTTAGACTAATGTCGGCCTACCATTCAGTCTTCGAGCATACACCCTAACATCTAGACTAAAAACATCATATCACAAAACAAAAGTAAAGCATCAAACCATGCACCGCCCTAACCTAAACCTAGAAATATTGACTTAGTCTAATGTGTGCTCTTTTTAAAGTTTGTGTGGCATGTCTAATTAGACTTTAGGGTTGAAGTTCTTTAAGTGTGAAAAGTTCAACTTAAAGGGTAGTTTCATTTAAGTGATTTAGTTGATTTGATTAAGTTTTATTTCATAATTTGATTTGGTTTGAATGATCCTACAATTAATTACTAAGTATTGTAAAGAGAGGAAGAGAGAAGAGAGCCTCCCTTTCTTCTACACCCTAAGTAATTTATGAGGTAGATTCATTATTGATTTTTATTTAGTGAATCTTTTATTATGTGTTTGGATTAATCCTAAGTTTAGATTTTTCCCTAAATAAACCTATTCAAAAAGAAAGGCATTTCAAGATTAATTAAAGTGAAATACTATCACAAAATACACAACACTTCATTTCTTTCCCAACATATGTAACATGCATATGGATGAATCCTAAGCATATCTATACATGCAAATGGAAATGTTTAGCACACCGTCATGATGAATGCTAAATGATGTTACTTAAGAAAATTTGAATGCTTTATGATGCATGGTTTTCATTAAGTAGAAAAGAGGGATTCTCTTATCCAATTTTCATATGCACATATACATGTATGAAAGGCATAAGTGAGTAAAGCGGCATTGTTAGCACCAGGG
Source organism: Cymbidium sinense (assembly GCA_021442155.1). Classification (NCBI taxonomy): domain Eukaryota; kingdom Viridiplantae; phylum Streptophyta; class Magnoliopsida; order Asparagales; family Orchidaceae; genus Cymbidium; species Cymbidium sinense. The sequence continues at coordinate 104,523,135 of CM038219.1, read as the reverse complement.
GTGTAATGTACAAGACCTACTTAGGGCTACTTAAAGCCTCGCAACCCCGGGTTTTCCAGACTAATATACCACTTTCCTTAAATACATGTGCATGTACAAAAAAAAAGAAATGCATGGAAAGAGAATCATGCAAAGTTTATGTTTGTTTGTTTGGTTTGTTTATGCAATTTATATGTGTAAGTGTGGATGTCCTTCTTAATTTATAACATAGGGATGAATAGGAATAAATTTAAGCAAGTGTTGTGTTCTTTTCACATGAACTATACACTTTGCAAAATCCTATTCAAAACTATGCTAAAAGAGAAGCAAAGGAAAGTCACGATGCACATCCTTATATTTATACTCACATGCTTATAAATAATTATAAGTTGCATACCTTTCAGTTTTGATGTTTGATTCATAAATTTTGAAAATAATTTTGGATTTAATAGTGATAATAGCCATTCAAATTCTTACTTTAGCCAAAACAAGCAATTTGACATAAAGAAAATATTTCATTTTTAATTTGATTTTTAAAAGGCATGAATGCATGATTTTCATATGACATACACATTTAACATGCTAGAAAAGAAATAAAGTGATGAAAGTAATGTAAATTCATTCACCCTAATTAATTCATAAAGACAATCTTATGAAATAAGAATGCTTAAAGTGAATCAAAATTGTTTAATGATTTTTTTTAGTTTAATTTGAATTTAAGAAATATGAGATGAGTTTGCTAGTCCTAACCCATTCCCACATGTGTATGACATTTTGGTTTAATTTTAGGTGATTAGATCAATTTTGCTTTGGTTGGGTTAAGGTGTAGATTAAATTTATTAATTACTCCTTACCTACACCACTTTAACTTATGTAATCAAATAATTATGAGCCAATGTATGACATAAAACCACACAAGGAATTTAAGAGAGCAATGCACCTAGGAAAGAAAGGGGCTTAATATTGGCTCACAATTAATGATTAATTAAGCTAAAGGTTTAATTTAAGTACTTTCATAACCCTCCCACACATGTAGGTTGGATTTTGATTTCCTTAACTTACTTAGGTTATTAAACACCTAAGCATCTATCCAAGATGAATTGGTTAAGATCTGAAATGTTTAATTTTGAAAAGTTTAATTAATTAAGCCATTTAATTAAGTGATTAAATTATTTAATTAATTTGTACTTTAATTAGATTTTTATCCAAATGAAATAAACATAAGGGAAAAGATTTGGGAAAGGATTCCAGATCTCATTCCCTAAGTTTACTCAATATTCTAAGGTAATTAGCAAGATTAATTAATAGATTTATTATTATTTAAAAGGTTAAATAATCATTTACTTGATTAAGAGAGTAATTAGGAATGAATCAAATAATTCCCCCAATTAGATCATTAATAAATTCCAAGAAAATTATGGGAGGCATAGGTAATCCCCATAAATGCACATGAGAAGTTTAGAATTTATCAGTGGGATAATTAGAGAGTAATTAGCATAATCAAATTTCTAATAAAACCTAATTCAGAAAATATCACTATTCAAAATCAATTGAAAATTATTTTAGATTATTCCTATTTGAATAATCTTCACAATGCATTTTATTTTGTATTTTTTTATTTTTCTATGTTTAGTTATGAATATTTGAAGATTCAGTGATTATTAGGTAATCAAATCCCTAATTATATGACTAATCCTATCGGCGCCACTTGGAGGCTGATGCGGCACGTGCTTTCCATGTGGCGCAATGGGATTCATCACTTAAGTTGTCACATCCCAGTGCCACATCAGTGGTGGAGCTACCTACTTTCTGCTCAACAGTCTGATCAAAGATCGGATGGTCAGGATTAAGCCTGTGGTTCTTAAGGGATAAATCAGAGATCCTACATGGATTGATCAGGACCGTCCATCCAAAATGCATGAATGGATGGGTCGATCCGTCCAGCTTGTGTGGGAGGCAGGCCATCCATCCTAGGACAGATCGAGATTGAGCTCAGATTGAGCTCAAATTTTACCCACACCATCTAAGAGTAAGCCAAGTAGATCTAATGGTAAAATTTGCATGAGATGAGAATTTCTATCACAAAGGACCACACAATCCCTATTCTAGGCTAAGTTTTGATCCATACCTCATCGGAGGTTATCACCAGCGCTCTCAACCATCGAGATAGCTTGGTCTAGTAGAGACGAAGCTATGTTGAAAGTTTCAAGCCTTAGGATGAAGTGTATCTTCATATGGACCAAGCTCTTCTTCAAATGCTCACGGCCTTGTCTAACTCCTACCTCCCTTGCCTTTGAAGCTTGGAAGAAGGTTTGGATAAGTTCAATTAGGTTCCCTCAGAGTGCTTGTAAGGGGAATTGGATTGATATTATGTATTGAATGAGTTGGAAATTGACTTAGCCTCCCCTATTTTTTTCAATTTGAAGGAATCCAAAAATGGAGAATGCCAAATGCTTGGGGATTGCTTGAGGTTGCTTGGGAAGGTTGCCTTAGGTCTCTCTCAGTCAATCGAGTGTGAGTCTCTCTGATTCAAGTGGAAATAGGGGGAGTATATCTCCCTCTAGCTAGATCGGATGATTGAGCACCCCTTTGCCATTTTGATCAAATTCATCCTATGCAATGGGTTTGTCAGGTTGTTAAGGGTTGCACATGGTTCAGTTATTGTCAGAGGAGATAGTGAAGAAGGTGCCATATGCTTAAATTGAGTGGAGAAGGGATCATATGTGCTCAATTTCAAGTGAGTGGTCAATTTGGCCATTGGGTTGGGTTTGGCTGACCCAAACCCATTGGATCATGTGCACCATCCTCATTAGTGACCATTTGGTCCATTAAGAGGATGTCAAGTGTCCATGAAAAGGAATTGACCAAATTTCAAGTGTTTTTGATTTTTGGTTACCCTATGGCCTAGGGTTAAAATGGTCATTTGGATTGGATTTTAATTTGAATATGTTTGGTATGATTGAAAATAGGGTTAGGACAAGTTTCAATGAATTTGGAATTGATTTGATATGATTTGGCTCATGTTGACCCATTTAGGTCAAAATGGGTCAACTGGGGTCAAGTTGACCAATTGGTCAAATTGGGTCAAACTAAGGGTTGGGTCAAGTTCATATGATCATTTGAAATATGTTGGCATCATTGGTTTGGTTCAATTTGGCTTACATTTGGATTTGGTTCATTTGACTTCATTTAGGTCAAATGGGTCAAGTTGACCAATTTGACCCATTTTACCTATCTAGGTTAGATCATGGGTTGGTTTAGGTTTGATTGGTCATTTGAAATGTATTGGTATCTTTGGTTCCAGTCAATTTTTGTTTAATTTGATTTTAGCTCAATTTGACCATTTATGTCAATTTGGGTTCATGGCCAATTGGGCTAGGTTGGGTCTAGTTGGCTAATTGGGGCTTTGGTCAAATTCAACAAGTGATTTGGAATGAACTTGACCCATTGGTTTTAATCAATTTGGCTTAGATCAAGTTTTGACCTATTTGGACTTTTTAGGTCAAGTTGGGTCAACTTGAGTCAAGTGGTCAATTGGGCTAAGTTAGGTTAAAATGATAACTTGGTCAAGTTCAAACATTGATCATGAATTGGTTTTGACCAACAGTTTCAATCAATTTGGCATATGATAGATTTTGGCTAGTTTAGGTTTTATTTTGGGTAATTGTTGACTTGGTCAACCCATAGGTTTGACTTGGTTTCACCCAATTTGTGTAATTGATCATCTCATGATGATTGTTTATCATGATGAGAGGCTTAGGTGGGCTTAATTCAATCTAATTTGGGTAGGATTAAAATTTGGCTCAAAAGGATACTTTAGCTCACTTGGGTCAAGTGAGCCTAAATGGGCCAAATGGTTTGGTCAAATCTTGATTTGAGTTTGATTGAACACACATATGGACTTATGATTGAAATATAAAGCCTTTTGCAAGTGATTTGAAGTAAAATATGGTTTGATTCATTTGACAATTTCAAGTTCAGAGGATGAACAAGTTTGACTTGGGTTTGATTTTTGAATTTGGTTTTGGATTGATGATTGAAGTTTATATTTATATTTGATTTCATGATTGAATGATTGATTGAATCATGAAAAAAATCAAGGGTTTGGCTTGATTTGAATTTGATTTCGCTAAGTTCAAGAATTTGACTTTAAAGGCATAGGTTGAATTTTGGTTTGAGTTTTGAATTTAGTTTTAGATATTTAAATATATATTTCATTTATATTTGTGAATATAAATGAGAATATAAATAGATTATGAGAAAGTTTCTTGAATTTGAAATGATTTAGATTTGATTTGAGCTAATTCCATAAGGTGGAATCAAAGGGACTTAAAAAGGGTTTATGAATTTGGAATTGAGTTTTGGATTTAGTTTGGTTATTTGAATTTATATTTCATTTATATTTGTAAATATAAATGAGTATATAAATGGGTTATGAGAAAATTTCTTCAATTTGAATTGATTTAGATTTGATTTGAGCTAAGTCCATAAGGTGGAAATTAAAGGGACTTAGAAAAGAATTTGGATTAGGAATTCAATCATGGATTTCAATCATTTGGAATTGATTCATGATTTGAGAAAATCCATTAAGTTGGAGTTGAAGTTTTGAGTTTAGAGTTGATTTGAATTTGGAGTTTGACTTGAAAGAAGGTAGTGAGGATTTTGTTCAAGCTATAGGTTAGGCAAAATTTTCTAACACCCCTAAGGCATGACTTATTCCTATGGCTAACTCTTCTAAGTCTCTAGGGTTAGGTTAAGTGTTCACCTAATCACTAGATGTGTCTTAAGATAAAGGAACTCTTAGTGTCTAATAGAAGTCATATGTCTAAGTTGGAGGGGTTGAGAGCTCATTCTAAAAATGAGGTCAACAAAGGGTGCCCAATAGGTGGGTGTGACTAATAAAGCATTGTATTGGTGTTGATCGAGGTAATCCACAACGTCCAAACAACTATGAGCACTAACAAAAATGATCTATCCCTAAACCCAAGGTGTAGAAGGAATCAAAAACTTAGTGCAAAGTGACTCTACTCATGTCTAATACATAAGAGAGTGAAGGAGGAATTCACTAGGGATTGAGAATGTGAACCTTCCAATAGGGAAGCAGGTTCAAGTCATCCACTGGGGGATGAGAGGTTTGATTTGATTTTGGTCTTGCTGAGGAGAAGTGGTTTGATTTGATTTGTTTAATTGAACTCCAGGGAGAAGGGTTGATTTTCATTAGGTCTTGGGAGATGATTTGGTTTTGGAGTCCATTAGGGAGGAAGCTTGATTTGTTTTGTTTGTTTAAATTTTAGGATTTTGAGATAGGTCATGTTGGTTTGCAATGGATTGCATTGAGTAGGGGCCATGGAGGCTTGAGCCTAAATTAGATTTACCAATTCAAAGGGGTAGTCTACTAATCATAGAGTAGAACTAACCAACCAAAGGGATGCCTTTCAATTTGCCATGGTTAAGTTAGGAAGAAAGCTCGGGGACTTGCATCTTCCACAACAAGGAACCACTGGGGTGATCGATTGTTTGCATAACAAATTGAACCCGACCTAGGGCTGACTATTGAGTGAATGCCGCTGGGGGACTTAGATCAGCTCAAAGATAGTCAAAATAATTTTATTTTGATTGTTTGAGTTTGATGGATCCCATTTGTTTACGATGGACTGCATTGAGTAAGGGCCATGGCGGCCTGAGCCTAAATCAGATTTACCAATCTAAAGGGGTAGTCTACTAACCACATAGTAGGACTAACCAACCAAGGAGATTGCCTTTTGTTTTGCAATGGTTAAGTTAGAAAGAAAGCTTAGGGACTCACATCTTCCATAATAAGAAATCACTGGGGTGATCGGTTGCTTGCACAATAAATTGAACCCGACCTAGGGTTAATTATTGAGTGAATGTTGTTGGAGGACTTAGATTAAGTCAAAGATAGTCAAGATTAATTTCATTTTGATTGTTTGAATTTATTTTGATTTCATTTGTTTTAATTTTAATGGATCCCCTCGATTTGCGATGGATCCACTAAGAAGGGGATAATATCAGCCTAGACCTCTCTTAAGTTTACAAATTTAAAGGGATAGTCTACCAGCCATTAGGTAGAGCTACCTGACCAAGGGATGCCTTTCAGTTTGCAATGGCCATGTTGAGAAGAAAGCTCAGGGATCTTCTTCAATAAAGAATCACTAGGGTGATTGATTTGCGTAATAAATTGAACCCGACCTAGGGCTACCCGTCGGTTAATGTCGTCTTTGGAAAGAATGCGTAATAGACTTATATCTTTTAAAGTAAAAGATGGTCATTGAGGCAACCTGTTTGTTGTGAAATAGATTGAACCTGACCTAAGGGCGACTACGGAGAGAGTGTCGACCTGGGGACTTATCTCTTCTCAAGTAGCCAGGTAATTCCTATAGGGAGTTTTGCTGACACTGCCCTAAAGATAGGATGCCTGCTTGGGATAAGGGGCCCTTTGGGGGCTTGAATTCCTAATCCACAAGCAAATTTTTATTATTTATTTAATTTTATTTGTTATCATGGACCCTATTGGTTTGCGAGGGACCACACTAAGAAGGAGCTTATATTAACCTAGACCTATCTCAGGTTTATTAGACTAAGGGAGAATCTACATATCTGCTAAATAGATTCTCCAACCATAGGGGTGACTACTAGGAAAGGGGGATTGTTCAATCCAAGAATAACCCGAGTAGTGTCTAAATGAGGTCATAAAGGATGGAATCCAAATATAATTCCCGTAGGGAGAGGGGCTGCTAACAGCTTGATCCAAAACCCTACAGAAGATGACATGGCTAATCATATATCAAATAGGTATTCAATTTCCAACTCAAGGAGAAAGCGTGGGGACTCACTTCTGCCAAGAGTGGTGTACTCACTAGGTGAGTTGCTGTCAGCATGGCAAAGATCAACCAACCTAAGGTGACCATCAGTTTGCGACAATCAGCCCTAACGGAACTGATCGTCGGGTTAGTCTATCTTCGACTCGACAAGGGCTATCCGACCTAGGACGACTACTGAGTGAATGCCATTGGAGACTTATATCAACCCAAGAGTAGTCAAGAGGAAAGGTGCCTTTGGGGGACTTACCCTAAGCCTCAAATAAACTTGACCTAGTCAGTGCATGATGGCTAGTTCAAGAAGAAAGCGTGGGGACTCACATCTTCTTAAATAGAGTCAACATGAGGTAGCTTACTAGTTGAGTATTGAAGCATACCATACTAACAAGTTGCTCATCGGTTTGCAATGCTCAAGTCAGGAAGAAAGCATGGGGACTAACATCATCCAAATAAGTGACCACTAAAATGAGATAGTAGTGAGGTAGCATATCAGCCCGACCTAGAGCAGCTAATGAGTGAGTGCCACAGGGGGCTTGCTCCCACATCAAAATAACTCGAGATAAAAATTTGTGCTGTGTTTGAAGGAATAGGATGACTCTAGGGGATTCTTACACCTATCCTAAGCACGTGGAAGTGCTACTCCACTAAGAAAGGATGTTGCTCGAGATCTCACACCTAACTTAATTATGCTAGTCAAAATAGGATGCCTCTTGGGATCTCACACCTAATCTAGTGGCACTGGAGGAATGTGTTTGTGTTGTGAAAAGGGATAGGATACTATTGGGGGACTATTACACCTACCCTAAGCACATCATGGTGGATTCACAAGACAAGCAAACAACACTTCGAATGAAGAGAAGATTGGATGAATTGGAATGAAATTTTATTCTTTTGATGGTGATTTATTTTAAAGCATAGTTTTCTTATAGGTAATATTTCTTCAAATATAGCACATTAATTGGAAGCATCGAGTGTTTCCCTTTACAATCAATAAGCTAATAAGATCCTCCTTGGTAGGTCTTCTCTATGACATAGGGGTCTTCCCAAGTTGGTTCAAACTTGCCTTTCATCTTTCGACGGGCAATAATTGGTCTCCTTAGGATTAATACAAGTTCTCCTACTTGAAAAGACCTAGGGCGGACCAGCATGTTGTGAGCTTGAATCATTTTGGCTTTATATAACTCGAGGTTCTGGCACACCTTGAGGTGTATCTCCTCCAAACCTTCAAGCACTTCTAACCGCAGCTTTGCATTATGCTCTGTAGTGATCTTGCTACCTAATCCAATCCATAGTGATGATAGTTGAACTTCTAAAAGTAGAACGGCTTCAGACCCATACAATAAGGAAAATGGGGTAGATTGAGTTGGAGTTTTGTATGTGATGCGGTAGGCCTACAAGGCTTCAACCAACTGCTCATGCCACTATCTTTTATTATCATCGAGCATTTTATTTAGTATTTGGATGAGAGTTTTGTTGAATTCTTCTTCTAGACCATTTGTCCTGAGGTAGTAGAAGGTAGAATATCTCCAATCTATGTTGTGTCTCTAGGAAAAACTATTGATTTTGGTGCTTTTGAATGCAATACCATTATCAGATATAATTCTTTGAGGCACCCCGAACCTATATACGATATGGTTTCTGAAAAACTGGAACACATGTTGAACTGTGACCTCTCTGAGTGGGATTGCTTCCGCTTACTTGGAAAAGTAGTCGGTGGTAGCTAAGATGAATCAATGAAACTTGGAAGAAGGAGGATTGATTAGACCCACAATGTAGTAACACTCAAATGGCCATGAGGCCAAAGTATGTTGTAGAATATTGGGTGGTTGGTGGAGGACCACATCGTGTACTTAACACTAATGGCATCTCCTAGCTACATTGATGCAATCTATTATCCTTGAAGATAGTAGTATTCTAGTCTCTTGATCTTTGCTTTCATCTTTGGACTGGACTGATGCACTCTACATAGGCCTGAATGTACCTCAATTATAATCTTTCGGGATTCATGTTTGTCTAAATAATGTAACCACATATGATCAAAATACTATCAGTACAGGGTACCATCCATGAGAGCATAGGAGAGAGCTCTTTATTTCACCTGATGGGCTTGTGAATTCTCTTAAGGTAGTTTGCCTATATTTAGGTAATCCATGAACGGTTGCCTCCATTCTAACACCTCATCCTTGTTGGCAACAGCAACCCCCCTTTCAAGAAAAAAATCTTTCGATGAGTTCAACATCAATATGGGATAGGACTTATCTATTTTTGACCCTTATTGGAATGGACTCATCTTCCGGACATGCCAATTCTTTGGCATGTTTGGCCAAAGCATCTGCTACTGTGTTCTCTCCTCGAGGGATCCTGTAGATGGTGACCTCTGGGATCTGGGCCAACAACTTTCTGGTGTGCACGTGATAGTGATGAAGTTTAGGTTTTAGAACTTTGTAGGACTCGACAATTTAGTTGATGACCAACTGAGAGTCCTAGTAGATGTTAATGCTTTTGACACAGACTGTGATGGCTAACTCCAGACCGACAATCAAAGCCTCATACTTGGCTTCATTATTATTGTAGATATTGGAAATATAGTATGAGAATCTCATCACATCATGGTCTAGAGTTAAGAGAACTATTCCTACCCCTACTTTTCCTGAAAGCATAGATCATGGTGCTTCTCCTTTATGAAAGGATGTTGTACCATCAAAATACATCTCCCATCAGCGATTGTCAACCTCCCCTAAGTTCATGATTTGTTCATCGAGAAGATCATCACTAAGCGGAGAATCAACAGGAAGTGGGTGTGTTGCTAAGAATCTGCTAATGCTTGTCCTTTTATCACTCAGAGGGGTATTAATGTGATATCAAATTATGATAGTATCATGGACCAAAGCACCAACCATCCGGATAGCGTCGGTCGTGTCATGAGATATTGCGGTGGATTCTTTAAATTAAGTTCACCTTATGAGAAAGCATGTAATGTTGTAGCTTTTGGGATTCAAAGATTAAAGCTAGGCAATGTTTCTCAATAAGTTGGTAGTTCACTTCAGTAGGGATCAGATGATGGCTGAGGTAGTAGAGAGCCTTCTCCTATCCTTCATCATTGGCTTGGGTCAACAGAGCAGAGAGTCATCCAATGCAGTAGTGTAGAGGATGAGTGGTCGCTGGATAGGCTGCGGTGCTTCACCAAATACTGCTTAATATCTTCAAAGGTATGCTAACACTTGTCATCCCACTTGAACTTGGTGCCCTTTTTGACAAGTGCTGAAAATGGTTTGCATCTCTCCAATAGGTTGAAGATAAAACATCTTAGATACACCAACCACCCTTGGAACGATCTGAGTTGAGTTAGACTTTTAGGTGGTGATATTTCTAAGATAGCTTTGATCTTTTATGGATCTATTTCTATTCTCCAGTGTTGGACAACAACCCCAAGGAAGTTCCCTGAAGCTACTACGAATGCACACTTCAGAGAATTCATTTTGAGGTTGTATTGTCTTAATCGTTCAAAATTACTCTCAAGTCAAAGAGATGGTCTTCCTTTTATTTACTTTTGACTATGAGATCATCAACATAGCACTCAACCTAATAATGGATGGGTTCATTGGAGATCTGAGTCATGGCCCGTTGGTATGTAGCACCAGCATTTTTAAGGTCAAAAGGCATGACCCTATAACAAAAGATTATGATCGAGTTTGAAAAGTAATGTTTCTTTCATCTTGAGGATCTTGATTTGATTATAGCCAGATGACTCATCCATGAATGAGAATATTACATGAGATGAGGAGATGTCCACCATTAATTCTGGTATAGGAAGAGGAAACTCATCCTTAGGGCATGCCTTATTTGAGTCCCTGAAATCATCGCATATACGAATTTGGTCATTCTTTTCTTAACTAGTATGACATTGGCTAACCAGGAAGGGTATTTTTCTTCCCTGATGAAACTAACATCGATCAATTTCATAACTTTAGAAATGACCTGTTGTTCGATTTCTGATCGCATGCGTCTAAGAGCTTGCTTGACAGGGTTAGCATTAGGATATATTGCTAGTTTGTGGACTACTAGGTTAGGAGATAATCTAGGCATCTCTTCATAGGTCCATGCAAAGCAGTCCTTAAACTCAATCAATAGCCTAACTAAGTCATTGGTTTCTTCTTCATTTAGCAATTAACTGATGTATGTTAGGTGAGGATTTTCTTCTATCCTGAGGTTGATTTCTTTAAGCTTGTCAATTATTGAATGAGTCTCCTCTTCAAATTATGGCAGTGCATCTTTGATTTGGAGATCATCTAGATTATCTGAAGTTTCTAAACACACATCCTTGTAAGAGTTAGTGTGGTGTGCAAAGAACCTATCAGAGTCTAGATGATTGGTAACAACTAAGTAGTAATCGTCGTCATCGATTAGACTCACTAATCCTAGTCCTGATCTTTATTGTGCTTCCCTACCTCTATTGTTCCATAGCTTTATGAAGTACTCTGACCTGTGCCTTGGACCATGTGTAAGGAACCAAACCTTTCTTTATAAGATTATGAACACAAGGCGAGTACTAATCAAAAGATAATTTCATTAATTCTTTATATGAACTATCCTCAAGTTATACATCAGCTTCAGGACTTGAGGATGATGACCCCAATAGGAATCTCTTCGGCTTCATATCAATGGAAGACTTAGGGGCTTCCTTTACTAAACCTTCGCTTTTGAGGTGAAAGTGAGGTCGAGCTAAGGTTCCCAACCTATCGATAGTTTCACATAAATTTGATTGAATACTTTTTGTGCTTTGGAGGCCAGTTTTCATCACGTCATTTCAGTAAATGAAACCCATTGGGAGGGGTTGGCTGGTATACTTATCACATGAGACTCGTACTCTGAAATGGATTCCAAGTTTATGTGAATAATAGGTACTCATGAACTTCATAACCCCCATATGGTGGGGTCTTCACCTCTAGAGCCTATGTCTTCCTCTACTCTACCTAGTGGAGGTCAAGTCATCCTGCCCATATGTCCATATGATGGAATGAACTATGGGTGGCAACTCTACTTCTTTCTTGGTGCCCTTTTCTCATTCACTTTGTATTTTCCTTTCTCTTATCTTTTTCTTTCCCTTTTTCTTTTTCTTTTTTTGTTTTTCTTTTACTTTTGTATTGGAATTTTGGCCAAGTTCATAAGAAAAGGTATTTTGAGGAAGATAGTAGGCCACATCCTCATATATCTCAACCTTTATGATTGAAAATGACTTTTCATCTCCTTCGACATAATACTCAATTCCATCCTTTCTGAACTTGATGCACTGATGGAGGGAGGACAGAATCATCTTGTTCTGATGTATCCAAGGCCAACTGAGCAAAGCAGTGAATGAAGTATTCGAATCAATTATGTAAAACTTAGCTTCAGTCTTCCACTCACTTATATCCAAAGGTAACATAATGGAACCTAAAGCCCTCTCGCCTTGTTCATTGAATCCTCTCAACATCATCTGATCTCCTTAGAGTGTGGAGATGTTGATCCTCAAATAGGCAAAAGTCTTTAGACTCATAATGTTGATCGATGCACCTGGATCAACAAGAACCTGAAAGTCTCACCATGTCCACGTAATGTAGGGAACGTCCTCCATGTCCCCTAGTAGAAGGTCTTCATCTGTGAAGGTGATCCCTTGGGCTTCTCTTGAGTAATGTGCCTCCTCTCCAATAGCGGTCAGCTGGGCTAGGCATATTTTGGGGTTAAGAAGAGCCTTGATTTATGATTCCATCATCTCTTTGGATAAGACAAGGGCATCATATATGCTTAACTTAGTTGGCAACTTTCTCAAGTGAGTAAGGGCATTATAGTCCACCTTGGACTGATCTTCCATAAGCATATCCAAGGGTGGAGTATCCTGTGGAGGGGCTTCTCGATTATCTACACCAATGACTTGTTTCCCTTTATCTTGAGGTGTTGCCCTAGGAGGTAGAACCTTGCCACTACCAAGGTTGACTTCGGTGATCTCTTATGGCAGGGTTATGGAAGATTCTACCTGCTCATCAGGTACACCTCAGCTTCTCCTATGGGACCCTTAAAATCAGATGATTCCAAGTCTATCTCAAGAGGTGACCCATATTATTCAGAGAAGGAAAGTCCAACTCTGAATCAAAAAAGGGAGGTTGATTAGAATTATTATAGTTGTTATTTAGACTTGAAGAAAAGAATTATGAAACCCATTAGAAGTGAGACAGATGTAATTCAAACTAGCTTTATTCCTTGATTTCTTAGAAAAAATCTAGTAAAGTAAGTGGGGTGAGGGATTTGATGCCCTCATCCACTGATATAAGAGTTCTACTAGTAGAGGCTAGCTGAAGTATAAGTGTTCGCTAATGTAATAGCTGCAATAGTGGACTGGAGGGTGGGCTCATTCAGTGGTTGCGCTACTTGGCTATCCCGGGCTGGCATAGGCTGCTGCTGCTATTGAGCTCCCCATTTCCCTAAGTTTTCTTTGGTAACTTGCAAACCTTTGGGGGTTTGAGCTATCTCAACCACCTGTAGGAAAATTTTCTTGGAGGTATGGGATAAGGAGATATCCCAATCTTTTTTAGTTTTAGAAGGATCGCAGGTATCCCCAAGGATTACCCTAATGGAACTAGTGGTTATTCGATAAGATATTCTTTTTAGGTAACTATATCACCAATCTTAAATCTATGCTCAAGCCAATCCTTGAATGTAAAACAATCTTCCAAAATGTGACCTAGTATGTAGTGGTAGGGGCAAAAGTTAGGATCATTGCTTTTGCCTACTTCCTCGGCCTAGGCTCGTAGTTGAAAGTCAAGTTTCCTTAAGAGATTCTTCAAGATTTTTTTAACTACCTCCCTCTTAAATAAATATGGTTTGTTTAGTTTATCCATAAGAGTAAGTGGGTAATCTACTTGAGGTATGTATCACGATGATGATGTGGTGAGGAGGCGTGAAGGCCATGGAGGCTCTGGCGGCGGAGATGGATGGCCTAGGTTGTGGTAGAAGAGGTGGAAGTGATGGCTGTGGAGTACGAGGTCTCTCATATTGCTCTCTAGCTGACTGTTTTCTCTTGTCTACCACTATCACTGCCCCTGGTTTCTTCTTGTATGCTTTCTGCAGCTTTGACTTGGGCAACTGGTCTTGAAAAGGCAACTGTTTGGCCTCTCCTTGTAGACTAGCATCCTTATTGATTAGCTTCTCAAAAGTTTTGATGGTGAATCCCTTAAGCATGAAGGCGGTCATGCCATGAATATTCTTTAGAAGAATTTCAATGGCATGCTATTCAGATAGCTACGGCTCGCATTTCATACTTAGGTTATGCCATATGAGAATGAAGTCAACAAGGGACTCACCTGGGTGTTGTTGTTCTACAACGAGATCACTTATAGTGACCCTTTGCTGAGCTCTAGCAAACCTTTTGATGAAGAGTTATTCCAACTCAGCAAAAGTCTTCACTGAATTGTTGGGAAGTTCAGCATACCAATTGAAGGCAATGCCTGCTAAGCTACTGATGAAGAGGTAGAACAAAAGAGCATCATTATCACCCACGTTGCAACAACTAGCCTTGAAATGTTCTACATGCTGCCTTGGGTTCGCTGCCATCGAAGCACTTGAAAGAAGGTGGTATGAAACCCTTAGGACATTGGATGACATCAAATTTCTCTAGATAGGGTCTACCCTTTGGAACCGATGATCCTCCTCGGGCTTGAGCCATCGCTTCCCTCACTTGCAGCTCAAACATGGTCTTGATGTCCTTTTTCTGTACGGAGGTACTATCCACTACCTTTCTATACAAACTGGTGCTACCTTGCTCTACTGGCAGTGTAGTCTTAGCCTGATCCAAGACATGCAACAACTCAGGTGGACCGATTTCTACCATAGTAGGATGAACTATCAAGGCTTGGTTCGGAAGTGCTAAGACAGCTACTAGCAAATCTTCAAGCCTCTTGGAATCCTATCTAGTTTTTCATCCTTCTATTTTAATTGTTGAAGGAAGTGTTGGGTCGAATATGCTATGTCTTCCTACTCAACCACATCATCTTCCAATGTCTGCTGATCTCTAAGGAGGGACCTCATGCTGTCTACCATGCAAGCTGAATCTCCCAATAAATCATCTTCATTCGGATCAAAGCTGATCTTCTCCTTGTCAGACCAGCCATATCCTAAGATCTCCTTCTTCTCCATGAGACAATGGGCTATTATATCATCTAGAGAATGATCCATCTAAACTAGCACAAATGATTTTGGCTGACCGGTGATAGGGTCACTATCATGTACTGAGAGGCACTGGACCTCCCCTGTTGCTAGAGAGTTAACCCTGTGAGGGATATACTCATTGGAAGAAATATGCTCCTGGCTATCACTAAGTTTGTATGAAGTGACACTCCTAGGAGGGTCTATCATCATAAGTGAAACTGAGCTATCACCTTCTCCCTCGGCAACTGCTATCTCCATCATCGGGACAACACAACTATAATGCTCTGTGGTCGTCATTCCTTCTTCACCACTACTGAGGTAGAAAATCGAGTATGAGAGCTCAGCCTCGCCACAGTCGGTAGCGTAGATGGGAACGGAATCACTTGGTCATAGCCGTATCACTAGTGAGGGTCTGCACAATAGTCCTCTTTCTATGATGGGTGGTACCCATCAAGAATCTTGATTATGTCGATGTGAAAGCATGAGTAAGAAAATGAGTCTTTGAAGCGGTACCTACACTACGTGTCTCCTAGTTGGAAATTTGAACTGATGTGCGGGACTCTCTGGCCCTCTCCTGCCTAATATGTCTGCCAATGCTGCAAGGAATGATAGAATGTAGATCAAATTGAGCCCCAGACTCTAATCATCCGTAGGCTCCATCGACTTGGCAAAAAACTGACTAAAGGCCAGCATATGACCTCCTCCTCTCCGTAATAGGAGCCTGATACTGCACTGGTAGGGAGTGTGAAACAAAAATCCTCCTACCATCCTCTCTATTTGAACAAGAGAGGGGGTGAAACCTATTCTCTGCGATCAGGGGGTAAACCATCCTAGGTGCATCCTCCACTATAGACTGGGCAGCTGTCTCCATCTCCCTAGCTATGCATGTACGAAACTGCTTGATAATGCGGTTCTTGTTTCAATGTTGAGTATAGGTAGGAGGACCAGTACGAGAGCTACACCCAAACTCAAAGGTTAGGGAGGCTACCCATAGAGCTAGGGGAGCCTTCCCCTTAGATGGAACCGATGAGCTAGGGGCAACAACAGGAACCACTAACGTCGGCCGACACTACTAATATTGGGCGCCACGACCTTCCCTTCGGAGAGAATCTCGAATCGGTGGTAGCTGCTTGATGACGGTTCCTGCGTGATGCTCCTGGTAGTGAGGGTAGTCACATCATTTGTAATCCGGGCCCCCTCAAAGCCTCAGCCAAAGTGGATGAGGTGGGCATAGTCAGAGTGTGGGAGGTTGGCCTAATCCAAGGCCAGATCTATCCCATAAGGAAATATGAAGATGTACTTTTGTGTTACCATTGAAATGAACTGAGCTAACTGAACTGAAAATTGAATCTGAACGAACTGAATTTGACTAAAAGTCTACAATGTTGAAAAATAAACTTGAATCAGATTTCTACTTTGTTGACTTTTTGAATTTAGAATTAAAATTTGAACCCACGCTCAATAACTTGAAAGTGTTAAGTGGGGTTCAAATGAATTTAGAAGAGAGATTTTTGAATTTGATTGGAAAGGAGATTTTTTTTTGGAATCCACTCTCAACAAATTTTGTAAGTTGAAAATGGATTCAAATATTTTTGAAGAAATTTGATGCTTCCATAGGTTCATATTTGATTTTGATTTTTTCTTTTGAGGACCCTTCCTTTAACAAATTTGGGTATGTTAAAGTAAAGGGTTAATTGATTTTGTTTGGACTTTGATTTAGAAATTTACTCACTTAGCAAATTTGAGTATGCTAGGAGAGGTGTTTGAAAACATTTTTCTTCTTTTTGTTTGCTTGTTTGTGAATCATGTGATTTAGAATTCAAAATAAAATCTTCACTTAGCAAATTTGGGTATGCTAGAATGAGGTTTCCAATTATATGTTTGAAATTTTTTATTTTGAAAATGGAGACTTCACTTAGCAAATTTGGGTATGCTAAATGAAGTTCCAAAAGGTGTTTGAAAATTTGTGAAATGGAAATTTCACTTAGCAAATTTGGGTATGCTAAATGAAATTCCAAAATTTGTGTTTAAATTTTGATTTGAAAATTGAGACTACACTTAGCAAATTTGGGTATGCTAAAATAAAGTTCCAAAATATGTTTTGAAAATTTTATGAGATGGAGATTTCACTTAACAAATTTGAGTATCCTATATGAAATTCCAAAATGTGTTTAAAATTTTGATTTGAAAATGGAGACTTCACTTGGCAAATTTGGGTATGCTAAATGAACAATCCAAAGGTGTTATTGTTTTTGAAAAAAGAATTCCTTAGCGAATTTAGGTATGCTAAATAAAAGAAATTCCAAACTTTGTTTTAAAGATTTTGAAAAAGAGGATCCTTAGAAAATTTAAGTATGCTAAGGAAATCCAAATGTGTTTGTTGTTTTGATTTTTGTTTTTAAAAGATAGGAGTCTTAGCAAATTTAAGTATGCTAAGGAAATCCAAATGTGTTTGTTGTTTTGGTGATTTTGAAAAAGAGGATTCTTAGCAAATTTAAGTATGCTAAGAAAATCCAAATGTATTTTGAATTTTGTGAAATGGAGATTTCACTTAGCAAATTTGAGTATGCTAAATGAAATTCTAAAATATATTTTGAAAATTTTATGAAATGGAGATTTCACTTAGAAAATTTGAGTATACTAAATGAAATTCCAAAATGTGTGCTGAAATTTTTGATTTGAAAATGGAGACTTCACTTAGCAAATTTGGGTATGTTAAAATGAGGTTTCTAATTGTATTTGAAATTTTTTTGTATGAAAGTGGAGACTTCATTTAGCAAATTTGGGTATGCTAAAATGAAGTTCCAAGTGTTTTGAATTTTGATTTTAATTAAGAATGAAGCCTTCATTCAATAAATTTGGGTATATTGAATGGAGAGGTTTCATTTGTGTATCTGGAAAATATGATTGTTGTTGACTTTATTTTTGGAAAGATGATTGTTAGTTTTATTTTGAAAAATGATTGTTGATTTTGTTTTTGAAAATGAAATCTCCATTCAATGAATTGAATGAAGAAGTTCATTTGTGCTATTTGATAGTTTGATTGTTAAATTTTATTTTTGAGAATGATCCTAAATATAATAATCATGAAGAGGTTGAGGTAAATTTTTATGCAAATATTTTATTATGTGCATTTAAAAAGTCTTTTTTGAAAAAGCAAGATTTTTTAAGAGGCATTCATTTCTCTTTCTTTTTAGAATGAACCTTATCTTACCATGGAAATTGTAAGAAGGAAGTCTTTAGTTATTTCTTTTTATTAAATTTATTTTTTGACCTATTGGGGAACCCAATAGGGGTTTTAAGACCTACAAAGAGTAAGATCCTAAAACCTAAAGGATGTTGGCTAACTTAGCTTAAAGATGAAATAAACTAAGTGTCGACAGAAAAGAAAGATAGTCCTAGACCCATATGAATTATGAATCCACTATCGATACTTGGAGACAACGATCATTTACCAAAGATTGTGAGAGGTACCATCCCTAGCAGAGTCACCAAAAATTTTATATTTTTCCTAAACAAACCTATTCAAAAGAAAGGCATTTTAAGATTAATTAAAGTGAGATACTATCAGAAAACACACAACACTTCATTTCTTTCCCAACATTTGTAACATGCATATGGATGAATCCTAGCATATCTATACATGAAGATGGAAATGTTTAGCACACCTTCATGATGAATGATAAATGATGTTACTTAAGAAAACTTGAATGCTTTATGATGCATGGTTTTCATTAAGTAGAAAAGTGGGATTCTCTTACCCATTTTTCATATGCACATATACATGTATGAAAGTCATAAGTGTGTACGGTGGCATTGTTACCACCAGGCGTGTAAGGTACAAAATCTACTTAGGACTACTTAAAGCCTCACAACCCCGAGGTTGTCCAAATTAATATATCACTTTCTTTAAATACATGTGCATGTACAAAAAAAAAAAAAGAAATGCATGGAAAGAGAATCATACAAAGTTTATATTTTTTTTGTTTGATTTGTTTATGCAATTTATATGTGTAAGTGTGGATGTCCTTCTTAATTGATAACATAGGGATGAATAATAATAGATTTAAGCAAGTGTTGTGTTCTTTTCATATGAACTATACACTTTGTAAAATCCTATTCAAAACTATGCTAAATAAGAAGCAAAGGAAAGTCACACAATGCACATCCTTATATTTATACTCACATGCAAGCTTATAAATAATTATAAGTTGCATACCTTTCAGTTTTGATGTTTGATTCATAAATTTTAAAAATAATTTTGGATTTAATAGTGATAATAGCCATTCTTATTCTTACTTTAGCCAAAACATGCAATTTGACATAAAAAACATTTCATTTTTAATTTAATTTTTAAAAGGCATGAATGCATGATTTCCATATGACATACACATTTAACATGCTAGGAAAAAAATAAAGTGATGAAAGCAATGTAAATTCATTCACCCAAATTAATTTCGAAAGATAATCTTATGAAATAAGAATGCTTAAAGTGAATCAAAATTGTTTAATGAATTTTTGTTTGTTTTATTTTGAGTTTAATTTAAATTTGAGAAATATGAGATGAGTTTGTTGGTCTTAACCCATTTCCACATGTGTATGATGTTTTGGTTTAATTTTTAGGTGATTAGATCAATTTTAAACTTTGATTAGGTTAAGGTGTAGATTATATTTATTAATTATCCCTTACCTACACCACTTTAACATATTTAATCAAATAATTATGAGCCAATGTATGACATAAAATGGCACAATGGATTTAAGATAGTAATGCACCAAGGAAAGAAAGGGGTCTAATTCAATTGGCTTACAATTAGTGATTAATTATGCTAAAGGGTTTAATTTAAGTACTTTCATAACCCTCCCCACATATGTAGGTTGGATTTTGATTTCCTTAAGTTACTTAGATTATTAAACACCTAAGCATCTACCCAAGATGAATTGGTTGACTTATGTAATGTTTTGATTTTGAAAAGTTTGATTAATTAAGCCATTTAATTAAGTGATTAAATTATTTAATTAATTTGCACTTTAATTAGATTTTTATCCAAATGAAATAAACTTAAGGGAAAAGATTTGGGAAAGGATTCCTAATCTCATTCCCTAAGTCTATTCATTTTTCTAAGGTAATTATCATGATTAATTAATGGATTTATCACTATTTAAAAGGTTAATTAATCATTTACTTGATTAAGAGGATAATTAGGAATGAATAAAGTAATTCCCCCAATTAGACCATTAATAAATTCCAATAAAATTTGGGGAGGCAGAAGTAATCCCCTAAATGCACATGAGAAGTTTGGAATTAATTAGTGGGATAATTAGAGAGTAATTAGCATAATCACATTCCCAATAAAACCCAAATTCAAAAATATCACTATTCAAAATCAATTGAAATTAATTTTAGATTATTCCCCTTTGAATTATCTTCATAATGCATTTTATTTTGTATTTTTCTGATTTTTTTACATTTATTTATAGATATTTGAAATTTAGTGATTATTAGGTAATTAAATCCCTAATTATATGACTAATCTCATCGGGGTCATGTGGAGGCTGACATGGAGGCTGACATGGTTCATGCTTTCTATGTGGCATGATGGGATTCATCACCTAAGTTATCACATCCTAGTGCCACATCGGCCTCTACGCTTTCTCCTCAACACTAGATCAAGATGGAATGATAATAGATCATAGCTCCGCGGATTCATCCATCCATCTTTAATGATCCATCCTTTCACCATCTAGGAGTAAGCACAAGTAGATCTAACATTCAATTTTGCATGAGGAAAGAATTTTCTTTCACAAAGGACCTTTCTATAGGCTTTGATCCATACCTTCCAAGGTTATCATCATTGAGGTAGTTTCATCTAGTAGAGATGAAGCTCTGTTGAAAGTTTCAAGCCTTGGGATGAAGTGGATCTTCCTATGGACCAAGCTCTTCTTCAAATTCTCACCGCTTGGTCTAACTCCCACCTCCCTTGCCTTTGAAGCTTTGAAGAAGGTTTGGATGAGTTCGATTAGGTTCCCTCAAAGTGCTTGCAAGAGGAATTGGATTGATATTGTGTATTGAATGAGTTGGAAATTGACTTAGCCTCCCGTATTTTCGATTTGAAGGAATCCAAAAATGGAGAATGCCAAATGCTTGGGGATTGCTTGAGGGATCTTGGGAAGCTTGCCTTAGGTGTCTCTTAGTCAATCGAGTGTGAGTCTCTCTGATTAAAGTGGAATTAGGGGGAGTATATCTCCCGCTAGGTGGATCGGATGACCGAGCTTGCCTTTGCCATTTTGATCAAATTCATCCTATGCAATGGGTTTGTTAGGCTGTTAAGGGTTGCACATGGTTCAGTTTTGGCCAGAGGAGGTAGTGGAGAAGGTGTCATGTGCTTAAATTGAGTGGAGAAGGGATCCCATATGCTCAATTTCAAGTGAGTGGTCGATTTGGCCATTGGGTTGGGTTTGACTGACCCAAACCCATTGGGTCATGTTCACCATCCTCATTAGTGACCATTTGGTCCACTAAGAGGATGCCAAGTGTCCATGAAAAGGAATTGACCAATTTACAAATGGTTTTGATTTTGGGTTACCCTAAGGCCTAGGGGTAAAATGATCATTTGGCTTGTATTTCAGTTTGAATATGTTTGGTATGATTGAAAAAGGGTTAGGCCAAGTTTTAATGAATTTGGAATTGAACTGATATGATTTGGCTCATATTGAACCATTTAGGTCAAAATGGGTCAAGTTGGGTCAAGTTGACCAATTGGTCAAAAACCAAGGTTGGGTCAAGTTCATATGACCATTTGAAATGTTTTGGCAACATTGGTTTGGTTCAATTTAGTTTACATTTGGATTTGGTTCATTTGATTTCATTTAGGTCAAATTGGTCAAGTTGACCAATTTGACCCATTTGACCTATCTAGGTTAGGTCATAGGTTGGTTTAGATTTGGTTGGTCATTCGAAATGTATTAGTATCTTTGGTTCCAGTCAATTTTGGTTTAATTTGATTTTAGCTCAATTGGACCATTTAGGTCAAGTTGGGTCCATGGCCAATTGGGCTAGGTTGAGTCTAGTTGGCCAATTGGGGCTTTGGTCAAGTTCAACAAGTGATTTGGAATGAACTTAACCCATTGGTTTCAATCGATTTGGCTTAGATCAAGTTTTGACCTATTTTGACTTTTTAGGTGAAGTTGGATCAACCTAGGTCAAGTGGTCAATTGGGCTAGGTTAGGCTAAAATGATGAGTTAGTTAAGTTCAAATATTGATCATGAATTGGTTTTGATCAATAGTTTCAATCAATTTGGCCTATGATGGATTTTAGCTAGTTTAGGTTTCATTTTGGCTAAGTGTTGACTTGGTCAACCATTAGGTTTGACTTGGTTTGACCCAATTTAAGTAATTGATCATCTCATGAAGATTGTTGATCATGATGAGAGGCTTAGGTGGGCTTAATTCAATCCAATTTAGGTAGGATTAGAATTTGGCTCAAAAGGATACTTTAGGTCACTTTGGGTCAAGTGAGCCTAAGTGGGTCAAATGGTTTGGTCAAAGTTTAATTTGAATTTGATTGAACTCACATATGAACTTATGATTAAAATATAAATCCATTTGCAAGTGATTTGAAGTCAAATGGGTTTTGATTCATTTGACAATTTCAAGTTCAAAGGGTGAACATGAGTTTGACTTGGGTTTGATTTTTGAATTTGGTTTTGGATTGATGATTGAAGTTTATATTTATATTTGATTTCATGATTGAAGGATTGATTGAATCATGAAGAAAAATCAAGGGTTTGGCTTGATTTGAATTTGATTTGGCTAAGTTCAAGAATTTGACTTGAAAGGCTTAGGTTGAATTTTGGTTGAATTTGGGTTTGAGTTTTGAATTTAGTTTTGGATAATTGAATTTAAATTTCATTTATATTTGTGAATATAAATGAGAATATAAATAGGTTATGAGAAAATTTCTTGAATTTGAATTGATTTAGATTAGATTTGAGCTAAGTCCATAACATGGAATCAAAGGGACTTAGAAAGGATTCATGAATTTGGAATTGAGTTTTGGATTTAGTTTGGTTATTTGAATTTATATTTCATTTATATTTGTGAATATAAATGAGAATATAAATGAGTTATGAGGTAATTTCTTGAAATTGAATTGATTTAGATTTTATTTGCGCTAATTCCATAAGGTGGAAATCAAAGGGACTTAGAAAAGATTTTGGATTTAGAATTCAATCATGGATTTCAATCATTTGGAATTGATTCATGATTTGAGAAAATACATTAAGTTGGAGTTGAAGTTGATTTTAGTTTAGAGTTGATTTGAATTTGGAGTTTGACTTAAAAGAAGGAAGTGAGGACTTTGTTCAAGTTAAAAGGTAGGCAAAATATTCTAACACCCCTAAGGCATGACTTATTCCTATAGCTGACTCTTCTAAGTCTCTAGGGTTAGGTTAAGTGTTCACCTAATCACTAGATGTCTCTTAAGACTAAGGAACTCTTAGTGTCTAAGAGAAGTCCTATGTCTAAGATGGAGCCTTAATTATAGGTTGATTGGAGCCTTAATATTAGGTTTTTGGAGTTATTTTTGAGTTGTACTCTATGTACTCTCCTGAGAGTACAGATTTTTTTATCAATTTTTTTTAATTTTTCATGCCTGTTTGGGAAGAATGTGTTTACTGCAAACCAGTTGGAGCAATTTGGAGGCTCTTGGCTTGATTTTTGAGTATTGCATCGACTCTCAGTACTCTTAGAGTACGACTTCTAACATTTCCCACTCATTGCTTTGTTTGGAAAGGAAATATTTACTATATTCAATTACAGGTTGATTGGAGCCTTAATATTAAGTTTTTAGAGCTATTTTTGAGTTGTACTCTCTATACTCTCTTGAGTGTATAGATTTTTTTATTAGTTTTCTCCAATTTTTCATTCCTGTTGGGAAGAATGTGTTTACTACAAACCAATTGGAGCAATTTGGGAGCTGCTGGATTACTTTTTTAAGCTAATTTGCATCTGTACTCTATGTACTCTTAGGAGAGTACAGACCAATTTCCTAATTTTTCCCACTTCTCTTAGCCTGTTTGGAAAGGAAATATTTATTATATTCAATTACAGGTTGGTTGGAGCCTTAATATTAGGTTTCTGGAGATATTTTTGAGTCGTACTCTCCTGAGAGTACATATTTTTTTATCAATTTTTTCCAATTTTTCATGCTTTCTTGGGAAGAATGTGTTTACTACAAACCAATTGAAGAAATTTGGGAGCTATTGGGTTGCTTTTTTAAGCTATTTTGCATCAGTACTCTCTGTACTCTCAGGAAAGTTTAAACCAATATCCTAATTTTTTCCACTTATGTTAGCCTATTTGGAAAGGAAATATTTATTATATTCAATTACAGGTTGATTGGAGCCTTATTATTAGGTTTCTGGAGCTATTTTTGAGTTGTACTCTCTTGAGAGTACATATTTATTTTTATCAATGTTTTGCCAATTTTTCATGATTGTTTGGGAAGAATGTGTTTACTACAAACTAGTTGGAGCAATTTGGAGGCTCTTGGCTTGATTTTTTGAGTTGTTATGCATCTGTACTCTTAGGAGAGTACAGACCAATTTCCTAATTTTATTGAAAAGTAAAATAATAAAAATAAAAGTCGGCCTAATTGAAAGGTATGCAACCAAACCTTGAATTTGATGCTTGTTGAAAGGAATTTTATTTGAAAGTTGAGCTTGAAGGTTTGTCTAGAAAAGGTCATAGTTAATCAAATTAACTAAGGTTTTATTTGGTATCAAATTTATTTTTATTTTAAAAAATATATTTATTTATTATATTTTAAAAATGATTTCATTTTTTATTTTTAAAAATAAATTATATTATTTAAAAAAATTAAAATATATTTTAGATATTTTAAGTAATTTTAAAAATAATTATGCGCATCAAATATAATTTGTTGCAATTCAAAATATAAAAAATATAAAATAAAAAATAAAAGTGATCTCAAATAGCCTTTAAGATTCGAGTAATATGCTTGACCAAGAAGTTCCATGTGTTGATAATTTAGTTGATCTCAAATTTTCTTATAGTTTGAATTCTTCACCCACATTAGAATTTTAGGTCAAGGTTTTGTTAATAATTAAGTAATTTAAAATGCTTAAATAATAAATTAATCCAAGCAAAATAGCAAAATAGCACTTGTTTAATATTTATAATATTTGAAATTTAAATTTAATTATCATGCATGAAATAGCTACAAATATATTCAAAATTTAAAAGAAACAAGATCCATATTCTTCATTTATGATGATAAAATTATTTTATAAAAAAGAAATATAGATATTATAGATATGAGTGCTTCATATTTTGGAGGTCGAGAATATTTCTATTGTAAAATGAATTTTAATACCTCAAAATTATTATAAAATTGTTATTTTTATAATCACTTTATATACATACTATAAGAGAAAAATATAAATTAAGAAATTAGTATACAATTATTGATTTTTAATTTTATATTAGATCCTCAAGATAGATAATGATCATTCAAAATTAATAATATTTGTGAATTTATAATAATATTTTATTCTGAAGACTTCATGAATATAGAAACAATGCATCTATAGCATCAAATGGGGCATTTTAAATTTGAAGCTTTAGGTCTATAATTTATGATCTCTCCTAAATATTTACTAAGACAAGAAACGTAATTATATAACATTTTATTGATAGATTTGTTAGATTGATCATGACACTGTTTCAATAATTTTTTTTATTAATTTATTGATAACATAAACTTAAAAAAATATTACATTATATTTCGATATAGAATCAATGATTAATGGTTAATAGAGTGTACAGATGCAATATACTCAAGTAGAATCTGAGAATCAACCACATCTAGAGATACATGATTTACTAATTTTTTTTTATTTTGTACATCCATCATGTAGCAAGCAATATCAACCAAAATCTATAAATAAATGATCAAAAATCGATACAAAGTTACACAATTCAATATACTCTCTCTCCCTCTCTCTCTGAAAACTGTTTAATGTGAGTTCATAGCCTGGATTCAACATCATCACTTACATAATTAAGCCTTCATCATCATCTACCTAAAAATTGAAACAAAGGAACTACAAATTACCCAATTTATTGCAGAAGATCGTAAGAATGAAGGATTAACACATTATTTTCATCGACATAACACAAATTGTTAAAACCATTCGAAAATATTAGACATGTAGCATAAAAAGAAATTTGAAAAGTACTGATTGGATATATTTGAACAACATTTTTCATGAGAAGAACACCCAAATTGATTGGAATAATGCTTTCATCTATGTATTGAGCTGTTGGAACACATTGTACAGCCTCGAAAGAGAAATAAACAAGCAACAAAAAAATTAGCTGAATAATGTAAGGACCCTCAAGACACTGCACCTTGCATGCTTGATGTCCAGTGTCAAGCAGTCCAAATATTCATATAATCAAATTGGAAAAAAGATAAAAAAATTGCCTCATGTAATTGATGATTTGTACAACCATTTCTTTTTTCCCCTCATCAACACCAACCAACAATGAGTAATCCATGACATCAATGGACTGTAAAGCAAAAAAAAACCAAAAGTAAATAAATAAATGTTGTGGAAGGAACAAGCAAAAAAAAGCATGGAATAAGCAAAAATTGCTCATTAAGCAATTTATTTAACATGGTTCTCATCTTCCTTGCTTCACAAATTAAAGAACATTAATTATAATAATGCAAAATAATAGAAAAATAATCATCACACTTAATCATTACTAAATGACACTTGAATATATCAAACCAGACGCATTATTAAACCATTATTCTCATTCACATACAAAATGCTACAAACTGAAAGTAGAATGGAGAAGCACAACATATTTACGTGGAACGAACCGGTTCAGGGATTATGATTGTAATTGACATTAACGTGTGTATAGTCGAAGAACACACAAATAAATGATGTCATGCACTAAAATGTTTCCCTGTAATGATATCCATCATCAGCTTAGTGTACCCTTCAACTGACTGATTGATTGTTGAGCTTGAGTTAAATTCCTAGAAATAGAACATCGTATTAGTTAATGATATATAATAGCATGATTGACAAGTTTTTCATGCATACCTCTGAAAAGCACCCGGGCATAATAGGAAAGGTGTTGCAATTGGTGACTCTACATGTTCTTCACCCCTCTCAAATTGTTCTTTGGATTCTGTAACAACAAAAGAAGGATGGTTCAAAGTTTAAAAATAATATGTAAATACTATAACTTCAGAGGCAAAAAAAAAAATTACTCTTGGCTTTTTTGGTTCTCTCCCAATATCCCTTAAGCCTTGCATTTGAAACACCCTTTGGCCACTACTTAACTGGATCCTTTAAAATGTCATTTCCCTTATCTGTTGTGGTTGACTTCTTCTTCTTAGTTGTTCTGTCAACTGGAGGTGAATTCCCACATAATATAGAGTCGACATTATCAGATAGTTTTTTTAAGGACCCAAGCATATACTCCTCTACTTTCTTATTACCCAGTGCCCTGGTGTTTATTTGATATGCATATCGACTGATCTGGTTCCAGAGAATAATGTCAGTTTCATTTTCATCATTGTCTTGCACATCTTTTAAGTTCTTGTGAGCACTGTCAAAGTAGATATCCCTATTTTCTCTGATTGACCAACGCATGAGAAGGTACTTATTCGAAATGCGCACAATATCTTCCTGACTAAGAACTCTGATTGACCAACTCAAAGCAACCCATTCATTTCAAATTTTTTACAACTACAAGTTATATTTAGGCTTATCTTGTCAAAATGAACAGTCAATATTTTGGAAGAACTCTTATTCTCTAAGTTTCTCACCAAACACTCCATGGGATTGTTATCCGACACATTTGCTGCTAATACTCCAACACCATGCAGAAATTCTTCATCAAACATTGTATAAAGCTTTCTTGTGTAAAACATAGCAGCTTATTTTAGAATTGGGCTGGTCTTAACAACAGGAACTATTGCTGACTGGTTGCACTTGAAATCTTCATCATGTTCATTCCGACGCCATGTGTCGATAACCTTCTCCAATCCCAAGAAACAATCTATGATTGAACTTGTTGGTTTGGAGATTCCGTGACATACATTATTTGTGGACTCACTACGTTGCATTTACAAGATTCCCATACAGAATGAGTCTTTATAGATTGTAGTGGACCACTTACTTCTAATTTTATAAAGCTCAGACAGCCAAGCATGATCGTGCAAATTACCCTCAACTAGCATAGTAGACCAAGCTTGCTCGAAGTCCTGCTATGAGTCACACTTGCTCATGCATGTATATAATAGACTTTGCACTGCCTTATTACTATTAAAGAAGTGTACCTTCAAAGGAGCTTTTTTTTTTGAAATATGTCATTGGCACAACCTATGACGAGTGCGAAATGCACATTTCGATTCGCTCGAGCTTGATCAGTGAATATTGTTATAGGATGCCTATCACTAATTAACCAGAGAAATATTTTGAATAGCCATGTGAATGACTCAATTATCTCTTCTGATAGAAAGACTACTCTAAATAAGATATTTTGCCAGTGATTCACTCCAATGAAAGGGACACAGACAAGATTATATTTATTGAGTCGATAGCTTGTATCAAAAATTATGACATCCCCAAAATAATCATATTTTATCCTTGACATGACATTGCTCCAAAAAAAACTAACTAAGCTATCTGACTCATCAACTTGGACATCCTATGCAAACATCCCATCCTCCGCTTGTTTTTCCTTGAACAGTTGTATTAATGCATTACTATCACCATTTGCAATCTTCGATATTTTCTCTTTTTGGATGAAATTGAATGCATCATTTTTTATGAAGCAAATATTCTCCAAGCCGCCAACTTCCTCACTTAGATAGCTGAACACATCAGTTGTTCTAATTCTGGCCTCTGTCATGGTCTTCAACAGAGCTGCCTTCTCATCGCTGATGCCTCTATATGATCTAAGAAGATGTAGGTCACCCGACTTTGACAATGAATGATTATGACTTTCTATATATTTTTTTATCGTCCAATTCCCATCTAAATCAATAGAAAATCTAATCATGGTCAGACAACCACTCCTTGTATCTATTTTCTGGAATTTAACTGCGCAATTTAGATCGGTAGCTTCTTTTTGACCTGCTTTTGCACATAAAAAATTCTTTGATTTTAATTTCTTGGGGTTTGGCCAATAACTAGTATGATCCTTCCAAACACTGAACCTAATTTGATGTGCATAATCACAGTACAGTGCATAGGCCTCCATTTCATTATGAACAGTGGTGCTAAGGAGTTTCCCCACATTTGGGTCATTAGACATCACGGCTTCATCATCGCACTATTTATTTACTGCATTCACGTGCGCAAACAAAAATATGTCACATGCAGAAAAACTTAAAAATAACAAAATGCTCTATACTCTGATGAGAGTACAGAGAGTACATATGCAAATCTCTCCTAAAAACTAACCAAACAGCCTCCAAATTACTTCTAATAGAATGTAATAAACTTATTCTCTCCAAACAGGCCAAAAATTTGACAAAAAATGAAAAAAAATAATATGTCCTCTCATGAGAGTACAAAGAGTACAGATGGAAATCTCCCCAAAAAAACTAACCAAACATCCTCCAAATTGCTTCTAATGGAATGTAATAAATATATCTCCAAACATGCCAATAAATTTGATAGAACATGAAAAAATAATCTAAACTCTCATGAGAGTAGAGTACAGATGCAAATCTCCCCTAAAAACTAACCAAACAGCCTCCAAATTACTTATAATGGAATATAATAAACTTATTCTCTCCGAACATACCAAAAAATCAGACAGAAATTAAAAAAATAATATGTACTCTCATGAGAGTACAGAAAGTACAGATGTAAAACACTCCTAAAAATCAATCAATCAGTCTTCAAATTGCTTCTAATGGAATGTAATAAATTTATTCTCCAAATAGGCCAAAAAATCGGACAGAAATTGAAAATAATATGTACTCTCATGAGAGTGAGAGAGATGTAAATCTCTCATAAAACTAACCAAACAATCTCCAAATTACTTCTAATGTAATAAACTTATTCTCCAAACAGCCAAAAAAATCGAGAAAATGAAAATAATATTTCTCTCATGAGAGTACATAGAGTACAAATATAAATCTCTCTTAAAAACTAACCAAACAGCCTCCAAATTACTTCTAATGGAATGTAATAAATATATTTTCTCCAAACAGGCCAAAAAATCTAACATAAAATGAAAAAAATAATTTGTACTCTCATGAGAGTATGAGTACATTTTAAAGTATATAAATATATATTGAATAATCAGACTCTCATGAGAGTACAGATGCAAAATACTTTTAAAAACTAACTAATCAGCCTCCAAAATACTTCTAATGGAATGTAATAAACTTATTCTCTCTAAACAGGCCAAAAAATCAGACATAAATTAAAAAAAAATAATATGTACTCTCATGAGAGTACAGATGCAAAACACCCCTAAAAATCAACTAATCATCCTCCAAATTACTTTCAATGGAATATAATGAACATAATTCCTCCAAATAACCCAAAAAATCTGACAGAAAATGAAAAAATAATTTGTACTCTCATGAGAGTATAGAAAGTACAGATACAAATCTCTTCTAAAAAATAACATAATAGGCTCCAAATTGCTTCTAACGGAATGTAATAAATATATTCTCTTCAAACAGACCAAAAAATCATATAGAAATTGAAAAAATAATCTATACTCTCATGAGAGTACATAGAGTACAGATGCAAAATACTTCTAAAAACCAACCAATTAGCCTCCAAATTACTTCTAATAGAATATAATAAACTTATTCTCTCAAAACATGCCAAAAAAATATGACAGAAATTGAAAAAAATGTTCTCACGAGAGAGCATACAAATCTCTTCTAAAAATCACCAAACCTCCAAATAACTCAGAATGCCAATTCAAAAGACCGAAGTGAAAAAATGTGAAAAAAATGGTAATTTTAATAATGGACATGTGTAATACTACAATTAGAATCCGGACGTAAAGCTACATCCGGACTCCACACGTAATATTTTCTTTTTAAACATAGTCACCGCCATAACCTTCTTCTCACCATTGTACTCGTACTCGCTAGCGTGATGCAAAAGAGAATTAAATATATTGTTAATTTAAAAATTATTTTTCATTTTTTAATATGGATGACAAATTCTTTATTAAATGGAACTTAAGATAAATTAATAATAGTAATTTGTTTTAATACCATAAAATTGATAAAAAATCATATAAATATATAATTAGAATTAATTTTTTTATTTTTTTAATATATAATATTATATTTAATTATAAAATTATTTAACTTTCAAATTTTATAATATACAATAATTAATTTAACATAATGTTATCTAAAAATAGATATTTTTTGAAAATATCTGCGACTCAATAATTAAAACAATCAATTCCGCTAATATTATAAATTTCAGTCATACATATTTTATAATTTATTCAAATTAATCCGATTAAGATAAAGTAAATAAATATACAATAAGTTCAAATTAAAATCAATTTGAATTGAATAAAATCTAAAGATCTTTTAAATATACTTAATAAGTTCAATTGATAAAAACTGAAAAAAAATTTGTCAAATTATTAAAGTTTAATATAGTACATAAGCCAAAACGTACTCACACACAGATAGATATTAAACAGTATTCATATTAAAAAATTTATTTTGCTTTAAGATTAATAATATTAAATGATTAATGATTATATACAAAATTCTCTCATAAATATATAAAAAAGAGAGAAAATATTTGCATAAGTATAATAAAAATGTCGCCAAATCAATGAGATTACCTTATGTAAAATCCCTTATTTCGATCCTTGAGGAGGATTCCATCAAACGCCATCCGCAGAATCCCTTCCCCGTAGGGTAAGACATCGTTGAATCCAAGCACCAGGATTTCATCTTCCTCAACGGCAATAATCTCCGATGGAAACAGTTTCTGAGAAAACCCCAAATACAAAAAAAAAAACATCCACTCAATCGAGTTTACGCACTTCCTTTCCTTCTCATAGACGATGAATCGAGTACCTGATAAGAGTCATGGCCCTGGAATGAGACCGACTCATTCACTCATCGCAGCTCGGCGACATTAAGGACGAGGAAATAGGTGTCCTCGACGACGTTGACGGTGATCTTGATGGTGCCGGCGAATTTGAAGGCGTCGAGATCGGGCTTGAGGAAGATGTCGTAGTGCTTGGGGACGGCGAATTTTGAAGGTGCGCTTGTCCTTGAACTGCGCGATTCCCTCCATCGCTCCATCTTCGTTCAGGCAAGCGATCATCACATCATCATCATGGCCGCCAATGTTCGTTCTGTGGGAAGGTAGCGATAATGTGGCTGCCTTTTATAAGGGCAATGTCATCTTAATTGAGCCGAATTATTTGAAAAAAAATATATATTTGAGCACATATATATATAAAAATTATTGGAGGGTCTGTTTGGCATTATTTTGAATTTTTTTAAATTTCATAAAAATATAGTTATTACCATATTAGGGCTTTCTATGCCATTTTTATTATATTTTAAAAAAAAATATAAATGACATCGACCTTCTTGTACTTTAAATCAATGAAGATCGCACATACAACATAAGTATAATAAATAAATATATTTTTAAAAAATAAATAAAATTGAAGTCAATACAAATAGGCCCTCCAATAACTTTCATATATAATGTTATTTAGCACTTTTTTGTCTTTAAATAAATTTTATTATCATTGAAAAAAAGTCAACTAGTCTATTCTTCATATATATATATATATATATATATATATATATACATATATATATATATATATATATATATATCTATCTATATATATATATATATATATATATATATATATGCCATAAGGTTGAAGTCACTTCTTCCAATAACAACATTAGTTCTTGTGTAAGTAGATCAACAATTAAAGTCACTGCATTTCATATTAAAAATAGATTATTTTAAAAAATAGATTTTCATACTTACTACACAATTCTTATCTATTTATATATCAAACGCATAAACTTTAATGTTTACATCCATAGCATTTGATGCTTTAGAATGATTTATTTAATACCACATAATTTCTATGTATTTACATATGTAACTTAAAAAGTTTGACATTTACTTTTCTAATACTTTCCTTGTGCATGAAATGGTGTATTCATTTTTAAAAATGTATAATAGTGAATTTTTTGATATGTTGTTAAGAATTTGAATGTTATGTATGTAAATATAAAATTTTAGGTGTTGAATATGTAAATATATAACAATTATGTGGCATGTATTAAGTTCTCCTAAAATTTAATCACATCAAAATACTATAATCACTATTTTTTATAGTGAATATAACTTCTCATGATTAAAAATTATTATATAAGTAAATATCAAAGTTTAGGTGCTACATATGTAAATGCATAAGAATTATGTGACACGTATGCAAATGTTCTATGAAAATGTTATATTTTACAAGCAATTTTAATATTTACATCCATAGGAGTTGATGCTTTAGAATGATTTATTTAATACCACATAATTTCTATGTATTTACATATCTAACTTCAAAAGTTTGGCATTTAATTTTCTAATATTTAACTTGTGCATGCAATGGTGTATTTACTTTTAAAAATGTAAGAACTCTGATTTTTCTAATATGTTGTTGTTATGTGTATGTAAATATCAAACTTTAGATGTTGAATATGTAAATATATGAGAATTATGTGGTATGTATTAAATTCTCCTAAAATTTAATCACATCAAAAATACTATAATCACTAACTTTTTTATAGTGAATAAAATTTTTCATGATTAAAAAGTATTATATAAGCAAATATAAAAGTTTAGGTGCTACATATGTAAATGCATAAGAATTATGTGACACCTATGCAAATCTTCATAGAAAATGTTATCTTTTAGGAGCAATTTTTTTAAAGATAAAAAAAGTGTAATATTCTACTAAATGGATTCACCATTCAATTTAGGGGGACTTACATTGATAATATTAAAATTAAATTTTTCTTATTTTTGAATGTGATATGCATTTAATTTGAATTTTATTAAATTTTATTAAAATTTTGAATATATTATAATTAATTTTAAAATTATAATAATTTAGAATAGATTGAATGTTAATGTTTTTTTTTTGTAGTAAAATTAGCTTATTTAAAATATGTGCAAGTTCTTAGAAAATTTTATTCTAATCACCTCCTCACATTTATAAAGAAATTCTTGAATAGATTATTGTTATTGTATAGAAGGTTAAGACACATATTTTTTTGGGTGTTTAAAGATATACTCTCTGTCAAAAATTTATGAACCTATGATTATCAAAGAGGAAACCTAATACTTGCAATATTTTTTAAAGATAAAGATTGTTGCGTGCTAGAAAATCAGTAGAATAAAGACCCAAGACACACACACAAATGAAAACCACTTTTAACGTAGAAAACCACTCATGTAATATCTATTTAAGAGTACAAAGTTTCGATAATAGACATATAATAATTATATTATGAGTGGAACAAAGTTCACCATGGTTAGTTAAGACATTATTTGATGAAGGTGAACAACGAGAGTTAGAATCCGACCTGGAAGCTTAGGTGGGATGACCAGAGATGGCAATGAGACAGGTGTACGGTGACCGCTAGTCGGGCAGGATGACCAACGACGGGTTGATGACCCACGATGATCTGGTAGGCAGCATTAACGACGATGGTGGTCGGCGGTACCGACGACGATGGTCGGATGTCCCGGCTGACCATGGTTGAAGGCAATGACCGACGATAAGGATGACCCATGATGGTCGAGCTGATGACCGACCAGGATCTACGCAGGCAGTGATGACCGGGCCGACGTGGTTGACTCAGAATGACCAAAGAATGGTGTCGGCGCGATGCGGTCGGCGATGACCGACGGTGGTCGCGATGATGACCAGTGAGGTCGGCGATGACCGGCAGGTGGTTAATGAAGACGTGGTCAGCGTGCCCATAATGGTATAACGGCGGTCACACGGTACGGGCGGAGGTACAACGCCGAGTGGTGGCACTATTATGCTTGGAGGATTTTCAAGCTTTAGAGCTCTTTCTTCTCTTTAGCTTGGGCTCCCTCATGTGAAGAATGAGAGGCTATTTATAAATTAGAGAGAGAATTTTGTGATAATAGCTCAAAATGCTTCCCTTGATCATCTAATGTATTTTAAATATTTGAATGCTAAATCAAGTTAGAATCAAGAGATCGGCTTGTGGCTAGATTCTAAGACACTTGATTTGATTATAAACACTCAATATTAAGAAATTATTTAGGGATTTAATTGATATCCCAAAGTTTTTAATGATATTTTAAGTGCTTGACACTAGTTTTGACTTAGGATCAAATTGCTTTTGACATTAAGATTTATGCTTCGACTAGTAGGATTTTTGTTGCCATATCAGTTGCCCCCCTATTTTTGGATGACATTATCTCTATCATCCAAAAATATATGTTAAATAATTGAAAATAATAAATTCTTAATGGAATTTATGGGTTTATTAACTATATAGTTTGAGAGAATGATCTTCATCATAAGAATATGATCACGTACAAGTGCAAGCGTGCACGCGCATGATGCTCGGTCGGGTCACCGACGTCACTGCGCATCGAGCATGGCACGCTGGATCGGCACTACCGCTGAAGGCTCATTCGCTCAGCACCCAAAACGCGTCGCTGGAGCATTTTTTTCAATTTTTTCGCTTTTTTTTTTATTTTTTCCATTTTTGTCCCTATTATGGGGTCTATAAACCCCCCCTTAGAGTCAAGAGGGAGACACAACTCTCATATGCTCTAGTGTTCCTTTACATTGGATGAGAAATAGAAGTTCAAGGGTTAAGTAAAAAAAATAATTTCCTTTTATTGTCGTAAGTTTGACCTTCTTCTTAAGAGAAGGTCATTCTCTTTGTTGATCAAGACCCGTAGCTCATATGAGGCTCGGTTTTCCCTCGAAAGAGGCATCAACTATCCTTGTTGGACCGACCGAGTTTGGAGGCGATCAAGGCCCGTTGTTCATACGGTGAGGCTCCAATTTTCCCTCGAAAGAGGCATCAACTATCCTCGTCGGACCGACCGGGTTTGGAGGCGATTATGGCCCATAGTTCATACGGCGAGACTCTGATTTTCCCTCGAAATAGGCATCAACTGTCCTCATCAGACTGCCCGGGTTTGGAGGCAGTCAAGGCCCGTAGTTTCTACTTCTTCTTGTAGGAAATTGAATTTCTTAAAACTCTAATGGATGGTTCAACTGTTGACAACTGCCAAGATGGCGAGGAAGCGTCAATTAGGAACCATCTTTCGAATAACTCAGAAAGTCTGGCAGGTAATTTCTGAGTATCATTAGAGAGGAATAGCTTTTTTTTATCTCATATGTATGCGTATATTTTTTGTCAAATCGTAGGAGAAAAATTTTATCCAAAGCTGTCCATGAGCGACAAAGCCAGGAAAGGATATACCCAAGTATTGGGGTGAGTGAGTTGCTTCATACAATTCTCAGACTTTTGTCTTTTCCTCTATCTTTTTATTTATTTGTTTTGTATTTTTACAGGATGATGGTTGGAAGAAAACCAATAGCGTGACAACTACAGAGAATATTTTATCCACTATCACAGTAGATAATTTAATGATGCTCCACAGGAACTTTCATTTCTCTAATGAGTTGGTGACTATTGTTGCCAAAAAGTCTGATCAAGCCCGTTCACCTCTACCAAGATACTTTACTGTTTCTGAGATGATTCTTCATGCGAAACTGCGATTCTCTTTAGCTCGTGAATTGATTGAGATCTTTAAACTACGATTCTCTACCAAGATACTTTACTGTTTCGAGCTTTAGTGATCATCGTTGGTTTGACTCTTTTCTGTAGAGAGCATGGTGTTACTTTGATCATCAAATTCCTGTGCCGAATGTGTAGATTCACATGTAATGCTCAGGGATGTTTCTTATCGGGCTATAAAGAATTGGATAGAATTTTCAACACGGGATCCATCTATAAATTGGTCTAATGGATTCTTTTTTTGTGAAAAATGAGTGGGGCCTCCCTGCGAGATGGGAAGATTGAATGACCTTCCAGATCCATTGCTGATTGAAGAGAATGAAATCTTAATGACTCTTAATATTCGATGAAGGCGGAAACATGAGTTACGTCACATTGACAAATATATAATTGAAGATAGAATGTTCAAGGTTGGTCTTTCCATTCAGGCAGGGAGATCTCATGCTCTTCCACTGAAGAGATCAAGTAAAGGTGATGAAATGTCTTCTCATATTCACAAGATTCTTTCAAGAAGCCCATTATAAAATCACGGTGATAGCAATGTTTCTTCTTTAAAGAAAAAGAAGACATGTGTCGAAGTGAGTATGCCAAATATTTGTGGAGAAGATGTTCACCCCCAATTTGCCTCTGAGAGTTTAGCTATCTCAACTCATAATGGGGGAATTCATTTCTTGAAGCCGCATATTCTTGAAGAGGTGTTAAAGAATGTATGAACTAGACGTCAGCGAGCAGATGAATTAGTACGTTGTCTTCTCCTTCTCCTTCTTTTCTTCTTTTCCTTTTTCTTCATATAATATTTATAATTTTTTTATTGTAGGTAGCTCAAATATTAGGGCTGATGGCTCATTTAGGTGTAGCTCTAGATGAGTGGAATACTGAATTTGTGAAGGTAAAATATCTGCAAGCTGAGTATGAGAGAAATATGAGTGCTAAGGACAAGGAAGTGGAAGCTCTGGAAGATCAACTAACCGGGTGTAGAATTGAACTAGCGAACATGTCAACTTCTCTTTCTCTCTAGCAACAAGAGATAGAGTGCACTCATGATGAGATGATTGGGGTGAGAGGCGAGACTTCCTAGAAAGAAAAGACTCAAAGGCACTTACAGGAGAAGAAAGCTCTTGGCTGGAGAAAGAAAGAATTATAGGATCGTCTTTCTAAAAAGGAGCTTATAATGTCAGAAGCAGAAGCTAATGAAATCTCCTTGAAGGCATTGGAAGACTTTAAGAACTCCCTATCTTATCGCGATACTATCAAGGACCATGTCTAGCAAGCTTGTAGTCATATTCTTGATATTGAAGTGAAGGACTTGGAGCGCCAATGTTTTGAGGAAGGCTTCATCCGAGGATTCCTAAAAGGAATCCACTTACTACATCATAAAACTAGAGCTAGTATTGAGAATCTGTCTCCCAACCAAGTGTTTGAAGACCCTTCACCAGATTCAGGAGATGAAGGGGTTGAGAGTGAGTTTAAGGGAGCATCTTCCAGTGGTGAGAAGGATATTGATATCATGTAGTATCACTTGAGGATGCATTTCTTTTCCTTTTATCTATGTATTATTATTTATTATTATTATTTTGTATCCAAAATTTTGATTCTTTCTTATATCATCATGTTAGTGCTATCAATGATATAAAATTTTTTTGGGTGATTTGCTTTTGTTTTGTTTTGACCTATCCGAGGTGATTGGTCGGAATATTGTTCAACGATGCTAACCTATATAGATGAGGCCATGGGAAGTTCACTAAGGACCTTTTGGCTTATCCTAGGTATTAGTCAAAATATTATTTGACATCTTACCGGTATGGAAGAGGTCGTGGAATGTCCACCAATGACCTTTTGACCTATCCTAGGTATTAGCCAAAGTGTTACTTGACTTCTTACCTGTATGGAAGAGGCCGCAGAATGTCCACCAAGGACTTTTTGACCTATCCTAAGTATTAGTTAAAGTATTACTTGACTTCTTACCTGTATGGAAGAGATCACAGAATATCCACTAAGGACTTTTTGACCTATCCTAGGCATTAGTCAAAGTGTTACTTAACTTCTTACCTGTATGGAAGAGGTCCGATCAAGTCCCATTGGGATTGATCATGCCCTGACTGAGACACAATGTGAGTTGCGCATTTCTCAAGTGGGAGGATTAAATGAAGGAGATTGTTTATATGCAACAAGTTGAAAGAAAAGGCCATAAACTCATTACTATGATAAGGTCGGTGATACAATCATAAGATAATTTTAACACATATATGGGTTTGAAGAGAAAATGATAAACGAGATAAAATAAAAGTTACAATAATTATGCAGTAGGAATTACTGATAATATTTCTGAAGATTCTCGATGTTCCAAGTTTGAAGTAAGGTTTTTTCCTCTGGACCCTTGAGCTTAAATGTTTTTGGCTTGACCATAGCTATAACCACATAAGGGTCATCCCAAAGAGGTGAGAGTTTATTACATTGAGGGCCTTTGCCCGCAGCTTCAAAACTTTGCAGGACCAAGTCACCAAAAAAGATAGGACGGGGTTTCACTCTTTTATTGAGATAAGCATAATTGAGATAAGCATAATTGAGATATAGCTACAATTTTTTTTGTGTTGAGATAAGCATAATTGAGCAACTATCAAGCCAAACAAAATCAAACAAAGATTGTTCAGTATTCAATTACTTAAATAAATGAGCTTATAAAATAGTCTAATATGAGCTAATTATCAAATCAAACAAGACAATGCACAAAAAATAAGTTTTTTTGACAACCTAAGCTACATGCAATTCAATATAATCTTTATGCTTCATTATAACTTTCGCTCAACATGGAATTATAATCTATTTGACATGGTGAGGAGATGGTGATGGCTATCCATTGTCTATCTAATTAAGGATGAATTTATGCCTCTTGAGTTAGGTTAGACTTGGCCCATTAAATGGGTCAATTCTAACCATTAACTCCATTTCTTTTATAAAATAATGTGAGCTAATTCTTTTTATTTTCTACAATTTGAAGAATTATGATTTTTTTAGTGATGATGTGTGCAATAAGTTGATCTATTAACCTATGAATCATTTTTTTAATCCATTTACCTAGAAGTAAGTTTGTCAAATTTTCTTCTATGAGATTAAATTAGGATATACTTTAATATCAATAATTATAAGGTACATTCTAAATATAATAATTATATAATTGTGAGTGTCAAAGTTGAAAGTCTCAATTATCATATCAAAATGAAATAAAATTGTACCTTGATAGGTTTGCCGAGAAAGTAGTACATATATCAATATTATCTTTTGAAAGTTGAGTCATTGTCTAGATTTTATAATGTATGGTATGTGGTTTGATATGTTACAATGGATCTTATAATTCAATCATTTCTCACACTCATACAATTAGTTTGAAATCAAGGATTTTGTTATCTTTTTGCTTATTTCTAATAGTGTCCATCTTATTATAAATGTTAAAATATGGAGATTAATTATCTTTATCTAACTCATACAAATTTCTCTTCCATTACCCTCTACCCAATTCTCCTAAATTTGCTACCTATCAACATTTGCTTAACATTTATATTATAATACTTATGACCGTCTACCTAATAATTTCATACTTACTAAGTAAAGAGATGGTTCTATTGTATGATGTACCCAAAAACTATTAGTAGAAAAAAGGATAGAGGGAAGAGGGAATTTACCTTTTATCTGTAGTAGGAAAAAGCTCTTGTTAGAGTAAGGAGATTGGAAGAAGCTCTAGCATCCAAAAAGGGAAGATGTTAATAGCAGCAATGTATTTTTTTTTTCATGTCCAACCCTTAATTTTGTAGTAGGTGTCTGCATACTCTCTTAATTATTAAAATAGAAAAAGTGGCACCTCTATCTTTATCTTTATATATACATGAAGAAATATTTAATGTACTCCTCTTTTAAATTTAGTTAAATATTATATCTCTGTATGGTCATAAAAGTTGGTGAATATCACATAACAACATAAAGAATATTTTAAATATAAAAATCAAGGGAAAGATATGATTCCATATGGTCAAACTAATAGGTACTACTCTTGGCCAGGTGCAGAGAAATTTAAAAGAACTTTCTCCTAAGACAAATAAGAGAGATGCATCATTTGTTTTAGTCTTCAAAATCAAGTGGCGGGAGAACTGATTTTTTTTTAAAATTTAGATTAAATTTAAATCATTTCC
Source organism: Cymbidium sinense (assembly GCA_021442155.1). Classification (NCBI taxonomy): domain Eukaryota; kingdom Viridiplantae; phylum Streptophyta; class Magnoliopsida; order Asparagales; family Orchidaceae; genus Cymbidium; species Cymbidium sinense. The sequence goes on along the minus strand of CM038219.1, from coordinate 104,482,061 downwards.
AAAACCCCATTCTTCAAATCCTATTTTGTATGAGAAAAGTAGAATCAGCATAGGAAGAATATATAAAAGTAAGTAGAATGAGCATATGATTCTTCACTGATACCCATGAAGTTATGGATTTTAGATTTCTCACCATAAAGCAAAAAAGGCTACAGTTCTTATAAGAATTTTAAGAAAACTTCAAAAAAAACATTGAAAACGCTCTGTAATGATGAAAACATCAAATTTTAACAAAATGAGAGAAAAAAATTGTATTTGTGTACCTGTTCAAGTTCAAAAATTCCATCCCTCAAGGTAACATGAATAACTGGAAAACCCTTTTGCTTTATCCATGAATAACTGGCACCACCACAAGAACCCGAAAATAAAAATATGGGTAGCCGAGCTCTACCCTTATACAACCCGGATTACACATAAATTAATTGCAATCAAAATGAATTCTTATTATGGGGGTCTTCATTTCTTCACTTCTTCTTTCTTCTTTCTTCATTTGGTTCTTCCTTCTTTCTTCATTTGGTTTTTTCTTCTTCATTTTGACTTAGTTGGAATGTGGTTTGCTCCAAGGATTCACATGATATATAAGACATAGTCTTATGACTAATGTTCATCCTAACCCCCATAGCATTCATTCTAAATCCTAATTATAAAATTACATAAAAAATGGGAAGGGAAATCTAACTAAAGCCTGCAAAAGAGAGATTAGCTAAAGAAATCATACAATCCCAAGCATCTATATGGATAAATTAGACTTAACACCCCACACATAGGTAACCAAGTCCACAGGCCTAAGTTGGATTATGCTTAGGGGTATAAGCACCTGCACAGCAAAAATATTTATTATTTTTATTACAGCGCCCCTTAAGCACAATCCTTTACAGAAGACATGGTTAGACTAATGTCGTCCTACCATTCAGTCTATGAGCATACACCCTAACATATAGACTAAAACCATCATATCACAAAATAAAAGTAAAGCATCAAACCATGCACCACCCTAACCTAAACCTAGAAATATTGACTTAGTCTAATGTGTGTGCTTTTTAAAGTTTGTGTGGCATGCTTAATTAGACTTTAGGGTTGAAGTTTTTTAAGTGTGAAAAGTTCAACTTAAAGGGTAGTTTCATTTAAGTGATTTAGTTGATTTGATTAAGTTTTATTTCATAATTTGATTTGGTTTGAATGATCCTACAATTAATTACTAAGTATTGTAAAGAGAGGAAGAGAGAAGAGAGCCTCCCTTTCTTCTCTACCCTAAGTAATTTATGAGGTAGATTCATTATTGATTTTTATTTAGTGAATCTTTTATTATGTGTTTGGATTAATCCTAAGTTTAGATTTTTCCCTAAATAAACCTATTCAAAAAGAAAGGCATTTCAAGATTAATTAAAGTGATATACTTTCACAAAATACACAACACTTCATTTCTTTCCCAACATATGTAACATGCATATGGATGAATCCTAAGCATATCTATACATGCAAATGGAAATATTTAGCACACCGTCATGATGAATGCTAAATGATATTACTTAAGAAAATTTGAATGCTTTATGATGCATGGTTTTCATTAAGTAGAAAAGAGGGATTCTCTTATCCAATTTTCATATGCACAAATACATGTATGAAAGGCATAAGTGAGTAAAGCGGCATTGTTAGCACCAGGGGTGTAATGTACAAGACCTACTTAGGGCTACTTAAAGCCTCGCAACCCTGGGGTTTTCTAGACTAATATACCACTTTCCTTAAATACATGTGCATGTACAAAAAAAATAAATGCATGGAAAGAGAATCATGCAAAGTTTATGTTTGTTTGTTTGGTTTGATTATGCAATTTATACGTGTAAGTGTGGATGTCCTTCTTAATTTATAACATAGGCATGAATAGGAATAAATTTAAGCAAGTGTTGTGTTCTTTTCACATGAACTATACACTTTGCAAAATCCTATTCAAAACTATGCTAAAAGAGAAGCAAAGGAAAGTCACACGATGCACATCCTTATATTTATACTCACATGCAAGCTTATAAATAATTATAAGTTGCATACCTTTCAGTTTTCATGTTTGATTCATAAATTTTGAAAATAATTTTGGATTTAATAGCGATAATAGTCATTCAAATTCTTACTTTAGCCAAAACAAGCAATTTGACATAAAGAAAACATTTCATTTTTAATTTGATTTTTAAAGGCATGAATGCATGATTTTCATAGGACATACACATTTAACATACTAGAAAAGAAATAAAGTGATGAAAGAAATGTAAATTCATTCACCCTAATTAATTCATAAAGACAATCTTATGAAATAAGAATGCTTAAAGTGAATCAAAATTGTTTAATGCTTTTTTTAGTTTAATTTGAATTTGAGAAATATGAGATGAGTTTGCTAGTCCTAACCCATTCCCACATGTGTATCACATTTTGGTTTAATTTTTAGGTGATTAGATCAATTTTATGCTTTGGTTAGGTTAAGGTGTAGATTAAATTTATTAATTACTCCTTACCTACACCACTTTAACTTATGTAATCAAATAATTATGAGCCAATGTATGACATAAAACCACACAAGGAATTTAAGAGAGCAATGCACCTAGGAAAGAAAGGGGCTTAATGCAATTGGCTCACAATTAATGATTAATTAAGCTAAAGGATTTAATTTAAGTACTTTCATAACCCTCCCCACACATGTAGGTAGGATTTTGATTTCCTTAACTTACTTAGGTTATTAAACACCTAAGCATCTATCCAAGATGAATTGGTTAAGATCTGAAATGTTTAATTTTGAAAAGTTTAATTAATTAAGCCATTTAATTAAGTGATTAAATTATTTAATTAATTTGTACTTTAATTAGATTTTATCCAAATGAAATAAACATAAGGAAAAGATTTGGGAAAGGATTCCATCTCATTCCTAAGTTTACTCAATATTCTAAGGTAATTAGCAAGATTAATTAATAGATTTTATTATTTAAAAGGTTAATAATCATTTACTTGATTAAGAGAGTACTTAGAATGAATCAAATATTCCCCAATTAGATCATTAATAAATTAAATTATGGGAGGAGTAATCCCCATAAATGCACATGAGAAGTTTAGAATTTATTGATAATTAGAGAGTAATTAGCATAATCAAATTCTAATAAAATAATTAGAAAATATCACTATTCAAAATCAATTGAAAATTATTTTAGATTATTCTATTTGAATAATCTTCACAATGCATTTTTGTATTTTTTTTTTTCTATGTTTAGTTATGAATATTTGAAGATTCGATTATAATCAAATCTAATTATATGACTAATCCTATGGGCCATTGGAGGCGTGCACGCGTGCTTTCCATGTGGCGCAATGGGATTCATCACTTAAGTTGTCACATCCTAGTGCCACATCAGTGGTGGAGCTACCACTTTTTACGTGCATGCGATCAAAATGCCGGTGATTAAGTTTGGTTCTTGGGATAAATCAGATCTACATGGATTGATCGTATCCAAAATGCATGAATGGATGGTTGTGATGTCCACGAGCTTCTTATTACAGAGGCCATCCATCCCTTAGGACAAGATCTGAGCTTGATTGAGCTCAGATTGAGCTCAAATTTTACCCACACCATCTAAGAGTAAGCCCAAGTAGATCTAATGGTAAAGCATAAGATGAAATTTATCTGACCACACAATCCCTATTCTAGGCTAAGTTTTGATCCATACCTCATGAGGTTATCACGCTCTCAACCATAGATAGCTTGGTCTGAAAGAGAAGCTATGTTGAAAGTTTCAAGACTTAGGATGAAGTGTATCTTCATATGGACCAAGCTCTTCTTCAAATGCTCATGGCCTTGGTCTAACTCACCTCCCTTGCCTTTGAAGCTTGGAAGAAGGTTTGGATAAGTTAGGTTCCCTCATGCTTGTAAGAGGTGGATTGATAAATTGAATGAGTTGAAATTGACTTAGCCTCCCTATTTTTTCAATTTTGAATCCAAAATGGAGAATGCCAAATGAGATTGCTTGGGGTTGCAGAAGGTTGCCTTAGGTCTCTCTCAGTCAATTGTGAGTCTCTATTCAAGTGGAAATAGAGTATATCTCCCTCAGCTAGATCGATGATGAGCACTTGCCATTTTGATCAAATTCATTGCAATGGGTTTGTAGTTATTAAGGGTTGCACATGGTTGATTATTGTGAGGAGATAGTGAAGGCGCCATATGCTTAAATTAGTGGAGAAGGGATCATATGTGCTCAATTTCAAGTGGAGTGGTGCCATTGGGTTGGGTTTGGCTGACCCAAACCCATTGATCATGTGCACCATCATTAGTGACCATTTGGTCCATTAAGAGGATGTCAAGTGTCCATGAAAAGGAATTGACCAAATTTCAAGTGTTTTTGATTTTTGGTTACCCTATGGCATAGGGTTAAAATGGTCATTTGGCTTGGATTTTAGTTTGAATATGTTTGGTATGATTGAAAAAAGGGTTAGGACAAGTTTCAATGAATTTGGAATTGATTTGATATGATTTGGCTCATGTTGACCCATTTAGGTCAAAATGGGTCAACTTGGGTCAAGTTGACCAATTGGACAAATTGGGTCAAACCAAGGGTTGGGTCAAGTTCATATGATCATTTGAAATATTTTGGCATCATTGGTTTGGTTCAATTTGGTTTACATTTGGATTTGGTTCATTTGATTTCTTTTAGGTAAAATGGGTCAAGTTGACCAATTTGACCCATTTTACCTATCTAGGTTAGATCATGGGCTAGTTTAGGTTTGGTTGGTCATTTGAAATGTATTGGTATTTTTAGTTCCAGTCAATTTTGGTTTAATTTGATTTTAACTCAATTTGACCATTTAGGTCAAGTTAGGTTCATGGCCAATTGGGCTTGGTTGGGTCTAGTTGGCTAATGGGGGCTTTGGTCAAATTCAATAAGTGATTTGGAATGAACTTGACCCATTGGTTTCAATCAATTTGGCTTAGATCAAGTTTTGACCTATTTGGACTTTTTAGGTCAAGTTGGGTCAACTTGGGTCAAGTGGTCAATTGGGCTGGGTTTAAAATGATAAATTGTTGACTTCAAACATTGATCATGAATTGGTTTTGATCAATGGTTTCAATCAATTTGGCCTATGATAGATTTTGGCTAGTTTAGGTTTTATTTTGGCTAAGTGTTGACTTGGTCAACCCTTAGGTTTGACTTGGTTTGACCCAGTTTGAGTAATTGATCATCTCATGATGATTATTTATCATGATGAGAGGCTTAGGTGAGCTTAATTCAATCTAATTTGGGTAGGATTAAAATTTGGCTCAAAAGGATACTTTAGCTCACTTTAGGTCAAATGAGCCTAAATGGGTCAAATGGTTTGGTCAAATCTTGATTTGAGTTTGATTGAGCAGACATATGGACTTATGATTGAAATATAAATCTATTTGCAAGTGATTTGAAGTCAAATGTGGTTTGATTTATTTGACAATTTCAAGTTCAGAGGGTGAACATGAGTTTGACTTGGGTTTGATTTTTGAATTTGGTTTTGGATTGATGATTGAAGTTTATATTTATATTTGATTTCATGATTGAATGATTGATTGAATCATGAAGAAAAATCAAGGGTTTGGCTTGATTTGAATTTGATTTGGCTAAGTTCATGAATTTGACTTTAAAGGCATAGGTTGAACTTTGGTTGAATTTGGGTTTGAGTTTGAATTTAGTTTTAGATATTTGAATATATATTTCATTTATATTTGTGAATATAAATGAGAATATAAATAGATTATGAGAAAGTTTCTTGAATTTGAAATTAATTAGATTTTGAGCTAAGTCCATAAGTGAAATCAAAGGACTTAAAGATTTTGAATTTTGGAGTTTTGATTTGTTTGGTTGAATTTATATTTCATTTATATTTGTGAATATAAAATATATAAATGGTTATGAGAAAATTTCTTGAATTTGAATTTAGATTTTTATTTGAGCTAGTCCATAAGGTGGAAATCAAAGGAGAAAAGAATTTGGCTTTGGAATTCAATCATGGATTTCAATCATTTAATTGATTCTTGATTTGAAAATCCATTAAGTTGGAGTTGAAGTTGATTTCAGTTTGAGTTGATTTGAATTTGGAGTTTGACTTGAAGAAGGAAGTGAGATTTTGTTCAAGCTATGGGTAGGCAAAATTTTCTAACACCCCAAGGCATGACCTATTCCTATGGCTAACTCTTCTAAGTCTCTAGGGTTAGGTTAAGTGTTCACCTAATCACTAGATGTGTCTTAAGACTAAAGAACTCTTAGTGTCTAACAGAAGTCCTATGTTTAAGTTGGAGGGGTTGAGAGGTCATTCTAAAAAAGAGGTCAACAAAGGGCGCCCAATAGGTGGGGTGTGACTAGAAACAAACCATGTGTTGATAAGACCATTTGTCCAAACAACTATGAGCACTAACAAAATGATCTACTAGCAGGTGTAGAAGGAATCAAAACTAGTGCAAGTGACTACTCATGTCAATACATATAGAGAGTGAAGGAGAAATTTGAGGATTAAGAATGTGAACCTTCCACTAGGAAGCAGTTCAAGTCATCCAAGGATGAGAGGTTTGATTTGATTTATTCTTCTTTGAGAAGTGGTTTGATTTGATTTGTTTAATTGAACTCCACTTTGAGAGAAGTTGATTTTCATTAGGGTCGTTGGAGATTTTGAATTTGGTTTGTTGATTTGAGTCCATTAGGGAGGAAGGTTGATTTGTTTGTTTGTTTAAATTTTTAGGATTTTGAGATAGGTCTGTTGGTTTAATGGACTACATTGAGTGTAGCCATGGGCGAGCCTATCAGATTTACCAATTCAAAGGGCTAGTCTACTAATCATATAGTAGAACTAACCAACCAAAGGGATGCCTTTCAGCTTGCAATGGTTAAGTTAGGAAGAAATCTAGGGGACTCACATCTTCCACAATAAGGAACCACTGGGGTGATCGATTGTTTGCACAACAAATTGAACCCGACCTAGGGCTGACTATTGAGTGAATGCCGCTGGGGGACTTAGATCAGCTCAAAGATAGTCAAGAATAATTTTATTTTGATTATTTGAGTTTGATGGATCCCATTGGTTTTGATGGACTGCAGTGGCCATGGCGGGCTAATCGATTTATCAATCCAAAGGGGTAGTCTACTAACCACATAGTAAGACTAACCAACCAAGGAGATTGCCATTTGGTTTGCAATGGTTAAGTTAGGAAGAAAGCGCAGGGACTCACATCTTCCATAATAAGAAACCACTGGGTGATCGGTTGCTTACGCAACAAATTGAACCTGATCTAGGGTTAACTATTGAGTGAATGCTGCTAGAGGACTTAGATAAGCTCAAAGATAGTCAAGATTAATTTCATTTTGATTGTTTGAATTTGTTTTGATTTCATTTGTTTTAATTTTGATGGATCCCCTCGGTTTGCGATGGATCCACTAAGAAGGGGATAATATCAGCCTAGACCTATCTTAGGTTTACAAATCCAAAGGGATAGTCTACCAGCCCTTAAGTAGAGCTACCCGACCAAGGGGGTGCCTTTCAGTTTGTAATGGCCAAGTTGAGAAGATAGCTCGGGGACTCACATCTTCTTCAATAAAGAATCACTAGGGTGATTGATTGCTTGCACAACAAATTGAACCCGACTTAGGGCTACCCGTCAGTTCGCAACAGTTGTGCTGGAAAGAATGCATAATAGACTTATATCTTTCAAAGAAAAAGATGGTCATTGCAACTTGGTGAAATAGGTGAACGACTAAGGTGGAGAGAGAGTTCACGGGGACTTATCTCTTCTCAATGAAATTCTATTGGGAGTTTTCTTGCCTAAAGATAGGATGCTTGCTTGGGATAAGGGGCCCTTTGGGGGCTTGAATTCCTAATCCACATGCAAATTTTTTTTGTTTGCTTAATTTTGCTTATTATCACGGACCATATTGGTTTGCGAGGGACCACACTGAGAAGGAGTTTATATCAACCTAGACCTATCTCAGGTTTACTAGACTAAGGGAGAATCTGCATATCTACTGAACAGATTCTCCAACCACAGGGGTGGCTACTAGGAAAGGGGGATTGTCCAATCCAAGAACTTAGTGGTAATCAATGAGGTCATAAATGATGGAATCCAAATAGAATGCTCACAAGGAGATGGGCCGCTAATGGCTTGATCCAAAACCCTAGAGAAGATGACATGGCTAGTCATATAGCAAATATGTATTCAATGTCCAACTCAAGGAGAAAGCACGGGGACTCACTTCTGCCAAGAGTGGTGTACTCACCAGGTGAGTTGCTGTCAGCATAGCAAAGATCAACCAACCTAAGGTGTCCATCAGTTTGGGACAATCAGCCCTAACAGAAATGATCGTCGGGACAGTCTGTCTTCGACTCGACAAGGGCTATCTGACTTAGGACGACTACTGAGTGAATGCCACTGGAGACTTATATCAACCTAAGAGTAGTCAAGAGGAAAGGTGCCTCTGGGGGACTTACCTTAAACCTCAAATATACTTGACCTAGTTAGTGCATGATGGCTAGTTCAAGAAGAAAGCGTGGGGACTCACATCTTCTTAAACATAGTCAAGATGAGGTAGTTGAAGCATTACCATACTAACAAGGCTCATTGATTTGCTGCTTAAGTCGAGAAAGCGTGGGGACTCACATCTTAAATAAGTGACCACTAAAATGAGATAGTAGTGAGGACATATCGACCCAACTTGAAGCGATGAGTGAGTGCCATAGGGGGCTTGCTCCCACATCAAAATAGCCTGAGATAAAAGATTTGTGTTTATTTGTGCTGTGTTTGAAGGAATAAGATGACTCTAGGGGACTCTTACACCTATCCTAAGCACGTGGAAGTGCTACTCCACTACGAAAGGATGCCGCTCGAGATCTCACACCAGCTTGTTGTGAGCTTGAATCATTTTGGCTTTATATAACTCGAGGTTCTCGCACACCTTGAGGTGTCTCTCCTCCAAACCTTTAAGCTCTTATAATCGTAGCTTTGCATTATACTCTGTAGTGATCTTGCTACTAATACATCCTTAGTGATGATTAAACTTTTAAAAGTAGAATGGCTTGACTTACAATAAGAAAAAATGGGGTAGATGGGTTGGAGTTTTGTATGTATGCGGTAGGCCTACAAGGCTTAACCAAATCATGCCTTTGTCTTTTATTATCATCGAGCATCTTCTTTAGTATTTGGATGAGAGTTTTATTGAATACTTCTGCTAGACCATTTTCCATGGGGTAGTAGATGGTAGAATATCTCCAATCTATATTATGTCTCTAGGAAAAACTATTGATCTTGGTGCTTTTGAATGCAATACCATTATCAGATATAATTCATTGAGGCACCTTGAACCTATATACGATATCTTTCCTGAAAAACTGGAGCACATGTTGAGCTATGACCTCTCTGAATGGGATTGCTTCCGCTTACTTGGAAAAGTAGTCAGTGGTAGCTAAGATGAATCGGTGACCCTTGAAAGAAGGAGGATCGATTAGACTCACAATGTCAGTACCCCAACACTCAAATGGCTATGAGGCCAAAGTAGGTTGTAGAATATTAGGTGGTTGGTGGAGGACCACACTGTGTACCTAACACTAATGGCATCTCTTAGCTTCATTGATGCAATCTGTGATCCTCAAAGACAGTAGTATTCTAATCTCTTGATCTTTACTTTCATCTTCAGACTGGACTGATGCACTCTGCATAGACCTGAATGTACCTCAATTATAATCTTTCGGGATTCATGTTTGTCTAATAACATAACCACATATGATTGAAATACTATCGGTACAAGGTGCCATCCATGAGAGCATAGGAGAGAGCTCTCTATTTCACCTGATGGGCTTGTGATTTCTCTTGAGGTAGTTTGCCTATATTTAGGTAATCCATGAATGGTTGCCTCCAATCCAACTCCTTATCCTTGTTGGCAACAACAACCTCCCTTTCAAGAGAAAATCTTTCGATGAGTTCAACATCAATATGGGATAGGACTTGTCTATTTTGGACCCTTATTGGAATGGACTCATCTTCCGGACATGCCAATTCTTTGGCATGTTTGGCCAAAGAATCTTCTACTGTGTTCTCTCCTCGAGGGATCCTGTAGATGGTGACCTTTGGGATCTGGGTCAACAACTTCATGGTGTACTCATGGTAGTGATGAAGTTTGGGTTTTAGAACTTTGTAGGACTCCACAATCTGGTTGATGACCAACTAAGAGTCCCAGTAGATGTTGATGCTTTTGACACAGACTATGATGGCTAACTCCAGACTGACAATCAAAGCCTCATACTTGGCTTCATTATTGGTGTAGGGATTGGAAAGATAGTATGAGAATCTTATCACATCATGGTTTAGAGTTAAGAGAATTATTCCTACCCCTGTTTTTCTTGAAAGAGTATATCATGGTGCTTCTCCTTTATGAAAGGATGATGCACCATCAAAATACATCTCCCATCAGCGATTGTCAACCTCCCCTAAGTTCATGATTTGTTCATCTAGAAGATAGTCACTAAGCAGAGAATCAGCAAGAAGTGGGTGTGTTACTAAGAAATCTGCTAATGCTTGTCCTTTTATTGCTCGGAGGGGTATGAATGTAATATCAAATTGTGAGAGTATCATGGACCAAAGCACCAACCATCCGGATAGCGTCAGCTGTTTCATGAGATATTGCAGTGAATTGATTCTTGAAATTAAGTTCACCTTATGAGAAAGCATGTAATGTTGTAGCTTTTGGGATGCAAAGATTAAAACTAGGCAATGTTTCTCAATAGGTGGGTAAATATTCATGATCGGGGCGAGGGGGATACTAGAGGCTTTTCCTTCATCATTGGCTTAGGTCAATAGAGCACCATGAGAGTCATCCAATGCAGCAGTGCAGAGGATGAGTGTCCTGCCCGGGATAGGGGCTGCTAAAACTAGCGGCTTCACCAAATACTGCTTAATATCTTTAAAGGTATGTTGACACTTGTCATCCCACTTGAACTTGGTGCCCTTTTTGATAAGTGCTGAAAATGGTTTGCATCTCTCCAATAGGTTGAAGATAAAGCATCTTAGATACACCAACCACCCTTGAAATGATCTGAGTTGAGTTAGACTTCTAGGTGGTGGCATTTTTAAGATAGCTTTGATCTTTTATGGATCTATTTCTATTCTCCGGTGTTGGACAACAAACCCAAGGAATTTCTCTAAAGCTACTCTGAATGCACATTTCAGGGAATTCATTTTGAGGTTGTAGTGTCTTAACCGTTCAAAAACTACTCTCAATTCAAAGAGATGGTCTTCCTTTTATTTGCTTTTGACTATGAGATCATCAGCATAGCAGTCACCTAATGATGGATGAGTTCATTGAAGATCTGAGTCATGGCCCATTGGTATGTAGCACCAGCATTTTTAAGGTCGAATGGCATGACCCTATAACAAAAGATTCTGATTGGGGTTCAAAAAGTAATGTTTTTTTCATCTTCAAGGATCTTGATTTGGTTATAGCCAGATGACTCATCCATGAATGAGAATACTGCATGAGATGAGGTGATGTCCACCATTAATTCTAGTATAGGAAGAGAAAACTCATCCTTAGGGCATGCCTTATTTGAGTCACTGAAATCATCACATATGAAAATTTGGTCATTCTTTTTCTTAACTATGACATAGCTAACCGGAAGGGTATTTTTCTTCCCTGATGAAACTAGCATTGATCAATTTCTTGACTTCAGAAATGACCTGTTGTTCGATTTCTATTCGCATGCATCTAGGAGCTTGCTTGATAGGGTTAACATTAGGATCTATTGCTAGTTTGTGGACTTCGTTAGGAGATAATCTGGGCATCTCTTCATAGGTCCATGCAAAGCAATCCTTAAACTCAATCAATAGCCTAACTAAGTGATTGATTTCTTCTTCATTTAGCAATGAACTAGTGTATGCTAGGTGAGGATTTTCTTCTCACGAGTTGATTTCTTTAAGCTTGTCGATTGTTGAATGAGTCTCCTCTTCAAATTATGGAAGTACATCTTTGATTTGGAGATCATCTAGATTATCGAGTTTCTAAACACATCCTTGTAAGGTTAGTTATGTGTGTAAAAGAACCTATCAGACTCTAGATGATTGGTAACAACTAAGCAGTAATCATCATCATCGATTGGACTCACTCTACCAAATCCTAATCCTGATCTTGATTGTGCTTCCCTGCCTCTGTTGTTCCATAGCTTTTTGAAGTGCTCTGACCTGTGCCTGGACCATGTGTAAGGAACCAAACCTTTCTTTATAAGATTATAAACACAAGGCGAGTACCAATCAAAAGGTAATTCTATTAATTTTTTATATGAACTATCCTCAAGTTATACATCGCCTTGGACTTGAGGATGATGATCCCAATAAGAATCTCTTCGCTTCATATCAATGGAAGACTTAGGGCTTCCTTAACTACTAAACCTTCAATTTTTTGAGGTGAAAGTGAGGTCAGAGCTAAGGTTCCCAACCGTTGTCTGATAGTTTCACATAAATTTGATTTAAATAATTTCGTGCTTTGACTGGAGGCCCGTCTTCATCATGTCAGGCGTCACCTCCAATAAAACCCATTGGAGGGGTTTGTATACTAATCACATGAGACTCAGACTGGGGAACATAACCCCACCATGGCCAACCAGGGGTCTTCCACCTCTAGAGTTGCCTCTATGTCTGCCTCTACCTCTACTAGTGGAGGTCAAGTCATCCTACCCATATGTCCATATGATGGAATGAACTATGGATGACAACTCTACTTCTTCCTTGGTGCCCTTTTCTCACTTTATATTTTCCTTTTCTTATCTTTTTCTTTCCCTTTTTCTTTTTCTTGTTTTTCTTTTTCTTTTATATTGGAATTTTGGCCAAGTTCACAAGAAAAGGTGTTTTGAGGAAGATAGTAGGTCACATCCTCATATATCTCAACCTCTCTGACTGAAAATGACTTTTCATCTCCTTTGACGTAATACTCAATTCCATCCTTCACGAACTTGATGCAGATGGAGGGAGATGAATCATCTTGTTCTGTATCCAAGGCCTACCAAGCAAAGCAGTGAATGAAGTATTCGAATCAATTATGTAAAACTTAGCTTCAGTCTTCCACTCACTTATATCCAAATGTAACATTATGGAACCTAAAGCCCTCTCGCCTTGTTCATTGAATCCTCTCAACATCATCCGATCTCCTCAGAGTGTGGAGATGTTGATCCTCAAATAGGCAAGAGTCTTTAGACTCATAATGTTGACCGATGCACCTGGATCAACAAGAACCCTGGAAAGTCTGAATCTGTCCATGTCCACTATAATGTAGAGGGAACGGTTGTGCTCCATGTCCCCTAGCAGAAGGTCTTCATCTGTGAAAGTGACCCCTTGGGCTTCTCTTGAGTAATGTGCCTCCTCTCTAATAGTGATCAGCTGGGCTAGGCATATTTTGGGGTCAAGAAGAGCCTTGATTAATGATTTCATCATCTCTTTGGATAAGACAAGGGCATCATATATGCTTAATTTAGTTGGCAACTTTCAAATGAGGCATTATAGTCCACCATAGGCTGATCTTCCATAAGCATATCCAAGGGTTACCATGGAGGAGCTTCTCGATCATCTACACCAATGACTTGTTTCCCTTTATCTTGAGGTGTTGCCCTAGGAGGTAGAACCTTGCCACTACCAAGGTTGACTTCGGTGATCTCTTATGGTAGGTTAGTAAAAGATTCTACGCCATCGTACACCTCGCCTTCTCTGGGACCCTCAAAATCAAATGATTCCAAGTCTATCTCAAGAGGTTACCCATTATTCTGAGAAGGAAAGTCCAACTCAAATCAAAAAGGGAGGTTGATTAGAATTATTATAGTTGTTATTTAGACTTGAAGAGTTTTAAGAAAGAATTGGCAACCCATGAAGTAACAAAGATGTAATTCAAACTAGCTTTATTCCTTGATTTCTTAGATTTTGAAGGTACATAGTAAAAATCTAGTAAAGTAAGTGAGGGATTTGATGCCCTCATCCACAGATATAAGAGTTCTACTAGTAGAGGCTAGAAGAAGTGCTAGATGTGTAATAGCGCACAAGACTGAGGTGGGCTTGGTGGTTGGTTGCGCTACTTGGCTATCTGGGCATCGCATTATTGCCGTTGAGCTCCCCTTTCCCAAGTTGTCTTTGGTAACTTGCACCTTGGGGTTTGAGCTACCACAGAGGAAAATTTCTTGATTTTTGATATAATTTTCTTAAAGGTACGGGATAAGGAGATATCCCAACCTTTTTTGGCTTTAGAAGGATCGCAGGTATCCCCAAGGATTACCCTAATGGAACTAGATGGTTATTCCATAAGATATTCTTTTAGGTAACTATAGCACCGATCTTGAAGCTATGCTCAAGCCAATCCTTGAATGTAAAATAATCTTCCAAAATGTGACCTAGTATGCAGTGGTAGGGGCAAAAGTTAGGATCATTGCTTTTGCCTACTCCTCCTAGGCTCGGGTAGTTGAAAGTCATACTTCTTTAAGAGATTCTTAAAGATTTTCTTAACTACCTCCCTCTTAAATAAATATGGTTTATTTAGTTTATCCATAAGAGTAGGTGGGTAATAGCTACCCCTCGAGCCCTAGAACGTGTATGTGTCTTCAATTTGGGGAAATGCTCGCTTAGATTTCACCATTAAAGGTGCTCGATTTTGGCATGAACGATTGCCTTTGAGGTGGCTAGGAGGTGTTGAACTTCCTCTCTTAGTCTTGTGAACATAATGTAATGTTCACTTCAGAGGGAAGGAGCTTCCTTGCATATTTTCCATGCATGGCCGAGCACTTTTTTTTTACTCCTCTTTATCTTCTCTTCCTTTTCTTCTTCCTTGGAGAAGCCAAATCTTGTTGGCTTTTCCTTGCTTGATTGCCTCCTTGAAGGCACCACCTCTTAAGAGGTGGATTTTGTCTTAGAGTGCATGAGGTAGGAAGAAAGGATTTTTCATGGGGAAATGGCGAAGAAATTAATCTCTTCTTCCCATTTTCTCCCCTTTTATTTTATGATTATGGCATCACATAGCCCTAGATATGTCTTTGCCCATTTTGAGTTTTCATTTGGAGTACATTTGATTTGGGTTGAGTTTGAGTCCAAATCAAGTGCATTGATTTTAGCTTGATCCAATTCAAAATCAACTCAAGGGTATTTTTGAAATTAAATGTAATTTGACTTTTAATCATCATGGATTAATGATTATTGATTGTTGATTTGATTAATTGATTTTAAATTTGGATGCTGAGTTGATCCTAGAAAAATAGGTTAAATCCAACCCAAGGTGAATTCCCTAGGTCACTAAGCATGTAGCTAGAGAATCCTAAGATTAAGATCTCCTAATTGCTAAATTATCCTCATCCAAAATAGGTCAATGGATGTCTTCGGTTCCCAAGTTGATTTCTTTAAGTTTATCGATTATTGATATGATCTCTTCTTTGAACTCTGGTGATGCATCTCTAACTTTAGGCTCACTTAGGTCATCTAAAGTTTCTAAACATACCTCCTTATAAGAGTTAACATGATTTGAGAAGAACCTATCAGACGCCAAATGATTTATGATTACTAGGCAATGGTTATGATTATCGACTGGACCCACTGTGCCGAATCCTAGTCTTCATCTTGATTGAGGATGTCTGGTTTGGTTGTCCCATAGCCTTTCAAAGTAGTCTGACCTGGGCTTAGACCAAGTATGTGGGATTAATCCTTTCTTTGCTAAGTTGAGAACACAAGGTGAGTACCAATCAAAAGATAATTCTATTAAATCTTTATATAAATTATCCTGAAGTTCTACATCAGCTTCCTGACTTGAGGATGATGCTCCCAATAAAAATCTCTTTGGCTTGACATCTGTAGATGACTTGGGAGCCTTCTTAACTACTAAACCTTTAACTTTTTGAGAAGAAAGTGAGATTAGAGCTAAAGCTCCCAACTGCTGCTTGACTGTTCTACATAATAGTGATTCAAATACATTCATGCTTCACTTGGAGGCCTGGTCTTCATCACTGTCTAGCTCGAATGTTACCTTCAAAGGGACCCGAGGGTTGGTTGGTGCTAACCACATGAGACTCATCCTTTGGACTCTCTATGTGGATAACAGGGGTACTCCTGTGAGCTAGAACATAGCTCCTACTAGTTGGGCACCAGCAAGGAGATCTTCCACCTCTAGAACTGCCTCTGAATTTACCTCTTTCTCTACCTAGTGGGGGTCGAGTCATTCTACCCATGTGTTCGTATGGAAGAATAAACTGTGGGTGGAATGTAACATCTGGCTCAACCTTTTCCTCGGTGTTTGATTCTCTCTCACTTGTATTTTTATTTTCTCTTCCTTTTTTCTTTTCTTTTTCTTTTTCTTTTTCTTTTTCTTCTTTTTATTTTATTTCTTTTTCTTTTGTTTTTGAACATTCACCAAGCTTGAGAATAAACTTTTATTTGGAAGATAGTAGGCTGCATCTTCATAAATCTTGACCTCTCTAACTAAGAATGGCTTCAAGTCTCCTTTGACACAATACTCAATTCCACCTCTTTTGAATTTGATGCACTAGTGCAAAGAAGATGGAACCATGTTGTTTGCATGTATCCAAGGCCTACCAAGCAAAGCAGTGAAAGATGTATCTGAGTTTATTATGTAGAACTTGGTTTCTGTCTTCCACTCATCTATCTCTAGTGTAACACTATGGAGCCTAAAGCCCTATTACCATGTTCATTGAATCCTCTCGACATCATCTGATGTCCTCAGAGTTCGAAGATATTGATCCTCAAGTAAGCAAGGGTTTTTAGACTCATATTGTTCCGATGCACCTGATCAACTAATCGTGGAGAGCACCTACCCATGTCCATGATGTAGGGGATGGTTATGCTTGTCCCCAAAGTCTTCATCAGAATGTAACTCCTGGGATTCTCTTGAATAACATGCCTCGTCCAATAGCGTCGAGCTAAGTATATTTCTAGATCAAGAAGAGCTTGATCAATCATCTCTTTGGATAAGACAAGGGCATCATATATGCTTAATTTAGTTGGCAACTTTCTTAGGTGGCGAGGACATTGTAGTCAACTGGTTGATCTTCCACAAGCATATCCATGGGTGGAGCATCTTGTGGAGGGATTTCTTGATCACTAGAGCCAATGACTTGTTTACCCTTATCTTGAGGTGCTATCTAAGAGGTTTAACTTTGCCACTCGAGGTTGACTTCAATGACTTCGTGAGATGATTTAATGGAAAACACTTCAGTTCACCTATAGCTTCTCCTATGGGATCATCAGAGTTAGATGACTCTAAATCAATCTCAATAGGCGAACCCGAATGATCCAAGAATGGAAAATCTATTTCTAAATCAAAAGGAATGTTAACTAGAGTTATCATTATTTTGTTGACTTGGAGAGTTTTCAAGAGAAATAAATATAGAGTATCAAAAGTGGACAAGATGTAAGCTTTCTTCATTGATTTCTTCTTAGATGGAGGTACATGATAAAAATCTAATAAAGTAAGTGGGGTAAGGGATTTAGTGCCCTTGTCCATTGATACAATGCTTCTGCAGACATAAGATGAGCTAGTGGAGGAAGAAGTAGTAGCTGCAATGGATGGAGTGTTGGACTCAAATGGTGGTTGTGCTACTGCTATCCCGCAAGTAAGGTACTACTACTGCTTTCTCCTTCAAGTTATCCCACTTACTTGCAAACCTTCTTTAGAGTTAGAGGTTTAAGCTACTTTAGGCACTTATAAGGGTAACTTTCTGATCTTAGAGATAATTTTCTTGGAGGTTCGGAATAGGGAGATATCCCAACCTTCCTCTATTTTGAGAAGATCTCTTGTATCCCCAAGGATTACCTAAAACTGGAGGATTGTTCTAGTAAATATTCCTTGGGATGACAATGGCACGACTTATAGCTTGCTCAAACCCAAGGTAAAGCAATCTTCTAATACATGACTTAGCATGCGGTGGTAGGGGCAAAAGTTTGGATCATGACACTTGACCACATCGTCCAACCTCATAGGATCTGGTAATTGAAAATCAAGCATCTTTAAGAGATTCTTAAAGACTTTTCTGACTATCTCCCTCTTGAATGAATAAGGCTTATTCAATTTTTTGGCAAGAATAAGTAAATGGTTGTTGGTGGTGGATAGACTCTTGCGATCTTTGTGGGTGGGGATACTCTAATGCTTTGGATGAGGATACTATTGAGCAAGTGGTGGTGGTGGACCATGTGGTGGTTGATATGAGGTGGTGGCAAGGAGGTGGTAGAGGATGCTGTGCTCGAGGTCTCTTTGAACCTAGTTGGCTGCTTCCCCTTGTTCTATGGCTAGATTTTTTAAATGCCTTAGTTTGGGCTTGGCTGACTGATCTTAGAAAGGTAACTGTTTGACCTCTCCTTGTAGACTAGCAACCTTGTTGATTAATTTCTCAAATATTTTAATGGTAAACCCCTTAAGCATAAAGGCGACCGGGCCATGAATATTCTTGAGTACAATGGCATGCTATTGATAGGTGGTTCATATTTCATACTTAAATTATGCCATATAAGAATGTAATCAACAAGGGACTCGGTGTTGTTACGTTGCCCAGTTACCTTTGTTGAGCTCCAACAAATCTCTTAATAAAGAGCTACTCCAACTTAGAAAATATCTTCACTGAATCATGGGTAGTTCAGCATACCAATCAAATCTGATGCTTATCAAACTACTAACAAAGACATAGAATAAGAGTGCATCGCTGCCACTGAAATTACAACATCTTGCCCTAAAGTGTACTTTATGTTGACGAGGGTTCCCATCAAAATTTTGAAGGAATGAGGTACAAAACCCTGAGGATATTGGACACCATTAAATTTCTCTGAGTAGGG
Source organism: Cymbidium sinense (assembly GCA_021442155.1). Taxonomy (NCBI): domain Eukaryota; kingdom Viridiplantae; phylum Streptophyta; class Magnoliopsida; order Asparagales; family Orchidaceae; genus Cymbidium; species Cymbidium sinense. The sequence goes on along the minus strand of CM038219.1, from coordinate 104,463,226 downwards.
TCTACTCTTTGGAATAAATGAGCCACCTCAAGCTTGCACCAATGCATCCTTCACTTCGCTCACTTCCTGATATCTTTTTCTTGCATGGAGGTGCTCCACCACCTTCCTATGCAAGCTACCTATCTTGATCTACTTGAGAAGTGCTTTTGGGTTGATCTAGGTGCACTAACTCAGGATGATCTCTAGTGATATATGTCTGCGGTTTGAAGTGTATGGAGCGCTAATAAGTCTTCCATCCTCTTCTCCATCTGGTTGATAATCATCCTTCGTTTAATGATAGGTGTTGGGTTGAATGGATGGCATCATCTTCCTCAAACACTTTCTTGACTATGTTGATGATCTATGAAGGAGCTAGTATAACCATGGACCTTGGTGAATCCTCAAGGTTCATCCTCATCCGTCAAAGCATCCCTCCTCTCTTCTAATGGTCACTCCCTAGAAGCTCTTCTCTAAGTACTATTCTAGAATCTCTTCTAATGATCTAAGTGCCGGTACAAATATGCTCACGGTGGAGGCGTGCTCACGATGGAGATGCACTTAATATTGCCTATCACTTGTGGGAGGGTCATGACTATTGGAAGAGACATGGTCGTGGCTGCTACTCATGGGTGGAGTAGTGTCCCTAGGAGATCCACTACCATGGAGACTACTGTCCCCTTCCTTGACTTTACTACCCTATGGTGGTGGTTGTGGTGATGACCACAGCGTTTGGTCACTCATTCTTCACCAAGATTGAATAGGAGGTCGAGTAGGGGAACTCACCCTCACCTCAATCGGTGGAGTAGATGAAGTGGGACCCTTTGGCCATAGTCGGATCTCCAATGAGGCTTTCTTCTCCCCGGATGTATCTTCTCTTTGTTGAATGCAGGGTGGATGGACCAGATAGGTAATGATGGATGAAGAGTGGATTGGTGGCGAGGAAACACTTTCTAGGCAAGCTCCTCTCTATGGGGTAGAAGATGCTATTATGATGCTGGGTTGTATGGAAAGTCCATGAGGCGGAGACACTCATGCTGTACATCTCTCTCTAATAATCATCGATACCAGGCTTGCACTCTTGTCTAATGTGCACGCCTGGGAGGATAACATAATGTAAATTAAATGAGCCCCTGACTCACGATGAGTAAGATCCATCTTCAGGCGCATCTATACTTCCTCTCTCACTAATAGGAGTCTCAAAATAAAGGGTAAGGTAAACTTGAGATCCTCCTAATGTCTCCATCGAAAGAGGGGTGAAACTTGTTCTCTGTGATAAGAGGAGACACTATCCTAGGTAACTCCTTTGCTGCAAACTGGGAAGCTATCTTTACTTCCTTGGCTATGTGGTCATGATGCCACTTGTCTTGCACCGTTATGGTCAGTCCTAGGAGGGTGAGAACTAGACCCAACCTCATGGGGGGAGAAATATATGGTAGCCTTCCCCTTGGAAGGAGCCAAGAGTGGGTGCTAGCCAGGCGAAAGATGAACCTTAAGTGCCTTTGGCACTGATTCGGGGAAATTCCCTTCCTCTTTAGTGAGGGAAACTCTGTCATCTCAACCTAGATGATGACCGCCTTCAACCTCGGCGGTTGTGAGGGTGGTCCCCTCACAGTGATCTAGCCACCTCAAAATCTCAAAAGTAAATGAGGTGGATAAAGTATCTTTGGGAAGCTAGATCAAGGCCAAATCCATCCAAAGGAAAAAAATGTTACTTTGATATGCATGAAAATTGCAGAAAGACTGCTGATCAGTATATGCATTTGTAGAAATATAACTTGTGATTTCTTAACATTTATTCCATGTAATAGAAGTTTGGAGTTTTGAACCCACACTCAATGATTCAAATGTGTTAAGTGGGGTTCATAGGAGATATTTGGATATTGAGGAGAGTCTTTGCCATTTGATTTGATTTAGAACCCATACTCAATCAATTTAGGTTGGTTGGGTGGAGTTCTAAAATTTGAGGAGAGATTTTCTTAGAGATATTTGTGTTTTGTGCATCTTTTTGAAAATATTGATAGTTTGAAAGACTTTTACTTAGCAAATTTGTGCTAAGAAGGGGATGTGTGTATTTAAAATATTTTTACTTGTTAAGATTTGATTGTGTGATATTTTGATTTGAAAATGGGGCTTCTTACTTAACAAATTTGGTATGTTAAGTAAAGGCCACATGTGTTTGATTTGTACTTGATGATGAGACTTTCACTTAACAAATTTGGTATGCTAAGTGAAAGTCAAATGTGATGAGATAGATTTGCTTTTCTTTGAAGATGGGAGTCCCACTTAACAAATTTGGTATGTTAAATGAAAGCCCCAAATGTGTTTGAGATATGTTTGTTTTTTTTTCATTGAAAATGATACTCTCACTTAACAAATTTTGTATATTAAGTGAAAGCTCAAGTGTGGTTTGACATGAAAAATTGGATTCTTATTTAACAAATTTGGTATGTTAAAATAGGGATCAAATGTGTGTTGAATAGAGACCCTTAACAAATTTGGTATGTTAAGTGAAAGTCAAATGTGTTTATGATTTTGAAAATAAAACTCTCACTTAACAAATTGGTGTTAAGAGAGAAAGTCAAATGTTTATGATTTTGAAAATGAAACTTAACAAATTTGTTATGTTAAGTGAAAGTTAAATGTATTTATGAAAAATGAAACCTCACTTAATAAATTTGGTATGTTAAATGAAAATTAAATGTGTTTATGATTTTGAAATGAAACCTCACTTAGCAAATTTGGTATGTTAAGTGAAAGTCGGTATTTATGATTTAAAATGAAACCCTCACTTAACAAATTTGGTATGTTAAGTGATGTTAAAATATGATTTATGAAAGAAAAGAACTTATTTAACAAACTTAGGTATGTTAAATAGATTTCAATTTGTTCTTATGATTTTCAAAAAAGGGGTTCTCTTTGATATACTTGGTCATGTCAAAGGAGCTCCCAATGTGTTTTGAGTTCAAGACTTTAGCAAGAAGGAGTTTTATCAAATAAAAATAAAATTAGTTTGCTCTACCTTCTCCAAGGAAGGGAACTCATATTTGACAAATTTGGGTATGTCAAGTGGGGGTTCAAATATGTCTTGACTTCTCTTTTTTTATATGTATGGTTTTCAAAGAGGGGAAACTTCAACTCGAGCACATGTAAAGTATGCTTAGTGGAGTTTCAATTTTATATCATAATTTTATTCAAAAATAGAATCTTCATCTAACAAATTTGAGTGTGTGGGATGGGGATAGCTATTTCTGAAGAAAATGTGCTTAAAAATGGTTGATTTTTTGAATTTAAAAAGGAATATCCATGTAACAATCATAGGGTTTGTTAAACGAGGTTTGGTTATATGTATTTTGTGCCTTTTTTAAAATTTCTTACAAATTTTTGTGTAAAGATATCTTATTATGTGGATTTTGAAAAAGTGCTTTTGGAAAGACATGTTATTTTGTAGAAGGGTTTTATTTTTATTATTCATGGGATGAACCTTGCCTCCTCCATCAATGGTGAAGAGATTCTTAATTTTGTCCATCTGCTTTGTTTGATTAATTTTAATTTTCACCTATTGGGGTAACCCAATAGGGATTTTAAGACCTACATGGAGTGAGGTCCTATAACCTAAGGATGTTGGTGAGCTTTGCTTAAGGATGAAATAAGCTAAGTACCAATGGAAAGAATGATAATCTGGCCTATATAAAATATAAGTCTACTATCGATGCTTGGAGATAATAATTTTCTACTAAAGATGGAGAGAGGAATCATCCCAGTGAGTCAAAAAAATCTATTGTGTTTATTTTTTGGGATGTGGGACACCACACAGATCTTAGGGGGTACTTATTGAAGTGATTGGGTATGACATTAAGGAATGATGTACTATCTTGAAAGATAGAAATCACCACACTATAATGGACCTAATCACCAGGACTCTTAAGGCATGATGGGTCTTGAATATACCAGAGATCTTTCTCTACTTTACATGAAAAGTAAAGTAGGGTTTTGTTTTAAGCGGGTTCATTAAGTTTCCTATGGAGGCAAGCCCCCATAGTTAATTACATCCTAAGAATGAGAATTTCTTAAGAATACTCTCAATTAAAGTAGACAATTAGGGTCTCCAAAGATTTCAAGGTTAAGACTATCAAAGGATTGGCTATTTTAGAAAATTAAATGAGATAGATCAAGGATAAGACTTATTTTGAATCCAAAGGGAGAAAGTAGGAATGCTCATTATACTAGGAAGCCTAGTGAGCATTCTGATCTACCTTATAATTGGGCTTTATTTTTTTGAAATTGAAGAGAGTTAATTATTTGTGTTGACATTTTATTACATTGTTAGGGCTTATAATTCCACAACATAAGATTGTAGAAATGCCTAAGAGGTGAGGATTTATGCTTGTAGCATGGAAACAACCTCAAATCCTAAATCTAGGGAGCTTTGGCAGGGCCAAAGCATGACCTAAATCTAAGGCAAAATGGGTATATGGTTACCTCCACATGAGAGAATTAACCACGCACTTATTATGCTTGGTGGTAACTAACTCCTCCTAAACTTTAAATCCATGTAGGCAAGTCTTGCTTTGCGAGGCTACTATTGTTATTTATTTAGAAAGGTGACTAAGTCCTTAAACTCACACCCTAAGAGACTAGAGCATGAGAGGTATGAATTCATGACTTAATCTAATGCAAATTTTATCAAATTTATTTAATTCTTTTGAACTCTTTATTTTGACACACGCTATTGGATTTTGTATGCCTAAATGCATGAGAACCTGGTTATGGGCCAAATCAAGAGAGAAAGAGGTGTTCTTCCATCAAAGGTTCTCACAGGTTAAGCCTTCATTCTTTGGCAAAGACGGAAGCCCCCTCTTAATAAGAGTGGAAGAATATGACGTGCATGATATTACACATTCATTCCCAGCTAAAGGTTGCTAAAAAAATTTTATTATCTTGATTTAATTATTAAGCTTTATGGTGAGGTTATGAGTTATTTTAAATTTTAATTATGAGTTGTTAATTGGGGTAGAAAAATTAATTTTATCCTAAGAGTCTATCGCATCCAGACCACACATTTAAGCATCAATCATAAAGAAACTATGAAAAGCATATTATTCAAATGTGCAATCTAAACACAACACCAAATAATTTTATAGACTACCGTAATAGAATAAAAGGTCAGTGCTATCAGGTTTCGCTGTACACCTCGAAAAGTGAAAAAAATATGGGTAGACGAGCTCTACCCTTATACAACTAGGATTACAAAAAAATAATACATGCTATGGGGTCTTCTTTTCTTCATTTCTTCCTTCTCTTTCTTTTGATTTGATTTGCTCTAAAGGCATCACAGGGCATCCTAGGGATTAAGCCTTCGCCTCTGCTCATCCTAATCCCCCATAACACTAATCTAATTCTTAACAAAATTATATCAAAAATAAGTAAATCTAGCTACACAAAATAAATGTTAGCTAAACACACCTTATAACTAGTTATATGAATAATTTGGACTTGACACACACATGGGTAACCAAGCCCACATCCTAACGTGAGTTATGATTAAGGGGCTAAACAACTGTCTGACTCATTTATATTTTTTTATTACCCCTTAAGCACACCCAAAAATATGATTAAAAGCTACCATCCAGTCTATGAGGCATACACACATCGTCTAAAATATTACATCAAAAAGAAAACATAAACATATAATCATACAATGACTAGCTAATTAGTGGTGACTAGTATTAGTGTGTAAAAAGGCTTGTGGCAAGACTTTACTAGGCTTCTTTAGTTTAAGTTTCAATTTGAAGTTTGAATTTGTTTAAATTTTAACTTTTGGGAGATTTCAATTTAAATGATTTAATGATTTATTTTTCAATTTTTTTTTTTCACTTTGATTTGGTTAAAGTGATGTTTAGGTTTTCATGAATGAAGAGTAGAATGAACTCCATTTGTAGATAGAACTCACCCTATTCTACGTCCTAACTCCTAAAGAGTCTAACTAAGGCCATTAAGTATCTTAATTGGCCCATTTTAATTTGTGTAATTCATTTGATTTGATTTATCTGATTTGATTTAGAATTTAGGATTTGAGTTTGTTTAAGTATTTTATTAAATTATTTTGATTTAGATGTTTTGGTTTAATTACATCTTGATAATTCAATATCCTTAATATCTAATGAAGTTTAAGTTTGTCTAAATTCATGTATTTTTGATTGATTAATTTCAGATTAGATGTTTTATTTTAATTACATCTTGATAATTCAATATCCTTAATATCTAATGAAGCTTAAGTTTGTTTAAACTCATGTGTTTTTTGATTGATTAATTTCAAATTAGATGTTTTGGTTTAATTAAATCTTGATAATTCAATATCCCTTTAAATTAATATTTAATTCTTTTCCTTGATTATGGTTATGTGACTTAATTTTATGCTTATTTGATTTGATTGTGGTTCATTTATTTATAGTTTGAACATATTAGATTAATTGAGATTTTATTTTGATTTTAATTGAGTTTGATTCTTTATAATTAGGATTTTATTTTTAATCTCATCCATTTGTCATGTTTATCAAAGTTTGGTTTGTATTTTGATTTCATACATTGGATAGTTAATTAGTTTATCTTATTTAAGTAGGTTGAATGATATTTGATTTGATTACACATTAAATTGATGAGAGTCTTTCTTAATTTAATTTAATTTTTATTTAATAATTTGATTAGCTTTATTATATGGGTTTGCTTAGGTTCAATGTGATTAGTTTAATTAAGAAGTGTATTTATGTTAATTATAAAGGTTTGTTTAATTTTCAATTTTATTTCATATTTGTTTAGGTTAATGATATATTAATGACTTAATAATTTTAGATTTAATTTAGGTTTAGTATTTAATTTGCATTTATGTATGATTAAGTTTAAGTTTAATATGATTAATTTGATTTAACTTAATTAGCTTATTTAAGATGTGTGATCAAATTAATTAGTAGATTAATTAAGTGTTTGATTTTGATTTAAAAGTTAATTTGGTTCATTAAGATGATGGATTAATTCATTAAGTTTGTATTAATTAGGTGTTTATTCAATTGGATTAGCTTAAGGGTAATTAGTTTAATTAAGAAGTGTGTTTAAGTTAATTATTATATTAAATGAGGTTTTAGATTAATTATATAATTAGGATTTGATTGGTATTTAATTGAATTTATGTTTGATTAAGTTCAAGTTTAATATGATTAATTTGATTGACTTAATTAACTTATTTAAGATGTGATATTAGTTATTAAATTTAATTAGGGGTTTGATTTAATTTTTAATTTGATTTCATATTTATTTATATGTGATGTAATTAGTGACTTAATGATATAAGTTTAAATTTAAGTTTGATTAGCATTTAACATTTTATGTTTGATTAAGCTTAAGTTTAATATGATTAATTTATTGACTTAATTAATTTGTTTAAGATGTAGAGTAAATTAATTAGTGGATTTTAAATTAATGATTTGAATTAATTTTAATGTGATTTATAAAATTAATTTGGTTCATTATGATGATAAATTAATTGATTAAGTTTGCATTAATAAATGTTTAAATTAAGTTTGATTAAGGGTAATTAAATCATTAGATTAATTGATTTATTTAATTAATGACATAATTTCACATGTGATTTGATTTAGTTAAGTGTTTTACTTAAGTTTGATTTGATTAAAGGATTATTTTTTTATCATTTGATTAAATTAAGTGATTTAATTATTTATTTTATTTCAATTAAACGATTATTCATAATCATAGTTAGGTTTGATTTTCTTCATTTATTATATTCATTAGATTTCATTCATGTTTGATTTAGTTGTTAGGTTTATGTATTAATGGCTATAATTATATCTTATTCCAAATGGATGTGATTTAATCAATGTTAATTAAGTTTACTTTAACTTTATTTGGTTTAATTTAATTATTATCAAATGATTATGTTGAATTGGTTTATTAATCAATTTGATTTTTAGTTTATTTAATGATTAACTAATTTCAATTTATTTCTATTCATTAAGGGGTTTCTTATGATTAAGGCTCACATAGTGTAGGTTTAGTTATACTAGTTTGACCCATGTTAAAGTTTCCTAGATTTGTTGAATTTCAATTTTTTTTAATATTTAATCATTTAATTGAGTTTTATTAATTTAAATAGGCTTAATATTTAATTTAATTTCTTAGAGGATGATATTTTTCTAATTTGAGGTTTGATTAATGATTGTTTAAGTGTTATTTTATTTTTTATTTTTATTTTAATATTTAAATTATTTTTAGATTATATTTTGATTAAGTTCTTAATTGATCAAACTTTAATCTTAAGTGTTAGTTTGGGGTTCATTAGGAATAAAAAAATCAAATTATTTTCTTAAGATTCCTAAATGTCCATTGATGTGATTTAAGCTATTTTGAAGATTTTTGTAATTTTTTGAATTTTTATTTGATTTATTTTATTAAAATGAATAATCTAAACTTCAAAATTTAATTTCACCCAATCCATAAGTTTTTTTTTCTTGAGATTTTTATGGTAGGTGTGTTTTAATTTTAATTTCAATCCCTGAAAATTTTAAGTTAATTAGATGTATTTTTGGTTTAATTAAAGAAATTTAATTTTTTTCTAAAACTCAAATTAAGCTCAAAATACTGAGTTAAATTTGGGGATTTTGGATTTTTTAGATTCTTCTCGGAATGATAAATCCAACGAGCCCTGTTTGCAATTTTTGGTTAAGTATTTTATTTTCTATGAATTTTTGAAGTTTCAAGTGATTTAAATTAAATTTTCTTTAAAATTAAAAAAATCCACATTCGATCTGGTCAATCGGTCGACGATCCGCGATCCACGAGATCAGAGAGCGAATCTTATGTCCCAAGGGTCAAAAGGATGCGGGGTCTGATGCAATCTAAGTCGTTCAATCCACTGAACGTGGGATCGGACGGCTGTTGTTCACCAACAAGCGAAACTAATGGAAAAAATGCAAAAAATGTGAAATCAGGTCTGATTGAGCTCATTTTTGTGTCAATTTTCTCCAAAAAAATTCTACTTCGTATTGGGTCAAATAAAATGAAGACAATGCAGGGTTTATCTAAGAGAAATTTCTAAAATTGCAAAAAAATTAACACAAAAAGCGAGAAATCCTAAGGCTGGCTAAAGTTTGGCAAAATTTACCTCGGGATGGTTTTATGGTAAAGATCCGAACTCCTAGTATGTGAGAAAGCTTTGAAATGATTTTAAGCTTTTCCTCCCTTTAGAATGTCATCTTCTCCAATGTTACCCATCGCTCACTAGAAAAGCTTTGTATTTTGAACTTAAACATGGCTCAAAGAGGTGGGGGATGGGTTCCTTTTTTACTTTGAGGAGCTCTTGGGGGCTGAATGGTGGTGAGAGGAAGAGGACTCATGCCTCATTTCCCCATCCTTTTATTATGGCCAAAAATTCACCTTTTTTGAATTTTTTGGCTCCAAAATATTATTATCTTGGTTGGGGTGGTTGGGATGGATGATGGATTGATTGAGGACATTGGATTTTTACTCCAAAGTTCTCTCTTGCTACCATATATGATCTATTCAATGCAAATGTTGGGAGGAGTTAAGTGCATGTGATGGGGGAAAATTAAATGAGGTTGGGTGGAATCCTATGTGAGGGAGGATCCATGAGGGATTTAAATGGGTTAGGTTGATTTTGGGCTGATCCCAAATGGATTTCGGTCAGGTTTGATCAAACCCCAATGGGCCATGGCTTGGTTTCAAGGGATTTGGCTCAATTTGGGTCATATGGGTCATATTGGGTTAAGTTGACCAAAATTGGACAAATTAGCTTGGGTTATGGGTTGATTCATGTTCAATTGACTAATTGAAGATGAATGTGGTCTTTAGTGAATTAATTTAAATTTAATTTGGATTTAGGCCAAATTGACCCTTTATTTAGGCTAGGTTGGATCAAGTTGACCAATTGAAAATAGGCTCAATTATGGCTTTGGTCAAGTTCAATAATCAATTTGAAATGAACTTGAACCATTATTTGTAATCAATTTGGGTTAGATCATGATTTGACCCAATTTGGTCCTTTAGGCCAATTTGGGTCAACTTGGATCAAATGGCCAATTGAGCTTGGTTTGGCTCAATTGGTGGTCAAGCCATATTTAAATATTGATGTTAGGTTAATTCAAATCATTGGTTTCAATCAATTTGGTGTATGATGAGTTTTTAGTTTTGGTTTATTTGGGCTAAGGGTTGACTTGGTCAAATGACTAAACTTGACTTGGTTTGACCCAATTGATTATGATTGATCATTCTAGGTGATCAACAATCATGGAAGGTTTTGTGAGCTTGGTTCAATCTAATTTGGGTTGGATTTAAAGTTGGCTCAAATGGGTCCTTTAGGTCACTTTGGGTCAAGTGGACCTAAATGGGTCAATTAGTTTGGTTTTGGTTTGATTCGAGTTTAGTTGAACTTATATATGAGCCTTAGATTGAAATATAAATTCAACGATAATCAATTTGGAGTCTAAGGGATTTTGGCTCATTTGAAATTTTCAAGTCAAAGGGCTAGGTTAAGTTTGACTTAGGTTGGCGATTTGATTTGATGATTGTATGTTTCATTTATATTGGGTAGATAATTGAATGAATGATTGATTCAAGAGAAAATTCATTGGTTTTGACTTGATAGAATTTATCTAAGTCCAAGAATTGGCTTAAATGGCATGGATTGAGTTTGGATTTGATTTTGATATAGTTTTGGTCATTTGAATTTGGATTTCATTTATATTTGTGAATATAAATAAAGAATAATTTTTATAAAGAGATCAATTGAGTTTGATTTGATCTAAAGAGTTTTATAAGCTTATGAATGTGGTTCATATGGTAGGAAGGGTCTTAGGATTTGAATTTGATTTTGGGTTTCAATCATTTGGAGTCAAATTTGAAATTAGATTTGAAATTTGAATTTGAATTTGGTTTGAGAATTGAATCTTGGTTTAATTTGAGAAAGTGTTTCTAGATTAGGTTTAGGCTATAGGATAGGTAATTTCCTTAAGCCCTAAGGCATAGCCTAACCTTATGATTAACACTTCTAAGTCTCTAGGCTTAGGTTAAGTGTTCACCCAATCACTAGAAGTGTCTTATGACTGAGGAGTTCTTAGTGTTTAGAAGAGTCCTAAGTCTAGGAAGGAGGAAACTCACTCCAAGTGAGGGACAACGG